>JACJUM010002971.1:6143706-6252104 GCA_020976665.1 Heortia vitessoides
CATCATATATAAATTTCAGAATCGCAGTCGCACCAATCTCGCCTCTTACGAAGTGCAGTATAAAAAGTTAACTTAACTTAACTGAGTTTCTTGATTTCTCAGCCCTTTCAGAATCAACAGATGCTACCCATATATACAAAAAAATTGACTTATGTTTATTGAAATATTTTTATAGTAATATTTATGTTTTTTATGTGTCTGAGTCTGATATCCGTCACCTAAAGCTCTTGGCTTTAAATGACTTATCACAAAATCAGGTATGAGATGTTATGAGAGTTTATTGTTAATTTATTTATCATAAACCATTTGTAAATATAAAATGGTGGAAAACATTTCAAGTTTACCGGCAATACAACGTAACCTCCAAATGAAGGCGTTCTTTTCAATTCAATATCTTACAATTTTTTTTAAAATTTTGGTAACACTGAGAAGTTTAATGTCAAAGCAATTCTTGCTATAAACTCTTACTCATGTATAAATTGTTATTTTTGTATTATTAAATGACCTTCCTCTCACAAGCATCGAACAGTGATCGGACATACTCGTATCGCATATTATTTGCAGACGACATATCAATCAATCTTGACATACTTCAGATAATTGGAAATGTATCGCGCTGCTCAACACTGACAATTGAAGATAAACAATTTCTAAATATTGGCGTAATATTTTAAAAGTAGTAAAATATTTTTTCGTCGTAACTTGTTACTTTTTTAACCAATATTAGTTTATAAATTTCTTAATTTTGTTTCAGCAAGAAAATGTTCTTAAAACATTTGGTTTTTAACTTTTGCTGGATCCAATTTAGTTTTATTTTAACTGTATCTATGTATATGTTTCAATGAATTATTTGATTGATTCAATGATTTTTATTTGACCAGTTCATGCAGTCCACGTGATATCACCTCAGCGGGACATCACATTAAGTATCATAAAGATATCACGAACGCGTTTCCAATCTTGTGACGAAGAGTTTATGTCACATAACCGTGTAATTTTACTGCCTCTCTCACCCTTCAAACTGAAATATAGCAATTAAAACACTGCTATTTTGCAGCAGAAATATGTGAAAATATTTTTTTTATTATTGATCTTATTTTTTTACTTTTATATTTTCTTAAATCTATAAAAAGTTACCTTTATAGTTGGTATTCTTTATAAAGTAATCTTTTTGAACAGTGTGGTTCATTATTCAATAGGCGCGAAAGCTGACGTTCAGTGTTCATTCACCAAGGATTATAGTGGCGTGCACTTAGGATTAGCCATTGTTACTTTAAAAAGATTTTTGCTGCTAACCTTGTTATTTTTCTTGATACTTTAGTATAAGTAATGAATTTCAAGTAAATAATTTTACTCGAAATTTATAGCATTTAGTTGAAATTCGTTGTTACTTTTCACTCTAAAAGTAAATGAGATTGAAAATAAACTCATTTTACCGTTAAATGAAGTTGCATCAGTTCAATTAGTTTTCGAACGTATAAGTTAACATATAATTTTATCTCTACTCATTTTCCTTTTGTGCGACTACAATAATGTTCTTAAGTCTATAATCGCTTGGCAAACCTCCCAATTTTCCTGTCGATTTATGTTTGGAAAGTTGTGACATTAAGTGGCTTCGGCTAGAGCATACGTGCCAGGGAGGCTGAGAGCATTGCCTCGTAAACAACAAATGTGACACTTGAGAAAAAAATATTTTTAACATTTTCGTCTTTCAACAGGAACATATATATGCCTTTCCGTCCAATTATGAGTTCAGAAGCCCGAAAAGATAATGCAAATTATGAGTGTAAATTAGTTGACGATAGGTTTCAATTTAACAGAGCAATTAATAGTTAGAATAAGAAATTTACTAATAGGCCGTGATACATAAAATGTAATTATTTTACGGACATTCTTTAGTATACCGTACCTGAACCCTTTGTCAAGCGATTATGAGGTGTACGTTTGTGTTTATTCTGTTATATATATAACAGAATAAATTTCAAATATATATATATTTGAAAAATAGATATGTTTATATAATCTACTTTTAATGATTTTATGATGCGGTTTATTTACATCTGGTACAGTCTGGTACAGCTCGGACATTATAAATGTTATCTTCTTTAGTGATTTAGAAAAAGTGATAATTCATTAGTAGTCATAATTGAGGTTGGGAAATATCCTAAAAATGTTAGACAGGGGATCTTAAAAATATGAGTAAAAATGTTTAAAAAGAAATAATATATATTGGGTACCCCTTGTATACCGCGACAACAACCTACAGGTTGTTGTCGCGGGTACAGCTAGTAAAATATATATGTTAGTTAAAAAACATATGCTCATATATAATTATATGATATATGAGTATATCCCCCTCCTAAAGAAAGGGGGAATTTTGCCCATAATTGCCGCGCTGAGCAAGCGTTTTGGCAAATGAAGAGTGCAGCTTTCACTACGGGGATGCCGCTGCCCATCCGCATTCTATGCATTAGTTAGAGCTACACTGTCTCGGATGGATATACCACCATCTTTCGGTTCTTGTACCTTAGTCGTCAGTTTTTCTACCATATTTAATATACTCCGTTAATTATTCACGCTTTTGATTGTGTTCATGTGAGTATATATTGCAAGCATGATTGACTTTTGAACTCAGGATATTTTTATTATTATGAAATCAAAAAACAAGCATACGGTCCGCTTATGTCCGCTAATAGTCAACGTGACCGCAGCCTATAGACGATCGTGTCATCACAAAGATATCACTAGCGCGTTGCCATTCTGCCAACTTGGAGATACCGTGTCACATTTACCAAGCTTTTTCCCTACCTCTCTCACCCTTCGAACCGGAACACAGCAATGCGAACACTGCTCTTTATCGGTAAAATTCCTCTTCTTAATTTTGAATTCCAGTCAGGAAGTCAGTGTTGTAATTATAATTTTCTGTTTATCTTCATCAGGCTACTAATGTTAAAGCAACCTTCATCTATGTCTATCTATCTACATATTATAAATTACATTACCTTCTCTTAACCTAAAAAAATATTTATTGTATATTTAATGTTATAGTTATATGATTAAATCCTAACTAAAATTATATCTGTATTGCTGATATAATACTTGTTCCATTTCCTCGCATGTGTAAAGTTGTGTGGAAAGTACGAGATGAAATAACTTCTAAAAGACGATTAAGACCTTCCATGTTGAAGTTCTCTACTTATTTCTCACAAAAAGTACAACTTTTGATATCAAGATCTTACTTCATATATAAGTGTATCTAAAATTCTGTATATATACTACCACAGTAAATGAAAGTGATATTGGATTCGAACGGAAAAATTCCTCTCATCACCCTTACTAACTCTCAGGTTTTTACTGTACCCAATCTGAAATTCTAATTTCGTCGGAATTTTATATTTATGATCGATTTCCGAAAAAGACGGCCAAACTTTTATTAGTTTTGGATCATTTTTGATGAAGGTTTTTTTTACGCTGGATTTATCCGTAAAATTGCGTCTGGAATTGCGAAGTCGAAGGTTTAAGCACGGTTCATCGGTCGACACTAACTAGATAATTTATACCACTGTTCAATGAAGTCTCCAGTAAAGGGAGTTAGCTGAAAGCAATTAATAGGATATCTTTTTTTCATTTGGCTGATTGGAATAAATGCTTATTTAAAATATTACTTGAGGTAGACCTCACACAAAAAGTCATCTGCATCGTCTGCAACCCTCACTCTCACTTATTTCTACCACCAAACAGTAGTGTTCGCATATTTTTGCTTCAGTTTGAAAGATAAAAGAGGCAGTGAAATTACTGGGTAATGTGACAATAACTTCTTCAAGTCACAAGTTTGGCAACGCGCTAGTAATTAGCCTTGTGATAATTGTGCATTATTAGTGATAATTGTCTATTTATTTACGAACTACGGTAATGGCGCATGGGAATTATAGGACATTATGGCTTCAGGGGGACTTAGGAAAGCATATTTCGGTGTACGTACTCTGACATTGATACTATGCTCAACGGAGTAGTCTGCTGCTTGAACTATTAACAGGTTCAAGTGTTGAGGCGCCTTGTCAAAACGACGAATGGCCTCACCAATGAACTCATGAATCGAAGGGAGTTCGAGGTCACGGTGCAAATCCGCTCTACGAATGTACCACGTACGTTGTTATACGTTAAGGAAACAATTTTGCCTGAAGGGTCTCAATATGTGATGGAGCCCCATGAGCGAAAACGACGCTTGCGTACGTCATGACCAGGCGAATACAGGCTCTGTAAATGGTTCTCTTGTAAGACCGTAATGAAGACGGCTTAAGAAAAAGAGCGTCCAAACATCATCTGCCTATCGAGAGGGACGCTTAAATAGTACGTAGGTGAGTCGGTCGAATAGAGGAACAGTACTTAAGTCGCTGGTTAGGTTTTGTGACGTAAAAAGTAGTACATTGCAGCACACGTTTAGGGGTTCACCTCGATACACAACTTGCGAAACCATTCGCCTAGAGCATTGGCAGCGGCATCGCCTGATAACGTAGCGTCTATTCTATATATAGGTTGATGTCATCCGCAAAGAGAGCGACTTCAACCCCTAGAGTTTCTGTTTGTAATACTTGATTCTCTGTTAGAGTTAGTATTGACAGGTATAAGTTAGGCGTGCCAAAATGCTTATTTCAGCTTTAATAGGCATCCCTTTGTTTTTCAATCAAAACTTAATATCCAGTCATCAAATACAAGGTATAACCGGCTACTGAATTAAAAATAAGCGAGCAGAACGCGATTGCTCAGTCGAACTAGTAAATTTTAGGTTGCGGCGAGTACTTCGGAATTTCAAATACAGCGTCAGTATATGTAATGTTTCTAAAAGTACACACTATAACGAATTTTCTATTTGAAGTACATGTCTTGTATAATTTACTATCTACGTGACTAGTCGTGTGGTACCGACAGAGTAGAAAAGTACCTCTTCCTGTATCAGGTGTCGTAAGAGGTGACAAATAGCGGTATATCTACCTGAAGTAATGCAACATTCTCAGAAGCATTCCTTCGCAAAGCTTCGATTGCCACCACGCCTGCACAGCGTGGCAATTATGGGCAATCCCATACCCCATTCTTAGGGATGCCTGTATCCAGCAGTGGACGTTTTATGGCTGCTATGATGATGACCTACGTACCTATAGTTTTTTTTAAATAAAAACAACCTCAATCACTCTATTAATGAATGAAAATAAAGGTATATACGTAGACATTGTAGTTCCTAGATTAAAAAAACTATCTATATGCCTAGATCTAGGTCAGGGTTCTCGCTATCGCTTTAGTTTATGAACAATAATATTAGCGTTCGTATTTGTACGCGGGGTCTTTACATTACAATTTTGAGAAACTTATATTACTCCGGGAAAAGTTCCGAATTAAATACTGTACAAAAAATTGTGCTGATTTATTAGAGATAACGAAAAGTCCATATCTATTCCTCTGGAACATGTTATCGGAATAAAAATAATAATAATAACTTTATTTAACAACAAAAGGAAACTTAAACTAAAATACATTTTGATACTTAGATACCTAAACTAGGTCTAGCCTGTTCTTATAGGCACCTATGCTCTGTAGTGTGCATGTAGGTGTGGATGTGTGTGTATATGGACTAATGTAATACAAGGTGTGTGCGCACACATTACATAAATACACAGAATATGAAGCAATAATAGTAACAATAAATATAGTCCAGTCTACCATAATATTGTTAGCAAGCCCTCTGTCTTGTTGTAGTCCAATGTCAAAAGCTATTCCCTTACTGTTGTTTTGCAAGTGTATTTATTCATGTCATGAATATCTATTTCATGGTTAATTTTATTATATAAATAATGGTCCTGTAAAATTTAGAAATCGCTGTGCGTACCGTGTACGACATGGCTGATGTATATTTTGGAAATCCACATGCCTTCGTTTACTATGAGTTAGTTTATTTTCAGGTTTACACAGTTTAAAGTTCTTGGTAGTACAATTGTCTCACTGTTAAAACTTTGCTATGTTTTGAGGTAGGGTATTTAAAGGGTAGAATGTAGATAACTTTGAGCATAGAGCCCTTTCTAGCGGTAACATATTCGTTTTAGTAGCACTCCTCCCCAAATAGTAATACAGTACGACAAGAGATACTGACATAGAATTACGTATAATATTTTTAAATTTTTTTTCTGTAGCAATTTGTCTTATATTTCTAAAAACTGCAGAGAATTTGGAAATTAACTGCTGTTTTTAGAAATATAAGACAAATTATAATATATACAAGAAATATAAGAAAAATATAGCCCAAGTTATAAAACTATCGATAATGTAATTTTTGTGACAAATGTCAATATGTTTGTTACTCTTTTATGCCGAAGTAGCTGAATAGTATAAAATATTAGTAGGTTAAATATTGTCAATTTTAATTCCAAAATTATTAGATTTTGTAAAGGTACTCTAAACCTAAACCCATCAATCTTCATCGCGCCTCCGTGAATAGAATCTGTTACCTATCAACCTAAAATACTGCATAAATTAATGGAAATTTTCAATTAGTTGCCCCGCTCTGTGGAATACTAAAGCTCTTGACAATTCATTAATCGTTTTAGTAAATTACACTTAAAATCACAATAGTCTTATCTCGTAATATTTTGGTTTTGAGGAAGATATTTGGACAATCATCATTATTATCATCACATATCAGCCATAAGACGTCCACTGCTGGACATAGGCCTCCCCAAGTAATCTCCAATAGGACCGATTGTATGCGGCCTGTGTCCAGCGCGATCCTACAGTTTCTCTACGCTGCGCTTGCCGGTACGTGGTCTCCATTCCAGAGCCTTACGACTCTATCGGCCATCAGTTCTGCGTACCAAATGCCAATTTTTGGTCAATGTTATTTCACATTTAAATTATAAGAGAGAGGTCAATTTGGAGATTTGTTCCAATAATTATCACGATGAGCTTAAATGGTGGGCATTGCCGAGCATTACGTGACGGACCTATCCCCCTACGTGTTACCTATCCCCCCCTATTGTATTTAAGTTATTTTGGAAAGTATATATGGACATCTGTCGCCTACGATACCTTAATCAGTTTTTATGGAGGATATGGAGGTTTTATTTTCTACCCGAGCAAGAGCCATGGGGTCATACTGCATAATGTAGATTTAATTATAATTTTAATATGTTATCTATTTCCAAAACTACTTTGCCAAGGATTTCATGTGGTAATACAGTTTATCAAACTTTATCAATTGATTGTGAATTTTGACTGATCTATTTATAAATCTCATGACATCTTATACTTCGGCCTGACTATAATACATAAAGATGAATATAACTTAAATGCAATTAGCATATGGTTGTGTACATTGTATATAGTCGCGAGGTACTGGCAGAGTAGAATAGTACCGAGTAGAGCGACTAAGGTGCCAGAACCGACAGATGGCAATTATAGGCAAAATTCTCCCTTTATTTTGGAGGCCTATGTCTAGCAGTAGATTTCCATAATTGATATGATCATTCATAATGATGATGATTGTACGTTAACGGCCAAACTAAGTACACTACTAACAAGTACTTTTTCTGGTATAAGTGGAATTAGTTGAAATCAATCACAAATATATTATTTTATAACGCTATAAATACCGCTGTGTATTTGTCATGTCACTCTCGAGAAACTGCCGATACATTCTAAAATAGACGTTTGTTTATGACAGAAAGGGCGACCATTTAAACCTGAATACAACCAATAACCAGTTTAAATATTATTTGTCAATACATAAAATATAAATGCAGGCGTTCTATGTCTGTTCATTACATAATCAAAAAAAGACTGTATACGTTTAAATTATTCTACCGATATCAAAAATTTCTCTGTATATCTGTGTGGGTTTGTGCACGCTTATCTCAAAGATCGATGAAAGGATCTGTAAGAAAACCCAACTAATATAAAAGTTTCAAAT
The DNA here is from genome assembly GCA_020976665.1 of Heortia vitessoides. Classification (NCBI taxonomy): domain Eukaryota; kingdom Metazoa; phylum Arthropoda; class Insecta; order Lepidoptera; family Crambidae; genus Heortia; species Heortia vitessoides. The sequence goes on from JACJUM010002971.1 coordinate 6,151,661, forward strand.
GTAACTAGTGGGGCCGACATTTGCCGTGGGGTACGGTAGTTGGCAGAGCAGAATAGTACCTTCCTCTGCACCAGTTGTCGTAAGAGGCGACTAATGTACATCCATCTGGAACAGCACAACTTATATACTACAGGACGGGGATGGGCTGCAGTAACCTCGTCGCGAAATAGTGCTCTGTAGATAGTACCAAGCCTGCCCAAATTCCCCATATCTTAGGGAGGATGATGATGATAATTAAACATATATAGGTATGTTAATTCTTCACGCTTTATATACTCAAATAATATTCTTGAAACTTTGTGTAGGTACTATTTGTCTAAGATTAGTTACTGTAAAAAAATAGTAGCTGTAGTACTGCAAAAAATCAATAAATAGCACTCTGCGGTTTTAAAACGATCTATCGGGTATGAACTAATCTAATCTGAGTATATAATTTGTTTTATTTCAACTTACATATATTATAAATGTTAAAGTGAGTTTGTTTGTTTGCTTAATCTTGAAAATATCATTTACTTAATGTAGACTTTATATAAAAGATTGGCGGTATTATTTCCTCCCTCTCACGTATTTCTGTCACTAAATTGTAGTGTTCTGATTGCTGTATTCCGGTTTCAAGAGGCAGTAAAATTGCTGGGTAATGTGACAAAATATCTTCAAGTTACAAATAAAACGATGCCCTACTGATATTACATGCATGTAGTGTGCCGTGCCGCATGTGTTGCGCTGTGAGGTACCGGCGTGCCGTGAGGTACCGGCAGCATAGAATAGTACCTCCCACTGCACCAGGTGTCGTAAGAGGCGACTGTAGGCGAAGGTACCAGAACTTACAGATGGTGGTATATCTATTCGAAACAGTGCAGCTTAAATGCACAGGACGGGAATGGGCAGCAGCATCCCCGTCGCGATAGCTGCGCTCTGCGATTGCCAACACGCTCGCCCAGTGCGGCAATTATGGGCAAAAAAACCTCATTTCTTGGAGAGGCTTCCAGCAGTGAACATCTAATGGCTGATATGATGATGATAGGCTACAGTGACGCTTACAATCACGCGGAATGTATGCTTGTTTGTCGACCTGGTATAATAAAAACAGAAGGAAAATAGTTGTGACGTTGTAATTAGCAAGTGAGTAGGAGTAGCTAAGTTCTGTGATTGCCAACACGCCATATTTCTTGCGGAGTTCTATAGCTGTGATGATGATGATGAAATAAAAATAGCTGTTAGGTTCAAATTTATTTCATACTTTATTTACCCTTTTGCCAATCCCAATAAAAGCTAAAAAACTTTGTGCCATGCGAATATCTAATTGGGAAAGTTATTTTTCCGAACATTTCATAAACTCTTGTAATCACGAATTTCTTTAGCTGCTTCTACGAATATTTCGCAATGAGATTACGTGGGAAGAAATCTTATTTTGTGTCACTTTGATTAAAATCTAAGACTGAAAGTTTAAAAGCCTGATGATGGTTAGAAGTTGCTTAGATCACTGTTATTTTTTGTGAATTTTGTGATTTAGTTTTATGTCAGTTGGCATAGTTACAAACTTGGTGGCCACCAAACTGTGCAATAAAATTCATCATCCTCATACCAGCCATCGGAATCCCTCTCCAAAAAAGGAGGTTTTTGCCCATAATTGCCATGTTGGGCAAGCGCGTAAGCAATCGCAGAGTGCTACTTTCGCGACGGGGATCCTACTGGCCCTCCCCGCCCTGTGCATTTAAGCTGCACTGTTTTGGATGTGTATCTGTCGGTTCTGGCACTTTAATCACCTTAACCTCTTACAGTGATACATGGTGCAGTGGGAAGTATCCGAAACAGTGTAGCTCAAGTGCTCAGGGCGGTGATGGGCAGCAGAATCCCCGTTTCAAAAGCTGCGCTCTGCGATTGCCAACACGCTTGCCCAGCGCGGCAATTATGGCCAAATTTCCCCCTTTTCTTGGGGAGGCCTTTGTCCAGCTGTGGGCTTGTAATGGTTGATATGATGATGAGTTTTATAACAAGATTATAGCGAGCGAGTATAAGATTATCCGACACGTTAATTGAAGCAAAGGAAACATCTATTGCCCAAGGTACTTAAGTATTTTGGTCAGCGTTTGAGACGGTGGGTTCTGGTTATGGTAGGTACCATACATAATGATCTGCCAGAAGGCCTTCTTTGCGATGCTTCCTTGAAATATCATTTGATAACTATCCTTAGAAAACATAACTTGTCACTATGTCCATAAAAATAGCTATTGGTGTAGATGTAAAACGAATACAATAAGTCGATTTAAGCTTCAAAATTATGGTCACGAGTCATGCTACAAGTTTTTATGAAAAGCAGGAATAATATATATTTTTAATTTGTTAAAATTTGTTTTAAATTTTATTAAAAAATTCGTGTTAAATTCATTAAAAATTCGTGTTAAATTCATTAAAAATTATTTTTACTTTAATTAAAAATTAGATTATGAGTAATTGTATTAAATAATTTATAAATAAGTGAATGAACTACTACTACTACGTACTAACTAATAACTGTAAAAAATCAAAAATATTACTGTACCTACGCTATTGGAAATAAATAAATTAACAAAAAAAATCTTTTCATCCCTTTTTAAACATTCTACAGCTTAAAAGGTAATGATAAAGTTAGGTTAATATATCAAGGTCAATAACAAGTAGCCCTTTAACTTTTTTTAATTTCGTCACCTGTCGGCCGCCCTACAACACCTTTCAGTTTTAATAATCCGGTAGGTCGGTACAAGGTATGCAAATTAGGTCTAATTATGCGAAGTCAGGACCGTCCACTGGATAACCTTATTACAGCCCCAGTTCGGAGGCGTTTTGACCTCAGTTGGTTATTTTTCGGACCTACAATCAGATTATGGTAATCTGTACATTGTTTAAGCATGACTATTGGTAAGGCAAGACCCTGTGTAGAATAGTTATGTCAGTTTAGTAAGAGTATTGATATTATTAGTTTATAGAATTAAGTGCTTTAGGTAGGCTTTTCACAAGGACTATCGACATAGAGATGTTTACTTCGACGAAGCAGTGTTTGTTTTGTTATGTCATAATTGAAAGGAGATAATATAATGAAATTATCGGCAAAAGAATCTCCTTTCTTGAATCACATATTGTTCAGCAGAGGACTTTCAATGGCTGGTATAATAATAATGAAGTTTGACATATTTCAAGTCGCCTCTTACGACACCTGAATAGTACCTTCTACTGCACCAGGTGTCGTAAGTGGTGATTGAGGTACCAGAACCGACAGCTATCGCGGCAATTATCGCGGTAATTATTAGCGGCAACAATGGTCATAAATATAGCGAATAGCTAGTGACGCAGTCAATTATAAATTAAGATTATTATTTTTTAAATCAAGGAAAAATATTTGCAATAGCGTAGGATATACGCTATTGCAAATATTTTTCCTTGAAACTATTCTGCTTATAAAAAAGAATATAACAGTTTTTTGTATTTATATTATTAATTACAAGAAAATATTTAATATTATAATAGGTAGTAATTTTTAATTTGGTAGAATCCGTGGTCATATTTTTCTCAATAGCCGAACTTGATTAAGTCAATCTGCTAAATATACCAATACTCACTATCTACGTACTTTCGTACCGATTTCGTAAACAGCTGGTAACGTAAAGTAACCGCAACTTTGAAAATGATGCCCAGCCCAATCAAACTCGCTTGTTTTATAAATCGATCTTAATACTCGAACACTCGAATGGTCGCAATCATGGCCGCATGCAATCGAATGTAAAAGAAATAAAAACGTTCGAAATTCAATTTGCGATGAGTTCGAGACTGCGACACTTTGAGAAGATACAATTTGCCCATTGCACTCTGGCAGGTTTGTCTAATCTACATTTTTCTATATTTTGGAATGAGAACTGCTATATTTCATTTGTTTCCGCATTAGAATGATGAGAATAGAATGTCATTTGTGTATATAAACTGTGAAGAAGTTTTAAATAAGTAATTATTTATTTAATTTGTATCAGTAAAATACATTTCCATAATTATTTTAAATTCAGAAATGTGGCAAACAGTGTAATAGAAACTACAAAAAGAGAGTATCTAAATTATTTGTCCTGGTTTTATTTGAAGATCTACTCGTATTCATTGGTCACTTTGATTGAATTACGTTAGCGATGGTTTAGAGGACGTTTTTGTAATGCTTATTTACAGAAGGTCAATCTTCAAAGATTTTAATGCCATTCGGAAGGTAATATTGGTGCTCTAATATAATATATAATAACTCTTGCTGCAGTGAAACTTATGCCACAGTGTATATCAAGTGAATCTGTTAGTCTCGCCTGTATTTGCAGTCTTAACCCATCAGTTTGCAATGGAGCTATGATCATTGCCAATGTTCGCTATTCAGCCATATGGAATTTAAAAATGGTTGGTAAAAAAGAGTTTATTCTGATTATATGATTATCTGATTTTATGAAAATTTACGATGCATCAACTCGAGCCTAATTGTAGTGCGAGTTGTTTTTTTTTATTATTTTTAATAATAAAAAATCAACTCGCCACCACTTATACAAAACCAATTTAATTCTACCATTTCAATCGTGGAATCATTATCCAATATTCCTAGCCGCGTCATTATCCATAGTAATGACAAAGACATGTGCTTTTTTCACACGAGGAACAATTACGGTTTCAATATTACATCACTAATGTGCTTTTCTATTGCCGTTGGGTATCGGCAGAACAGAATAGTGGGGGGGAGGTGGGGGGCGGGGAAGACAGCAAAATTCTCTTCTTAGTCCTGGGATTGCCAATACGCCTGCACAGGGTGGAAATTATTGGGCTTTACCACTAAATCCATCAATTTGACCAAGCCCCTAGTCCCTGGACGCTCGACGACGTAGGCAGATGATCTGACTAAAACCGCAAGATCGCGCTGGATACAGGCTGCATGCATACAGCCTATTGAAGGTCATTTGGGGAGCATGCCCAGCAGTGGACGTCCTTCGGCTCACATTATGAATGTGCTATTCAATATGACAAATGTGTGGAGTGTGGAGAATTCATACGATTTACAGACTATCTATTAAATCATTATTTTAAGTGAAAAAATATCAAATATGTACTAATGCACCCCAAACTTCCTCCAGCTTTAACATTATTTCTAATCAAAAGTTGCCTGTAAGAAATTGCATTTAGCGATAAGGCCGTCTCTTGTACCTACTATTCCATGTTTTTGTGATGTTCTTGTGTTGGTTTCATTGGTGTAAAATAAAGAGTATATTATTATAATCAATAAATCGGCTGGCGTAGCAAGCCTATCTTAAAACTAGTTGGCTACGCTGGACGATTATTAAAATCAATTTTACAGTAGATTTATTACATGATGACCACAACAGGGCAAGCAAGAAATACTGATGTCGATGGAGGTTTCGTGCCACCGTGAAACAACTCATCCACCGGGCCATCAATTTTTGCCTGAAAACTAAAAAGTTGAAGCGTTTTGATACCTAGGGCAGAACTCTTATGGTGTCTCTGAAGAGGGAAAATATAAAAAAATTACAAATTATATTTTGTTTTTTCTCAGCATTAAAAAAAACACTGAAAACTTCGACATGTCTGTTTAAATCTCTGCAGCACTGCGAAGGCTACCGTCGTAAGTTTGACACCTGAGACGAGTTGATTTTTTTTTCTAGTAAATATGATCCTAAATGTAATCCAGCATTTTCCATGCATAAAACCAAAAGTAGTAATATATTACAATTAAAATATGATTGATATAAATAGCCGACCTGAGCAGATCAGCATCCGCAGGGAGTGCCCGTTTACAAGATCATACTTGCATATGCAAGACATCATCCCATTCCTATACTCAAGGGAATGAGATAACTCGCCTCATGACAATGTTCCTGCAGAGACATTTATTCAAGCAAGTATGACTAACTCAAGCAAATAAACAAAACGGTATTATATAATGGATCAACTTATAATGGGCACAATTTTTACTACTGTATGTCTTGAACTTACAATTAGTGCTCAATGAAATAAAAAATTCTGTCGTATACCTTGGATATATGATTGTCAATCTAATCAACCAACCATGCAATAATTTCAAATAGTTCGAATGCTTAAGGCATCCTCCTCAGTCTCTTGTGGGCATACTTGTATCTGTTCTTTTGTAATTTAATATCTTTAACAAGTAACGGTCCATCGAACAATTCTATTATCTTAAACGATCCTTGTATTTTTAGGTCTAGTTGCGTTTGGTTACGTTCTTTATTTTTTTAAACTTGTCCTTGGCCTTGTTAGAGTCAAAACGTATTTTGTGGGACTGTACTGTGTAGTACTTGCATTGTATTTAAAGTTTTCAGAAGCTAAAGTTCCATGTTAGTCAAGATCATCTTCATTGACTGCTGTTGTCAGGTATAGTGGTCTTGTAATGCGACCTATGATAAGTTTTAAAGTGGCTTGACTCCATAACGCGGTTATGAGTGCAATTTAGAGGTATCTGCACGTTAGAAAGCATATTTTTCTAAAGGCTTGCAACGTGCACCATCTCTACTTGCCAGGGTGACGTTTATTATGACGATTTCGGCGAACGCATCGAGAGGGGCCTATTTTTTGTCATACATTCTAATGCTCGACAGACATTAATTTAAAAATATTTTTTAATGTTCCAAAAATATTGTAAACGGTTACCTGTTTTCGGTCTAATGGAATTGGAACAAGATTTTGTCTTGAGAACGAGAATTTTTGGTTTTTGGTTCTTGATCTTTCATAATATGTAATGATAGTTAAGCTATCATCAGTAGACTTTGACTGTCACTTTAAAAAGATTTTATTTTTTAGCAATAATGGATATATTTGTTTCTTGGTCTTGAGAAAGCGCCAATTTACAATCATTTAGTGCGTGATTAAATTGAGAGGAGTCAGTGGATCAAGTTATAAATGGTTTTTTACGCGTTTGCGTATTTTTATATTTCCATACTTGATGTCGAATTAAAACACGTGCAGTTCGTGTTTCTTTGTCACATTTCATCTACTTGTATTGACGGCACCAGTATTTCCAATTTCCACTCCGGGCTTATCTGGAATTATATTCGTTGAAATATAAATCAGATTCTACGTGTCATATTGTATAATTGCGCGTGTGCGACAGCTTATGGCACCTTATTTTTTTTCGAACGTGTTCCATGATTTTTAGAAAAATTACTACAGTAAATACTCGAGCTTGTTAAATTGAGACATAATAACTATGTGGGCGTTTGGTAAGCGTCTTTTAAGCCAATCGCTGGCTTAGACCTATTTGTGTCCGTTATTATTGGTAATCAGAAATATTATTTTCTATGTAGAAAAGAATTTTCATTATTTCTGTGAACTGGAAGATATTTTTGGCTGCTACGAGAAAAGATTTAGCTGCCCTTAAATATGAATAAATTCGATATGTAGCTACTCGTATGTATAAGCATTTAATTTAATTCGGTTTCATAGTCCTTGTGTGCAACATTGTAGTATAATAAAAGTTATACTTTAGTTCATCAATTTAGTGCTGGACATAGACTGAGGTATCCGAATCAACCTATGGCAGTATATTCATTCGCAAAAGCACAGCTTAATTACTATAGCGTGGGGATGGGCAGCTGCATCATCGTTGTAAAGGCAAAAATTCTCCAATTTTGGGTAGGCCTATGTCCAACAGTGGACTTTAGATGGCTGAAATGATGATAGATTTATGGGTTCAATTTGCGTGATTTTGGTATATTAGATTGATTATTCTGGGATTTCAATATCTCTGCAGTAAATTCGTGTGTGAATTGTTGGGATATTCAAATAAACACTAGTTTTGAATACTTTATAGCACGTATTTATTAGATTTAAAATAGAGCAAATTATTACATAGGTGAATGACACGGACACTCATTCGCGACTGACTGCGCGAGTACCTATTGAAAATACTAGACACAAGCTCATAATACTTCGTATATTCTAACACCTCCTCTCGAAATTATGAGCGCATCAGATTTATATACTAATACTCATTCCTAGATTACGCAAGCATTCATAATATTTAACTGCACTCAAACCTTTCGTTAAAACATCTGCTGGCATTTTCTCAGTACACAAATACTTCAGACATTCAACACACTTTTCGCACATATCTCAAATAAAGTGGTGCCTAACATCTATATGTTTAGTCCGCGAGTGATAGTTACGCGTTCCAGAAGGTTTTATGGCACCCTGGTTATCATTAAATAATGTCACACTCTCACACTATACCTAAGGATGTTAAAACATCTTGTAAATACAAAGCTTCCTTGGTGGCTTCAGAAAACGCCATATACTCGGCCTCTGTACTAGATAAGGCGATAGTCCTCTGTTTACGTGCTTCCCAACTAACAGGGCTAAAATAAATGCGAACCCGAAGTAAGCTCTACGATCAATCGCGTCTACAACACCAAATAATGGTAAATAAGTCCTTTCATATACTAAACCATAATCACACGTACCACTAAGGTACCTCAGCACTTTTCGTATATTCTAACATGAATTATACCGATCTTTCTTTTTTATTTACGCATTGCGGTCATTGGCTTGTTTAAAAACTTCGCTACAATAAGTTACTTATAACTTTCTTATGTTTATATTGAATAGTTAAATATTTATAAAGTACCGAAACGTAAATGTAATGTAAAATACCGTACGGGTGGTATTTTTTACAAACGGTCGTTAGAATTAGCATGCCCCCACCACTTTTCCTAATTTTATACATTGATTAACATATTTCAGCCCACAACAACAGTTCATTAATGTGAAATATGAATTTCATTAATTAATTATGCACACTAAGCTTCTAAAGTAGTCTGTCTATAAATATTTTTTTGGAAAAATCCGGTCGCTGCGTTCTTTTTTCAATTTATCACATCCAGATAGACAGTTTTTTATGACAAGATCAACTTAGTTTCATTAGATTTTGCTAGTAGAAAACTCTAAAATATTTTTCATATGAATTACAACCGTAGGTACAGGCTAGTATAATAGTCTACCAGGTATAAGGGGTGACTGAGCGATTGGAGCCGACAAATGGCGATTTAGCTATTAAAAACAGCGGAGTTCAAAAGTGGGTAGAAGCATTTATGTCGCAATGCTACACTCTGCAATTGCTATTGATATGAAGATAATGTGTGCATATTGTTCATTGTACTTAGATTGGTTTAAAATATGATTTCTAAAATAAATCGTGTAAATCATCCCGGCCGTTACTTAACTTTCATGCAGACTTTTAACGCACTAGATTCCTATCTTGTGTGCGAGTGTATCTTGTGTACTGAAAATCTTCTACAATAAGCCAGTTCATGCGTTAAATAAGGTTAAGCCGTTTCAATAATCAGCGTGGATAAACGGACTTACTATAATATGTTTCTGTAGTGATTATGAATGTTTATTTTGATGGATCCGATGAGGCAGATGGTTGTGATTTTTTCTCATGCGTTAAAGGTCGAGGTTTCGATCTTCACCCAGGACACACATTTATGTGATGATGTTTGTATTTGTTCTGAGTCTGGGTGTTAAAAACATGTATTTATGTTTTATACTTGTAATTTCTTTGTTGTATGATGTCCTTGCTTTAAGCAACTTACCTCGGCGTCAGTTCAATGTATGAGATGTGTGTGAATAATATGAATATTATACGTTCAATTGTTTCATAGTTTTAAGTTCAAAGTATCTAAAATAATTCCTTCTAATATCAGCTATCCATCAGAGATAGTCCAGTCAAAATTGTACGCACGAGTTGATTTCTATTTGATGATAATACATTAGTTAAAAATGTATTCCTCCTTACAGATGGTGCACACAATGATGCCGATCGCCCGGTCTATATCCTTGGGCATGTCAGCCATTTTGACCTTGACCTATTTAGGTCTGACCTGGGGCCAGAAGCCTGAAGGGCAAGACAGACTGTTTTATCAGCAGGTAAGAGTCGATCGCAATTAACAGTTCTATGCACGAGTTTCGCTGCGCGCATTCTAATTCATACCAAATGACCTTGGATTAAGTTCATTATTATATTTATACTGTAGGTACGTGTGTATGTCACTAAACTCCTCCTAAACGGTTGGACCGATTTGAGTAATTATTTTATATGCGTTTAGCTGGCGCCCTGGATTCTTTAGATTCACAAATCAGCTCGGCAGTTGCCGTTGCTTTTCATATCTGGGTTATTTATTTATACGGCTACTAAATAACTTGATCAATTCGAATTAATTTTTGTGAATGAATTCAAGTGGTCGCCTAGATGGTTTAGAATTATAAAGCAGCCCGGTAGATGGCGCTGCAGTCGTTATCCAGGTTATTTGTCCGGAAAATGTCTGTCGGGACCGCTAGTAATGCAAATTATTAGTTGTTCTTCAAAATAAGCTCTATGAGTGTTGTTGAAACAAACTCTAGTTTACTAGTTAGGATCACACATAATTTCATTTGCGAGAAATGAAACAAAATATTACGCTTGTAAATGAAACAAATTAATGATCAAACAAAACGAACTGTTTGAGTTATTGCAAAACCAAACATTGCAGATTCAATATTAGTTTCACAAATCTGTTAAATATTAATTTCGGCGTATGTAAAACTTCTGTTTGCTGTAACATTCAATAAATTTGAATTCAATTATTTACTATGCTTTCGTTAGTTTATGAACTAATAATTGGCTGTGTAATAGATATTACTTATTAACATATTGCGATTAGAAAATATGGAGTTAACAACCGCTACGTTTTTCAGTTCAAACTTTTAAGTCATATTTTTATAAAACATGTAGGTTTAATGATATATTACTTATTAGCTCCTTACCCCGACCTCGTCCGGGAACATAGTAAAATGTGTTTTTGTTACTGTGACTTTATATTTTAGCAGCATTGGATATGCATTCATTTACCGTACACCACCGTCTGTCTGTTCAGAATCAGAAACATTCATAATCTTACGGCATTCACATCAGTGTAGATATCTATCTAATTATTTATCTTTGTCATATAATAGTAAAATGTAAATATAATGAGAGAAAAAAAAATGCAACTTTGAATTTAAATACAAACTATCCTATCTGTCAAGGTGGATCGAATAATAAATTTATTACTATACATTTATGTATATAATAGAGAGATAAATTCCTCACTACTTAGATAATTTAGTTGCGTTGGTGTTGTCATTTGCATTTCGAAAAAAAAACCGTAATTAGCTCAAAAAATTCTAGACCATCGCCAAGCCCCACGAAAGTTCTAATTTCGCTTAACTTAAACAAGTGTGGAAAAGCTATTTACATTTAATATTTGAGCTGAAAAGTCAATTTTGCAGAATACATGTTATAATTATGTTTTTTTTAATAATCTGTTGTTTTTTTAAAAACAAAAGGATTCTATGCCCTTTTCATATACGTATAATATAATTAAGAGATCCGTAATAAACAAATCATAGTGGATTTGCAAGTTGAATTGCAAGTTTAATTGTTGGTTAGGCAGAAAGTTGTAAGGTTCTGATATGAAAATTTTGCACCGGCAAGCGCAACGTAGGCCGTCCACCCACCAGGTGAAAAGACGTTCCGACTAAAACCATAGACTGGCTACATAGATGTAGGCCGCTTACTGCTCCTTTTAAAAATCATTTCTAGAGGTCTATATTCGACAGTGGACATCCTAGGAACCATCTTATGATGTATGTATTAAGTGCAAATAAATTATAAGTCGCACAATGCAAAAACTAATCAAAGCGACCGAAGTTGTTTTAGTGATATAATATTATATATTACCATAAATCCCGACATTCATTAAAATTATATCCGGAAAAAATCATGAGAGCGCCTGGCAGAGTGAGATAAGCAACACTCGCTAATTGTCAATTGCCTTTTTAAGCCTGCAGGCGCTATGGGAGTCGTTTGAATGCATTTCACTTTTGTGACCAGAATCGACTCGATTTTAATGTTTCATAGCATTGAGATGCAAAACAAATTGTCACTGTTATGTTTCCCATAGGAAATAAGGCGGTTTAAATATTAAAAAAACATGTGCCACTTTCGGACAACTGTGGGAAGTTGGATCGCGCAATTCAAATTAACCGTTTGATATATTCACTAGTACCTACATCGTACAATGTTGTTTTATTATATTAAAACTAGTAAACACGAGGCGTTAATTAATTTAATTACGCAAAATTAATGTAAGTAACCAATAGCCGGTAGCCGTAGAGTGTTAAATTTGTTAAAATTATAACCTGCGTTTGTTTAGTATGCGGCATTAAATTTATAGTATACTGGCTTAGCCCGTGACTTCGACTTCTATTTAGATTTAGTACCTTATTTTAACGTGATCATGAAATATCTATAAATTAGAATATAAGTGAATATAATATAATTTACGCGATTAAAACTTATTAGGAATCATTGTCCCTTGGACATGTAACCTTAAAATTTTGCATTAATAGGTATCGTTTTTAACAGCATTTAGTAGAGCTAAAATTAATAAATGGTGGTCTCCAGCATTAGAGGGACGAATTAGGTTTTACGAAATCAATAATAGCCTTTTATAGAGATTTTTGGTTTGTTCTTCCCTAATCGCATTGATCTAACGCGGGCCACGATTATTACAATAGCATCTGTTATAAAAAAAAATTGCCGCAATTAACAACATTTACGCTGACAACACATCTTAAATGAATAATTAATTCTTAATAGTTAATAGTAGTATTAGGTATTCTAGTATTCTTAATAGTTAGCCGTGAGGTACCGGCAGAGTACAACAGTACCTTCTACTATACCAGGTGTCATAGGCGGCTAAGGTACCAGAACCAACAGATGGTGGTGTATCCACGCAAAAAAGTCACCTCAAATGTACAGGGCGGGGATGGGCTGCAGCTTCCCCGTCGCGAAAGCTGCGCTCTGCGATTGCCAACACGCTTGCCCAGCACGGCAATTATGGGCAACATACCCCCTTTCTTGGGAAGGCTTATGTCCAACAGTGGACTTTTAATGGCCGGTATGATAAATAGTTAATAAAAACAGTATATATTGTCATGGTGCTACAACGCAAAATATGTTACTACGACTTGTAAGGTCATAAGAAAATGGTGAATTCGATGACATCAAATACATACATACGTTATTATCATCATACAAAACATTGGAAATCCACTGGATATTCTGATAAAAATAGAGAAAGGAATGTGAAGATGGTTTCGACATGCCTGGTAAAAAAGATACATTAAAAAGAGAATGACTATAACGCGGATGTCAATGGAGTTGGTATAGAGGGACCTGGACGGTGTTTATAGGGTCAAGTCAGAAATACTAAGAATAAACGAGCGTGTATAAAATGACTAATGCGAGTTAAGGAAACAAGAGAGAAAGAATAGAATAGATAGAAATATCTTTGTCGTGAACACCGCCACACCGCTAACCTCGTGTGCAAAAGATTAGCAAAACTTCTATTGGTTACTAAAATAAAAAAATAAAGATTTTAATCCCCATGTTCAATAGTGTTTTTCCTGCAGTTGATATGATGATGATACTGACAAGGATATCATATCAAATATCTTTGGATAACTCCCAGACCATACCATGATCTCAAAAGACTCTATTTTATAACGTATAGTACCCACTTTAGAATAATTATGTACCTTTATTAAAACAAACAACAATCTGTATTAATAATCATTCTTGTACTATCTTTAACGTAAAAAGTTGCATGGATATATGAATGAAAGTTTCATACTTTTTTACGCCGGAACGCCCGAATAGAACTGGGTGATATAAAGCACGCAGGTTATATTGATAGGTTTGAATAACACATGATCTTCTTTTTATCCCGAGAACATGTTTCCATGGGGTAGATATAGCTTTATATTTTTCTCTAAGGAATCAGGGAGTTGTCAGGGAGACTTCATCCCGGAATAAAAAGAGCTCCTCAGGGATGAAATTTGAAGTAAAGACTAGACAAAGTCGCAGGCGGAAATCAGGAACGATCAAGTTACGTCCAGAAGTTATTTTAAAAACAAAACCACTGTTAACATACAATCACAGTACAACTGCTTGGTGAGAAGTTAAACAATCTTTTGCAAAGCTTTGAAATCATAGAACTCTCAATATGCAAACTCGATTCAGTTAGCCATGCCCTTTTGAAATTGCCTTCAGTTATGGTAATTTCCGTTTCGTGATCGAACTATCGCGAGCGGACTGTGGATGCGATTACAGCATATATCGGATACGTAATAGAAGAATTTTAATCGTCTATTGATTGTTCTCTTAAAAGCATGGTGGCATTATCTTTGATATCTACTAAAATGAAAATCTTACAGATCTTATAGGTAGATATAGTACTCATTTTTTCGGATGAATCTAATTCTGGACTACTAAGACGCAAATTCCAGCGAAATCACAGAGATGGGCGAGGCCGTTGATTAATTAACGACCCTATGAGTATAGGGTTGGATGGGAGCGGGATTGATGGCTGTCACTCGAGGGTAGCTCTGAGGCCGGTTCTCAGTTTGATTGGCCGTCGTTGGAAACAATTAATTATTGTTTGCTGATATCGGAGTTGCCTATGCGCAGCCGCAAGACTGCGCGGAGTCGAGTACCGGCTAAATTTTATATTATTTGTTATAACTGTAATATCTCATTGTAAATTAATGTAGATTCGTATGAGAATAAAGATCTTTAAACACATATATATTTAGTGTTTATCACTAAGGGCGACTGAGTAGAGCATTTAAAGAACACATGTTATCCGGCACCTGTGTCAGCGAAAACAATAATCACTTGTCATTATCAGTGCAATGTACCTAAAGTTTAAAATAATAAAAAAGAACCATAATTATCTGTCTTGTTTATTCAAATGAACTTCAACACGTAATTAAATAATATTCTCAAATTAATTAAAACTTTAATCATTCTTTTTATACCTATTATTAATTACCTCGCTTGCTCATTGCTCTTTATTTTTTTTTCATCCATTCTGCATTGTGTGTAATTACAGAGGCTGTTTTTGTGGCCTCTTTAATATTCCACAATTAAAATCTTTTTTTTAATGTGCAACAATAAACTTATTTTTGTACGTTTAAATAGTTTCTACATAAAACAAAGGAAACCTGAATTTTCAAAAGGTCTTGCTTTTACGGTGGCCCAGTACGAAAATATTTATGTTGGGTCTAAACATTTGTGATTCTTCAGTTGTTACTTAAGCAATAACCACTAAAGAATCATAAATGTTTGTTTCTATTATCTATATCTAGAATTTAGAAAATTAGAACTGTGAGGTACCGGCAGAGAAGAATGGTGCCCCCCTATGTACCAGGTTTCCTAAGAGGCGACTAAGGTAGCAGACCCGACAGATGGCGGTATATCCATCCAAGATTGTGCAGCTCAATTGCATAGGGATGGGTAGCAGCATCCCCATCGCGAAAGCTGCGCTCTGCGATTGCCAACACGCTTGCCCAGCGTGGAAATTATGGGCAAAATTCCCCCTTCTTGGGGATGGGCTATGGGCCTATGTCCAGCAGTGGTCATCCAACGATGTAATGATGATGATATTTTATAACACACAGATACAAAGCAAAAACGAATTTGCGACACATAAATATTTATGATCTTCCGAACTAATGAATCGAATTTATTAATTTTTTTTTGTGTCTATACACAATCAAAAAAGCAAAATTTAATCGGATCTAACTAACTGTTTAGATCCAACTTCATAGATATTTTAGATTATATCTCAATTTATAGAAATTATTATCTTTCCAGTTGGTCTGCGAAATGGCGCTCCTCCTCTCGGCGACTGGTATTGGAGTATACTATCGTGCCCTAACTGAAAGAGCTCACAGAAACACTTTTGCTGGCACAAGAACTTGCTTGGAGCAGCGGGTGAAGTTGGAGTGTGAACGTGAACAGCAAGAGAGGCTACTTCTCTCAGTCATACCGGCCTATATCGCTGCTGAGGTGAGTTACATTCAATACATATAAATAAATTTGAAATGTCTGTCTGTTAAACCACATTAACAGCTTTTCACAAAATTTTCAACGCGTATTTGAACTTTATTTTATAGCAAGAAAAAGATCTTCATTTGATATCAATTAATTGCAATACATATATAGCTAAAGTAATGGATGGTGCTTGAAAGAAAGTTACAGGGATCCCTTAATGTTTGTGATGCACAATTTGATTTCAGCCCGTAGCTATCCACAGAAAGTGCCATACTTTGTCACATGCATATCGTGTGTTACTACACAAATTGTAAGGCACATATTATTGCTTGTTTTTGGAAAAAACGTGCCACAGAAACCAACAACTTTCCTATAAATCTTATACATAATTCTGTTGATTATGATCAACAGAATCAAGTAAGGTTACCTGATTCTGTTAATGAATGCAATCCGGTCGTATGGGCTGGAGTGCGGGATAAGACAGGACTGACTATTTTCCTCTGCACTGTTTAACCTAAGCAGTCTAATTGGTGAGCTTAGCAGTACCATTGGCCCATAGATCGGTAGGTTAAATAAATTACTCAATATTTGCGAGAAGTTTGCGGCGGCCCATTGATTACCTGATAATTTGAAGAAGACCGAAATGGTAGTCCTTATATCTAAATCCTACCATCGTATCATCTTAAAAAACACATTTCAGAGCCTATTGATAGTCTTTCTAAACCTGCAGTTTATGGGTACAGTA
Organism: Heortia vitessoides; assembly: GCA_020976665.1. Classification (NCBI taxonomy): domain Eukaryota; kingdom Metazoa; phylum Arthropoda; class Insecta; order Lepidoptera; family Crambidae; genus Heortia; species Heortia vitessoides. The sequence goes on from JACJUM010002971.1 coordinate 6,168,346, forward strand.
TACACATAAGACCCTTTCAACCCTGAGTGTTCACATTATTTACGGGTGCAAGATGCTGATACTGCAGATAGACTGATTTCCGATAATCATGCGCAGATGGGTTGCCTCCGCATATTGCCGTAAAAAAATATCCCCAAAAAAATGTATAATATGGGGAGTCGAGATCGTTTCTGTAGTCAATATTATGAAGGTTATATTTATCAGCTACTTTTTGTATTATCGATTTACTAATCCTAGCTTGTAAGTATTTTTTTTTGTAACCACTAACCCAAAATATGAAAAGAAAGATGACAACAATTGACGAAGGTATGTTAAAATCGTTTGGAAATAAGAGAAAAAAGTATTAATTAAGGCCAGGTCAGAAGTACCAAGAATAAACTTGTGTGTATGAAAGGACTAATGCAAGTAAAAAGCGAGAGAGTATACCGAGATCGTAGCAAGTGGAAATCCATAGTCTCTGCCTGCCCTAATGAGAAACAGGGGCGTGATGTGTGATGTATGTAAATTATTACAACAATAAAAAAGTTAGTCTGAAGCCAAACTACAGAAAACAATTCTTTAATGTTGGATTTATCCATGTACTGTGTGTGGAAGCAAATAATGGAATTACTTTCGCGTCAAATTGTGAATCAAGCGAGTCTTACGAGTTTATAAGTGTATTATTCACTTATTAACTGTAAAATTTGACATGTTTAACTGGAGCTTTAGAAAAGTTCACTTATTTCGATTTAAATATTAAGAAAACCTTATAAGAAAAAGATGACATTAATGGGTCGGTTGGCACAGGTGGTAGTGATCTTCTCTTATGCGCCAAAGGGCATGGGTTCGATTCCTACCGAGGAAAAACATTTATATGTTCAGTGTCTGAGTGTTAAAAAATTTATTTCGAGAAGATTTCAATGTTACGTTTTGAGAGTGTTACTGTTGGTGAAGAGCAACAGAAAGCCAGTTAACCAGAATTAGAACCAGTCATAAAATAAGAAGACAGACCTTTCCCACGGGAATATGATTTCGAGATAAAAAGTTATATGTGTTATTCAAGACTTATAATAATATCGGTGCGAAAATATTATTTATATCTCTCTCTATATCTGTATTATTATCTATATCTGTTGCCGCGTAAAAGCGTAAAAAACATACAACTTTCACAAATGTACAAAATGAAGAAATTTGTTTTCTAAATATAGTATTTTTTTTAAATTGACAATCCAATCCTAATTCAGGTGGCGTAATAATTGTCCGTCTATATCAAAATAAAATATATTTTTAAATAGTCTTACTTACGGTAAGCAAAAAAATATTAAAATTGTTTCAGAGATTAGAAGTTCATCCCGGACAAACAAAGTGACACGATTTTTCATATATTACTTGATTATGATACTATACATTATTTACGTATACATTTACGTGCAATAAATTACACATATAATTTATATATTGATATATAAAGCAGTTCCAGGTAAAATAATACCGTAATATCGAATATTGGTGTCTTTTTAAATTAAAAATTACTCATTGCTGAAAATTAATTAATCAGAATGTCACCTTGAAAGTTACGTATTTGTAAAATAATTTCAGGAACATGTGGAAAATTGTGTTTATTACTGCTCAATTATAAGATATCAGAGGCGCCTTAATTGATACGTTCTTGTGGAAGTATCAATCGTTCATTAGAATTGTGTATATACAAACCTTTCAATTGATAGTGGACCCTATAAACTTTGAATTGAAATCAAAATTGCACAAATTTGAATAATGTTGAATCTTTATCCTGAATATTTTAATTATACTACTGTTAATTATATTTTAATATTTTAATTATATTTTAATTATACTATTTTTATTATACCTCATACTGTGCGGTCTAGCGTTATATTAAAAAAGAAAAGATATATTAAATAATTCAGGTAGGTTCGTTCAGACAAACATTTATATGATGAATCTGTGTCTAGGTGTCAAATATATATTTAAGTTGTACATTACAGATTCCTCTGTTACCTGATATCAGTAAGAGATTTAAGCGAATTATTTTGGGGTCAAATTCTAACGTTGGGCTTCCACGTTTGTATAACGTGGAAATTATTGACGAGACGGAAAATTTGTTGGCGTGACCTATGTCTGGCAGAAGACATTCTGCGACTGCTATGATAATGATAACTAATATCATGGTCACGTACATTACTATAAAGTTCATTAAAATTTATTAAGTGTTTATTAAATTAACTTCAATAATAAACATTCATAGACACTTTCAAATTTACAATAAATTAGCTGACCCGACAGACATTGTCCTACCTTAAATTGAGATATAAACTACCCTTACCCTAATTTTGGATCAACACCGTGTCACATAATTTTATATATAAGGATATTAAGCGTGAATGTAGTGAAAATAAATGAAAAACGTGTTTTAACTCCAAAGATACACATCACAGAAATAAAATGAGATGTTAGAAACGCAGATAAACAAAAAACAGGTACAAAAACATTATACAATAACAAAGATTAGGGACAATTAGGGATTTGTTATTACAGCATCGCAGGGTACTTTCATGAGGCTGTTATTCTGATAACCTGCAAATGGGACTTCACAAAGAGATAAAAACAAAAGGCATAAACAAGAAATATCAAGTTGGGACTTTTTAAAAATAAAACGCTATCAGAAGTTTGAAATGGTTTTGTACGAAATTAAGTGTAAATTCAAGTGTAAATTCCATCGATTTTCGTAGCGTGACTCGAGAATATTGAATAAATAATGCCTCATTAGACCTTGCAGATTTGTGGGTCTTCGTGCCTTTGTGCTCTTAACTGAAACAGGCCATAATGTACACAATAGGTCTTGGTTAATTTTGCAGAATAGATTGAAAAATTTCGTGTGCTTACTATTGTAGTAAGGCTAAAAAATAAGAAGAGGCCATGATATTTTAATTAAGCCCACTTTTTTGGCGTAATAAAGAAACTGTTAACAGGAGTTTAAAACAAAGGATTGCTTATAATAGTAGCGTTATAAACTATCAAACTAAAGTACACCTTATCCTCGGAGCAATAAGATATATACTTTCACATCGTTGTTGTACAATAACTTAATCCTTCCGTGCAATACAGGCAAAATACACACGAATAAGAACTTGCACGCTATGTTTACTTTATTTCAATTGTATTTGTACACCGTTTATGTTGCTTTGAAAAGTATTATAAATCATTGGTTATCTACGTTATATGATAAAACTACCTTTTAAACAACTTCAAAGGTTGTATTTTTATTATTTTTGTTGTATTTTTAATATTTCGGTATTTTTCGGGTCTCTATATTTTTTATTTTATTTGACCAAGTCGACAAACAAGTACTCAGTCCATGTGATATTAGACGGTCTTTGCAGCCTATAGACGCTTGCAAATATCACTAGGATATTACTAACGCTTTGCCAACCTTGCGATTTATAGATATTATGCAACATTACCCAGTAAATTCACTGCCTCTCTCACCCTTCAGACCGGAACACAACAATGTGAATACAGCTGTTTGGCGGTAGAAATAGGAAAGTGAGGTACAGACGATCTTTTGCATGAAGTCTACCTCATTTAAATCATAATTGTTATCTTTAATCGTCTCTAAATATGAGTCTAAATTTGTGTTCGTAAATGTGAGAAGTCACCGTCTACGTCATAAGGGTGTATGTCTATTTTGTAATCTAATTAAAGCAAGAAATTTTGGCTCATTATGAACAGGCATGATAAATGATTAAATTTACATTAATAATGGCCTAACACATTAGTCGCAATTCACATAAAAATAAATTCAGTAGAAATTTTAATATTCGAAGGGTTGTCTACTATGAAAATTGTGTGGAAAACGTTAACATCTAATTTTGCACGAGTAGATAATTTTGGGCTGTTTTTATTTTCCCTAGAAAGCAAGTTAAAGTTTTTGCACTGTTTAATTTTTTTAATATGTCTTGTTATAAATTAGATCGTTATTTATTAATATTTACACCACTACGATTAGTCTCGTAATTTGTAATGATTAATGGCCTTCCTAATTCATCATCACATTACAGTCATCATTATTTCTTGTTATGCAACGCTCGCATTGCAACTAAATTCAGTAAATAACACTAAATCCTATTTTTGTCTTGCTTCCGTGATATTCCTCCATCTATACTCCTTAATAACCCGCTTTAAGCACTTGTGTGGGGGATATTAGTCAACAGAAAAATCAAAAATATAATATTTGCCAGAGGCAGATCGCATAAAATTTTTATCATATAAATCCTGCCTGTAGATCGAACCAACGCCTCTTGCCATTCGAATTCGCCAACGGACCCGTCAAAAAAGCCGATAGCTTTTGTAAAAAATAGATTTGAGAAATGTATGAAAATCTACTCGATAGTCGAAATTCATTAAAATTAGGCTATTATTAGGGTGTCAATATTAATCTTAACACAAGTTGTAAAGTGTGTAATAATACGTATTAATTTTGTAATGAATCCTGTAATATGATTTTATAATATCTATGTATTAAGTAAATCTTATGCGTATAATAATTATTATTGTAAAATATATAATAAAAAGTATCTTAAAGAGAAAAAAAATTATATAATATATTAACTTGAAATGACCTTGAAAGATCGTAGAAACAAAATAAAAAAACACCAAATGACATGTATATATTTGAAAAATCTTTATAATAAACATTAGACTAATTTATTTTCAAACAATAAAACAGTAACGGGCAGAAATGATGTCACAGATAATTAGCATTAATTAGGCATAGCATTTAGATAATAATTTTTCGCTAGGGAAATCATGGCGTAAGTTATAGTCGTGACGTATCCTTCAATGGTGTCATGTCCAAGGCTCTCGCGTGCAAGGAGCCGTTATTCCGTCCCAGTTAAACAATAACATGCTACATTTAACAGGTAACGGCCTACTCCAAATACAGTTTCCCTATGAAAGTTATGAGTGAACTCATGACTCATATGCTATTGTTGTTCGCTTTCATTTTCATATTCATCTTTGACTTGCTTTCTTTTGTCAACTATATGGTGATCGAATCCTGTTGAATTATGTGACAAAATTTGGTTTACATTTTGTAAAATAGTATCCTCATATCTAAATATATTTTGTTTTGACTGATTAACTAATTAATCATATATTTATAGTTCGATGCTATTTATATGTCTCAATTTTAATCAGTTTTTTTTCCTTTAATGTCAAGTCATTGACATTTAGATTTAACTTTTGACATTACTAACATTCGCTTTTTTATCACAGATGGATTTTTGTATCTTTTGATCTATATGACAAAGCGGAATGATATGGGTATATTATAGAAATTATTTATATTTAGGAGACCCTTGTATACGTTTCATTTAATTTTATTTAATATTTTACCTTAAGGAAGTTTCATGGGCTAAATTTTGGCGGTTGATGGCATCGATATAACAATATTTTAGGTGTTCAGAATTACTTAGTCATATTGATTTCAAATTCAAGTAAAAGCCCGTCCTAATGCGTTACATAAGAAAGTTTTGTGAATAATGTAAGTTCCAATATTTAATTTGAAGTTATTGCTTCTCGAGTTTATGAAAACAATAAACCCAACTTATTATTAAGCAACTTTTTGCCATGGCACCTTCGGGGCTGGTTGATGAAAATTGTTGTCAGACTTGTGATTATATACGGGCAATAAAACTAATATAAAATCTTCAATACATCTTTATAAACAAATTAGTAAGAAATGATCTGCAATCTTAACTCTTCGTGCTCAATTGTTATGTTTCAAAAGCTTTGCCTCTCTGACGAAGCATTAAAATAACTGGGTTATGTGATACAGTAACCTCAAATCTCAGACCGGCGACAGTCTGGAGATATCCTTGCAATGTTGTAAGTGTCTGTAGACTATGTCGGCATTTTGTCATCACGTAGAAATGTACATATTGATACGACTAGTTTTAAAATATAGATATTATTCATAGTACCCGTTTAATTAAGTATATATTTGATATAGTCATTGTGTAGTCAGATACAGCCAAATTAAAAATATAAACACAAAATATTCTTACATCTTGTTTTGTCAGCTAAAAGGACCCTCATATACTTTTGCCCAACTCAATAATCTGTTATATTAAATTATTCCTATGATTTTAATGGGTCACTAGAGCAATAGGGTAAGAATAATAAAAAAAAATCAGTAATTATTTCACTAAAACTAACGTTACGATGTTTTCGAGGATACTGTGATAAAAAATTATATAAGTGTTATGTAAGGTTTACTTGGGAATTAAAATATCTCTTTACAGTTGGACATCAGTTGTAAACTCTAGGACAAACGCATTAGGCGTCTACAGACTTTTTGAAACGTCAATACTAATGTTGTCCCGGGGTTGTTAAAATATAAGTGAACCTTACTAAAGTTTTATTGGTTAGTAATATGAAAGGTAAGCCAAAAATATAGTTGTATTTTATAGTACAAAAGGACCTTAGTGATGTTGTCTTTTTGAACTAAAAATAGACCTTATTAACTATGATGTAGATTTCAGTAACGCGATTCGAGTTATTAGCCGTTACAATATTGTAGACACAGTTTTTAGTATTTATAGTTCGTTAAGTTAACTAAAAAGTATTAGTCATCATCGTCATATCATACATAGTACATTTAACGGTGAATATAGACATCTTGCAGTTTTTGACGGATGTTCGACCCATCTTATGTATCCACCCTACGGTACTCTTGACAGTGCATGGTCTCTATTTCAAAAACTTGAAGCTCTTTTGTACATTGATCTGCATCTGTACTTGACGACCTTGAAGTCTATTTGGTCACAGGTTATTTACACCAAGTTCTGATTATCACCACGCGTATTTTCGATATGTTTTGCTGTTATAAACATTTTGATTTGTTTCAATTCAAAAGTCTAGTAGAATTCATAGTTACATCTTTTAGACTACCTAAAACCTGCAAAACCCTCCGATCGATGGTTGAACCTCCGAGCAGAGAAAGTAATCAGTGAAGAAATGGGATTCAATGCTTCCAAATGAGTTTGAAAGATATATTTGTCACGTAAAATTCAAAAACTTCTGATTGAGTTGCATGGATAAAGATATTCACTAGAAGTTAACATGTTTTTTGTTCACTGTAAGCTTTATTTAAGTATGCAGAACAGAAATGTTGGTAAATGTTATATATTCAGTAATACGTCCAAATGGCATTTTAATGACTATACAAACATATTTTTCACTTGATACTATGATAATTAAAAAAAACGGTTTCAATCAACGGTTTTAAAGTGTTTTAGTTTTGATTGTGAACGATAAAATTTAACAATATGCTATTCATTTAAAGTGTTTCTTTATATAAATCCAATATGGCTCCAGCCATTTGTTTGTGGAATGTTATTATTAAACATGTCTTTAACAGGAGATCATTTTTTGGACAAACCTAAAGCTGGACTAAACAGACGTCAATTCCCGCAGCATATGGATGAGATATTAATTAATGACCGACCCCATGTCCAATTGTTCCCGCGAAAAATCGGGCACACGCTTCGCACGCCTAGATTGGGGACTGACGGGTATCACTCGAGGGCACCTAAAACTTTTTGTGACTTAAACATATTACGTCACATTACTCAATAATTTTACTGCCCTTCTTACCATTCAAACCGAAACAATCTAATGCAAACACTGCTTTCTGAAAGTAGAAATAGGTGAGAGTGAGGTATCATAGCAGATGAACTTTAAATGAGTTTCAGCAACCCAATGCACTGTTTAATTTTTGTTCTCTTTATATTTTCTTATACTTTAATAATTTAACATTACGTAACATCTTTAATGAAGCTAAGTATCTGTTACACTAACGATCCAAACTGAAGTGATTTGTAGAACAGTTTGCGTCAGTACTGTTGCGACATAAAATTAATTAAACTATCGTTAACATTCCGTACTCGCATAATAATTGAATCATTTTAAATAACTACTCAATTACTTGACGTAAAATTTGCATTAACATATAGTCACTATAGAAAATTTGACTCGGCAAAGATTTTTATAAATAACGTTCCATTTGAGCGACTATGATTACGATTGGGGCACGAACATAAAAAAAATGTTTGTAATCATTAGCAAGAAGCTGATAGATAGTTTAAAAAAAATCTTTGTGTAAGGAAATTGTTTAAGTTGTATATTATTTTAAAAGAAAATTAATAACGTCATCATCAGTCATGTCAGCCGTATGACATCCAGGACTGGACATTGTGTGTACTTGCTTATCTGCAGGGTTATGGAGGTAACTTTGGTTATGTCATGGATCTCCTTATCCCTGATTATATCGCGCAAAGAGCACATTTTGCTGCTTTTTCTCTCTGGATATTAAATCAATTACCTTGGACTTGAAATACTAAGGAATATCGGACAAAATGTTTCGCAGTTTTCCGAACGCTTACCAGCCCAGTTGGATTCGGCAATTAACCTCTTTCTTAAAGTTGGACTTACTAACTGGACAATTTGTTCTAGATATATTAATAGCAAAATTATTTCGTTTTTATGTATGTGTAGCTAAAGTTGTATGTAAAGTAAAAGAGGGTTAATCTAAATTTACCATCCAAATTTACACCATCACGAGAAGTTTTTGTATTTAGTACGTAAAAAAAACTCCTTCCCTTCGGCTTAAGCACGTGCAGAAATTCTTCTAATCATTGTCAAAATCAAACAATACAGCATTTCTTGCGGTAATCTGTATCATTCTTCAATAACAGCTTCCCAGATCTCTGGCATTCACTGTCATCAATCATTTAAAAGTATATTTTTGGTGTGCGTAAAGTCGAACCTCCAGCTAAAAATGGAGTCACTTCTAGTTACTACGTTAAAATAATAACATGGAAACGATTCGGTACATTAGCATTTGACTGCTATGGAAAAAACGTCTCTAATTAAGACAAAAGCGAAAAGACTTCTGAAATGTTATTTCCAATGTCTCACAGTGTTTCTCAATGTCTCTAAAGTTTAGACGTAAGAATAATATTTAATTTAATATTACGATAATTTTGGAAATGTTTAAGCGATAATATATTCTTATACATTATACTGAAGTTTCTAGATATTAGCAGTAATGATAATAATGTTTGAACGTTTATGTTACACAATAACGGGATGTATATTTTAACCTTTAAATGTGTCTTGGCTTTTCTATTACTTCAAAGAAATTAGTGCTTCATAAAACTATTGTTTTTCAATATTTAAATGTAAAAATAAGTTCAGACAAATTTTATTGTGGACGTATTAACATTAATTGGATACCATCTCGATAGCTAATGTTGTTCAATATTCGCTACAGTTAAATTAGGTTTATCCACGCATCTAAAATTTATTGTAAATTGTTTTATTGTCTAAGTATAATACGCATTAAGAATATCTTAAGTAACTATGTAGTTAGTATTGCACGTGTTAGTCAAAGATAACTGACTTAAGAGATGCTGTATTACTTAAAACATTTAAATTTACCAGGTAAAATAAAATGCTAAACAAAAATACTATTTATATGAAAATACTAGTGTTTATTATTATTTAAATCGTAATACATCTTAATGCTATCTTAATCTATCTTAATGTTATCTTAATTCTATCTTAATGCTAATTTAAGTATAAATCAGTCACAACTAGCCACAAATATTCGCTGCCTACATCACTAGTAATGTTTGTAAGTGGCTCTAACGTCAGCCTAAACAACATACTTATTCGATGATTAGGAATGTGCTTCGAAAAAAGTTAAGGCTCCGTGTATTCTCTTATCTGGGAATCCGCAACAGGTTTTTCAACGTTGACGTGAATGGTAATAGTTTCGTCGATTTCAGACTTCGTCATAACGTCGTCCCATTGTACCTCCGCCTTTTTTCCGTACGACTCATTCCCGATACAAATAGCAGACTTTTTGCACAAGGCCTGGCTTTGGAATTCTATATAAGCGCTATATTCGCTTATCTTGTTTTGGTTGGCTTTTGTATCAGCAATGTAACCCAACTTCTTCTGCATGACTTCAACTCTGACATGGTAGTTGTAAATGCAGACTTTGATAATGAAGGCGCTCTTTTGATGGATAAGAATGATCTTATATTTGGTTTTGCAACATGCAGTCTTTTTGAGCTTACTTTGGAAGTTTTCTATGAGGATCTTGATCTTGTGTGAGCTGATTGCGATAATGTTGTGTGAGCACGTAATGTGGGCTCCTACTTCATTGCATTGTAGAGGACGGCAATTGGAAGTAATGGGGCACATCATGGAGTCATAACTGCACTCTTCTTCGTGTTTCACTCTGGTTTTGGGTGTGAGCAATTCAACGCAGCCACGTCTGGAGAGGAGAAAAAATAAATTATTAATATTTATTCTTTTAGCAAAAGAGTGTTTCGAGATTTCGAAACTACGCACAAATAATTGCTCGAACTCGTCATATTTGAAATATATTATATATTTGAATAATGACAGTTTTGAGGACATAAAGATAGACATATTTCTACCACAGTGTTTACATTGTTGTGAATCTATTTGAAGGGTGAAAGACGCATTGAAAGTACCATAATATCTTTAAGTCACAAGGTTGGCGACGCGCTAGTGTAATCTCTGTATTGACACAAGCGTCCATAAACTGCTGAGGCGCTTAAAATCACGCGGACTATATACTTGTTTGTCGACTTAATCATATAAAAAAAATATCCGTCTTAGAATTCTTCTTTATACGTAAGTGAACCGTGACGCTGGTTCGTTACGATATATAATTTATTCCAAATTAAACAACGTTTTGCAGGTAAACGCCCGTAGATTACATTGATCAATTGAATTTCTAATTAGCAACACAGATGCAAAGCGAGTGGAGGGAACCGGAGAAACTCGTTGTATCAACAAATGTATGATAGTATCATAACTTTGCCGGGGTCGCGTCCCTGCTTACATCATAAATAACTGTAATTGGTGAACAAAGCAAAACTTGTATTCTTCTAATTCTCAAATATAAAAGGAGTTGAGAACTATTTTTCTATCATTCACATTCAAGCTAAGACACATCTTTCTGTTTACTGTTCATGAGAAAGAAAATATGAGAAAATTAAAACTAATCTAAATAATAAACTCAAATAATAATCCTGACTTCTTTAATAATATAATAAACGAGAAAGTTTGTAAATATGGATTTATGGATGTATGTTCTTTACAAATTCAAGATGGTTGACCATCGGAAAGAAACGGAAATCTTTTCAGAAACAAAATAATGGCAGAGCTCATAAACTGGGAAAAATATTTTTATTTATTATATTTTATAAAATGTAAGTTCCGTATTTGTTGGGTTTTATTTGTAGTAGATTGTATTATCATTGATGGTGGTGTGATACTTCTATAAGTGTCGTTGTACAGTTTTTGTCAACTAAACGGTAAGATTATTCTTATACCCAACCATTTACGGTTTTTTTTTAATATGGCTAAGTCGACTAACAAGTATACGTTCCGCCTAGTAGTAATCATCAACTTATAGACATAAGATGAGCGCAATACCCACCTTGTGACGGAGATTATATTATTTATATAATTTCACATTAAAAGTAAAGGTATAGGTAAATTTACACATTTCATACATAGACCTGACTTCATGGTAAGTCGCTCAAAGCACTTGTGTTACGGACATAACACAATAGACGAATTACAAATAAAATATTTAAACACATATTTTTAACCCCAGACACAAAACAAACACAAATATCATTATATAAATGTTTGTCCTGGTGGGGATCGAACCCACGACCCTTGGCACATAAGAAAGGCTCACTACAATCTGCGCCTTTGGGTCCGTCATTGCTGAAATATTTCACTATCTCTTTCACTCTTCAAACCGGAACACAATAGTTTGAACACGGTTGCTTAACGGTAGATATAAATGATCGTGAGCTACCAATGTATCAATTTCTGTTCCTACTACTAGAAATCTATGTATGCTGAATGTATGATCTATGTATGTAGAAATTTCTCTGCCTCTCTCACCTTTCGGAAATAAGCTACTATTTTGCGGTAGAAATAGATGGAAGTGTAGACGACCTATGTATAAGGTTTACTTCATGTTATATTTTGATCATTTTATATTTATGCTACCGCCTTATGTGATTTAACTTGGGTTTATTCTCATCACGTACAGTTAATTGTTAGTCGGCTTCCTGGTTTATTGATTATAAATCATTTACATTATAGGCAACAGTTGCTTTAATGTAAGTAAGAATGTTATATAGATTTTAAAGTAATGGATTATAAAGAAAATTTGCCGTAAAAAAATTTATATAGCCGAAATTAGCAAGAAGCCATCCCTTGTATTCCATTTGCAAGAAACAATGAAAGCCTTTCTTACGCTATTATATAGCTATTTGGCTTAATAGTAGTATTTGGTTGTGTAGTTAATGTAGCTTTTTTAAATTGAACGTTCTCTTAAAACGTAGTACATTTAAGTACATACAGTTTTTATACATTAAAATGTAGTACAAAGCCAATCGTCCCGACTCCTAGTACATATAAAAAATGTATTGCGACTATAAATTAAGATGTAAACTGTCCTATTTTTCAAATTTAAACGAACTCTATTCATTAAACAGAAACGTATTAAAATCTCGGACAAGCACCGTGACATATAATTTATATGTATATAAATTGTATATTGTTTCAAATCCTGTGTACTTTATTTAAAAACTCACGCTCAAATGGTTTTATAATACATAGTTATGGTTCTACTACCGATTGGTAAAGATGTCTGGCACACATTATTAAATATATCTGTATTGGTACCTCACTCTCACCTATTTCTACCGCCAAATAACAGTGCACGCATTGCTGTTTTCTGATTTTAAGGGTGAGAGAGTCTGTGAAATAGCCAACTAATGTGATATCTTTGAGTCACACGGTTGGCAATGCCCTACGCAGACTGTACGCTTGTATGTCGATGTGGTCTAATAAAAAAATATATCTTGTTTTCCTATTTAGTCTTGTATCACAAGCAGAATGACATCAATGTGATGTAGAAAATAATTGGAACTTTCGTAGTTGTCGTGTGTTGTGTTACAAAAACATTGTAGCAAATTAGATTTTAATGATTCTCGCAACATTTAGCAAAAAATAAATTGTGTTATAGTTATAAAAATTAAAAGACCAGTAGTAGAATTCTACACGAATATCTCATTGGTTTGGGAATCGAACTCAGCTTAACTAAGTTCTTAGCTTCAGCACTATACAGGTATTAATATTCATCTTTATTTACTCATTAAAGTATATACTCCTAATTATGGAATACTTTCGCTTAAAACACTCGTGATACAGACATCAGATAACATCGAACGACAAATCACGATTTATTACTTTAATGCATATTTTTAACACCCTGACACAGAACAGACATAAATAGCGTTATATAAATATTTGTCCTGGGTGGGAATCGAACCCACGACCTTTGGCGCATAAGATAGAATCACTACCACCTGCGCCATCGGGCCCGTCAAGTTTAGCCCACATTAGTGATGAGTCTATAGTATTCATTTCGCGTTATATTAATTGTAAGATGGATTTAATAATTACCGGTAATTACGACAAGGCAGGTTCAGTTCATTGAGCAGTCTCTGCAGAGGGAGGTTGGTTGCCGCGGGGGCGCGGAGGGTTGCTCTGCACCAGGCGCACCTGGCTAATTTTCTAGAGCATCGTGTGCACCACAATCCCCCACACCAAGGGCAAGCGCAGGGTCCGGAAGACTGTGGAAGAAAATAAATTATATATTTTGTTTTGTCTGGAATTGTTTTTCACACTTGAAATATATCATCTTCATTGACATTTGTGACTCACTAGCCATAGTGAAACTCTTTTTTAGCGGTTTTAAGACTCGGGTGTTTCGGTTACCTAAGAAAACTCAAAATAAAAAAAATATAAGTAAAATATACCAGGTGTTACAGTGTATTTCACCTTCATTGTGTCAATGTTAAATGTATCAAACTGTTTTATTAATAAGTTTACATATTGGTATGTTGCTCTTCACAATATGTTTTAATATTTACGCGTTTACTACTTTTTAAACGGCTATAGAACGCGGTGTTTTGTAACTTTTTTTGACACGTTGGTAACTTGCGGCAACCATTCGCAAAATTGACAAAAGATGTGATTTTATCGGAGCTTTACACCGCTTCAAAAGCACTTTTATCATGTTAGCCATCACTATAACTTAATATTAATCGTAAAGTATAACAGTAATTAAAACCTAAAATATAATCAGTATAAGGTATCAACTCAATCAACAAGGATAGTACGCAATAATCAAAATCTCAGGTCTATGTACCTGAGATTTTGATTATTACCTATATATATAAGGTAACAAATCGAACAAAAAACTGCCAGAGCACAAGTCATTTCACACCCAAGTATTATTGATACTAATCTCTTGTGGTTAACTCTGAACAGGAAGATTAATTCATAACTTTAATGGCAACGCTAAATTAATGTTTTGATAAATAATTTATGGCTTATCTTGTATTATAGGACTCTTATTGATGATAACCTGCAATGATTATATTTCTCATAGTCATAATTATTTCTAATTATCCAATTTCCTTGTCATTAATAACAGGAAGCTTGATTGGAGGACTTGATTATATTCGTATCATTCGAGTGCTATCTAGTTCATTCTATAAGTGTAAAAATATTTATTTTAATTACAAATAAATTGCATTAACATGAACTAGTCTCAGAGTTTTTAAAGATTTACTTTTAGATGAATGGGTTATTCATTCACTACACTTAACTGATTACAAAGTTTCAATTCCGTTTCTAGATTGATATGTCGGTACATGATCTCATTATTATTTCTTTATTACTCAAAATAATTTAGGTAAGAATAAATCATGCATATCAGTAATTTTTTATAAAAGTTATTATTATTTATTGACATAATTATACGGGTTATCCCAATTACACAATTACTTAAAATAAAACTGCAAGAACGTGTTCTAGTTAGATTTAGTAGAGTTAGAGCTCTTTAAGTTATAATTTTGCATCATTAGTTAATTCATCTACCGATACACTGAACCGATTTCAACATACAAATTCTCCCTAGTTTCAAATCCACCAACACTAGATTTATATAACAGAATTGGAATTTTTTATCGAGTTATTATTACGCAAGCCTAATGGTAATTCTAAATGGATTATCATCAAAGGAAAACTTTCCTGGGAATTATCTGAAGCGTGTTTAACTACTTTACACCTATGAGAAGATATTGGTACGCCTACGTGTTGAACGTAATCTGGTTAGAGTTTCATCTTCCTAACTGCATGGAGGCGTGCGGCTCGTGTAGACCGAACTTCGTGTGAATAAGATTATTGCAAAGTAGGCTTTTGTAAGGCCTTAGATAGTTTTGTCACAGCTACCAGTATAATCAATACATATGTGACAGGTGAGATAGAACATCTCTATACAGAGTAAATATGTAAATGAAGAATTTTTGTATTTGTCCTGTATCTGGGTGTTAGTATTCTATTTGTGATTCCAGTGTTGTCTGATATTCATGCTGTAAGCTACTTATCTCGAAGTCGGATACACGTATGAGATGCCATGTGAATTAAGAAAACATATATATGTCTCAAGGACACTAAAGTGAGTATAGTAAGTCCTTTATTTATTATTTGTTTCTCTTATTAATTATTTTTCTGTATGTCGTGTTACATTTTGGTAACTAAAAGCCGAATGAATCGCGAAGTTTGATGACATGAATTATATTGTTGAAAAACACAATATTTACCTTTGTATGAGGTCTACCTAATGTAAAGTGCTATAATAATTATGTAAATTATCAGAATAATTAATTATGTTTGAACGTTAGAGTACACCACTATTTATTGGCATGAAGGTGACTATGAAAACTCGGCTTATCCACTAGAGTTATGAAGTAACTATGAAACTTCGAGAAATACCTATACAGAGAACATAAAGAGGCAATCTAATCGATCACTGTAGTGCTTGTCGAGCGTCATGTTGCACCCACGTTAAAAGGTTGCCATTCTTATCGTAATGTGCGGAACTAGGGCGATAGTAGCTAGTGTCGCAAGCGTTTATCTAGAGGGGGACGTTGCACATTTACTTAATGAAGTTGATGACTCGAAATATATTATTAACTTCCTCACTGCTAATGAAATTCTTATGCAAAAGATGTTTAAAACAACGAACAAAATTCAATTGTAAAGCATTGTCGATAATAAAAGCAATGAAATACAACAGTAATACATGAGTGCCTTTAGTGTCAAATACTGGTCTATAAAATTCAATGAGATACTTAAATTTCTTACATAACATGAGTTGCAGTACACCTACTGTTAGATAAATAATATCTGTGGAATGCTGGAGGTCTATTCCTCCTATAGAAAAAGGGAAATTAAGGGAGGTCAGAGCGGGAGTAATCATAGAGCGCACCTATCCCCGCCATGTCTAATTAAGCTCCACTTTTTCAGACAGATATACCGCCATCTTTATCAAAGAAGGTACAATTATACTCTGCCAATACCCTACAGCACTTCCTTAATTTAAAAAAAATCATGGCTTTTAATACCTTACCTGTAATGGCTCCAAACATATAGTGCATTCTGTAAATCTGGACAATATTTCATCACAGTTTGGACAGGTACACCGTATTGAATGAGGTTCTCGCATGCTAACTGTCGCTGAATCTTCCTCTAATGGCGAAGATTTATCTGGAACAAGACAAAATAAATATTAACATTCAGCGCACCAATTATTTGGCCTTAAAATAAGCATGTAACCATACAATTACAACTAATCTCCAATGGCTGTCCTAATGACTTAGATAATTTCTAAATATGAGGTCTGGACGACCGAGATATGAGATTAGCTTATAGGATATTTTTTCATACCGTCCATAAGAGATATCAAGCAAAACAGATTCTAAAAACAACCAGCGTCATTATTGTATTTAATACTCACTTCACCTTTTAAAATGTAAATACAAAGGATATGTATCTATAGCATAAAAATGTAATTTTTATACCAAAAAAATCGGACATTTATTGTGCGACTTAGTAGTCAACTCCAATATCTTCACTACTAATATCAACTTATTATAAGAGCCAAGTTATCTATAATATTATAAAAGGCCCCTTAAGATTTAATCTCATATGGACATAGATAATCTTCTATAACAATAGGCAACGCTTGTCAACGAGCACTGATTATAAATTACATATCTATATTAAGTATTAGCTAACCGGACAGACGTTACGTCTGTGCTATATATGTTTATCATGAGAAAAAATTGCAATTATAAATTAAGATATTAACTATTCTATCAAGTTATTAAAAAGTTTATGCCGGGCAAACACCACGAAATTTATATATAATAATATTGCGTGGAGTATTGTTAAATTATGATATTTATACTTTAATAGAAGACTGTTTACCAAATTTTTATTTAGTGCCGGTATGTACTAAATAAAAATTTAAATCCAATTATGATTATTAAACGACAACTCGCACTTAAAAATAATAAACAACGTATTAAATTTTATGATAAACTTGCACAAGATACGAGAATAAAATAAGATCTAGATGTAAATAAAGTTGTTTACTAACCCAAAAAAAAATACATAAAAGTGTGTCCGAAATACCCAGTGGACCAGTTCAAAGACTTATGAATTAGAAGTGAATCATATGATCTGGTACAATTGTACGGTTTAGGCATCGTATATTTGTAATGTAATATCGCCAGTTTCGTAACAATCGTTAAAACCATGTCATACAGAACGAAAGTGAAAGGTTATATCGCGATTAAGACCGGTCCGTGATGACGGAACACTAGGATTAATTATTAAAAGAAATATTGTTTTCAAATAAACCTAGAACGGTCCAATTGGGCCTTTAGATGATATAATGAATCCTATTTGCAATTAAATATAATTGAGGTTATTCATACTAGCCTTTGAGTGATTATACATAAATACTCCTTTTGTATTTCTTTGTTATAACAACTGTTACGTGTCAAATTCAAAAGTTAATATTTTACTTTAGCAAACCGTTTTTACTGTCAAGGTTGGCACACTTTTACGTCATCTAACCACACCAACAGGTCAACAGATTTTTTGTTCCTCTCAACGAAACTTGCTTGCCGAATGCTCTCAATTCTACAAAAAACTTGACAGTTATTCTGGCATAATACAAGTCCAGATAAAAATGGAAACTGTAACCAATCGACAGTAGAGCGCTCTTGACTTTGTGTCGCAAAATAACGTGATTTTTGGTTAATAAATTGTAAAAATCATTTCCTCATCACGAGGTCGAATATTAAGATTATTTGAGTCAAGTTGGAAGTGTACGTCCTTTTTAATTTGAATATGTTTTATATCTTAAATGGTGTAATGCAATAAACACTTCCTGCTGACCGTGTCGTTTCTGACTGCTTTGCACGATGTTTGTGAATTTTTTTATGACATAACCAAGTTGGTTATACGATATTGGTGTCAAGGCAATGTAATGATGCCGAAACACAATTATGCACATGTAACATTAATTATATACATATCAGACCTTGCGAGTATCCAATGTCAGGTGATGTCTCGTGTAACTATCATCGCGGTCAACCAAGGTCCGATATTGTCACTTAAATGTTTCTATATAGCAAGAACATTTTAAAGGTGAGTTCTGTTGTAACAAAACACACGTGAACAGAACAGTACACGCCCCAATAAGATGATGAAAACTTATGAAATCTTAATTTTGTAATCTTATTATATTCTTGTTTTTATGCTTATTAGACCTATCTAAATAAGCTATTAAATTGACATAGAAACGATACTGTTTCTATATATGTATTGAAACTACTCGGAAAAAACCTGAAAGTCAAAGTTTATGTTTAATTTAAACAAAAAAGGATGACGTTACTTTTTATATTTGTAATCATCTCCTAAGAAGTTTTGATAAGCATGATTCAAAGTAAGTGATGTAAAAATGACTAAATTATCTGATAAAAACGTAATTGTTGACGGAGCAGTGAATCAATTAGTCAGAATTGTTTGCTTTGATTTTTGATGTTAATGACTAAACTAACTGTGCGACTTTAGTTTAAATTCAGAAATACGTGGTACGTACAATAACATTTGCTTGGCTGAATTTTTCACACAATAGACATATACAAATAAAAAGTCACGGTAAAGTGCGGATCTTATTTCGTTGACTGTTTGTCATATTTTACATATAAGACACACTACATAATTACTCAAAAAGCACGTAAAGATTTTTTATTACAGCATTACGACAAATAATTAATAGATGAGAACGCTACACGTTTTTAAATAGATCAGCAGTATTACGTAGCTAATGATGACTGCATAGCTGTGAAACGCAAAAATAAAGTGCAATAGGGAATTTGTGTGACGCTTTGTGGCGTGACTGGAGAGGTTGCGAAGCTGTGAATCATTATAGCACTGCCACTTTTCCTTTTACCTTAAAAGGCTTACGTATTGTGTCATTGGTATTGCGCCAATTGCATATAACAATATCGCAAAGTCCTTTCAATTTGTGTGTTTCCACTTAAATTTAATGTTGTTTACTGTCACTTGTCTGTCTACAGTCGCTTAATTAATTATTCCTTGACATATTTGACTATAAAAGAAGCAAAAACGTTAGCTTTTTCCAGCGTTAACGCGTCCTATATTAATATAGACCATTATAACAATAGCTATTGTTTCAGTGGATAAAATACAAATGTGAAAGAAAAGATTTATAAGTCATTAAACACACACAATGATGAAGTATAAAAGGAGAAAAATAGGTGTGCTTGGGTAGATGTGTTTTACGTAATAAGGTATTATCTCTATTGAGGAATTATGCCATGACCCGTTTGCTATCGAGTAATTCAATTTTGTAATTCTATTTTGGATACTAATACGCTTGATACGTGTCTAGGTCTCTAAATTTAAAGACTTACATCATATATTAGGTAAGAGCACACATTAATTGGAGTGAATGATTTGGGCTTAAAGTTAACCCTAGTAAAACACAAATAATTGTGGTGGGTAGCTCCAGGATGAGTTTAAAAATTAATTGGTCTACTCTATCGCATATTAATTTCAATGGTATTTCTAGTCCATACAGTAGAACAGTTAAAAATTTGGGAATACTTATGGACAGTAACTTGTCCTACTGCACAGTTGACTGCACAGTTAAAGGATGTTAGTCGAAGACTATATGCCTCTGCGGCTTCTTTAAAGCGGTTGCGAAACTATCTTCCTTTTACCACCAAAATAGCGCTTGCTCAATCCCCACTCCTACCTTACCTTACTTGAAAAGCTTGAGTTCAAAACTCCTGTATAAGATTCATTTTCGGTTTACGCCGCCTCTTGTACATATTATTCCGCGTTTTTGTGATGTTTTCATTGGTGTACAGTAAAGAGTATATTATTATTATTATTATAGATAAATTGATAATATTATTATTATGTCTTAAATGGATTTTCTTATATGAGCTACAAATGTTTGACGATGAAACTTGCAGATTGGGTTGTATGGTTTTCATGCCGTTGGTACAGCTAAGTATTTTAAATTAATTTACCTTCAATTTCCACGTTTTCACTGCTAGAGGAATCTGAGGAGTCATCTTCTATCTTCTTCGATACCGCTTGGCTGTGTCCACCATAATAGGCGGCAAAACCCCTATTTTCTTTCAGAATTTGTATCTGGGCAAAGAGAAATTATTGTCATTAATAATACACATATTTGACTAAATAGCGCACGAACCAAATTTACAAGCAATCTTTGTTTTGCAGGTACTTAAAATTTCGAAAATTCAGATATTTATTACGAGTGTCCACCATCCTTCGTTCATCCGACATCCTTTTAAATACATACAATAAATATCATTTTGATGGACTTTCAATGTAATTACTTCTTGATAAGGTTTACAAAAGACGCAATAATGAGAATTTTATGTGCTAAATGTAAATGTACGATAAATCGAGTGTATTTGCACACCGATGTTTTCTCACGTCTTGAGTAAGTGTTTTACTGTCGGGCTAATGCACTTGCTCAAGATCTTTTATTATATTACCAATAACCTAATGATTTTGCAAGGCTAATAAGATGGTTTTATTGGCATTTTTAATCTTATGTATTGCTTAAGTATCGTCATCACCATTCACGCCACATTGACCGATTGATGATTTGGCAAATTGTTTTTCTTGATATATTTTCCATTTTACTGTTTTATTTTTTGTCGCTTGTATGCAGTTATGGAAACGACAAAGTTTAAACGTATTCATTTTAATGCATATTTAAAATCTATTAACATATATTTATTTAATTAATAGTTATGAGCAAATTGGTAGGTTATCACTAGAACGTCAATACAAATAGATGACCTTCCTGACAAAATTAAAATTGTAAATAATACATATTTTTAGTCTAAAAGAACAAAAATTAAATGCAACAATAAAGATACCCATGGTCCAAAACATTGTTATTGTTTTATTTTTTTTTGGTGCTAACGTTAGCAAGTGTTGGAACTTGTTAAAAGGGTCTCAGATAAAAAAACATGTAGTCCAAAACTGGATGTTCCAGTTTCCCTACTGGAGTCACGTGTTTCTTTGTTAGATCTGGTTTTGAGTTGAAAAACTGGCGATTTTACAAGTGCAGGTAATAGACTGGTGTTTAATATCTCAAGTGGTGGTTAGTTAGCCTTCGAGGTTCTGAGTAATTAGTGTTTGAAGTGTATTGCGCCGCTGGCTTTAGTAGTTGACATAAAACTGACCTTATTGATGGCAATATGGGCGAAATATTGGTTATTTTCAAATTTATAATAGGTAAAAAATTTTCACGTGTACTAGTTTTTTTTTTGTAATCATAGTAGTTTTTGTCGATAACTTTAATGATTTCTGAAGGTGTCTTTTACTAGACAATTCGAGGCAACCCAAAGAGCGAGCAATTATTAAAGGTGGTGTGAGAGGGTTATGTGGATCACGGACGTGTATATCATTCTTTCGTTTAGCAAAACAGCCTTTTAAGGTTTTATTAAGTAGTCATGGGATGGCAAGCAAATGGCCCGAGTTAGGGCTGGGTATTAGAAACAAAAATTATAATGTCACTTATTAGGTACAAAATTACGTAGTATCTCTAATTCTTTAGTCTTATTCATATATATAAAACAAATTTAATTGAGAAAAAAATATTGTTTCCACGTCTAATTTTATATGTGTCGAAGTTTGTATGATTTTTTGGATTTTCCTTCTACATGTTCATAATAAAAATCCGACATGAGAGCATTTGATAAAATAACTGTCCGTTTTCCTTCCTTTCAATAACCTTGTGAAAATGATACATTCTTTGTCAATACACATTTACTCAGAATTACTCATGTTTAGCGTTATACTTTATACATTGTAGTACTGCTTTAATCGCTTCTGTGAATATAGGTTGAAGTACAGAGAGTAGTTCCATTACTAGTTCTTTCAAAACATTGATCTGATATTACTATTTTGTGTAGAGTTACAGTGTTAAACGACATTTAAGTCCTTGTGTTACATGACCATGGGTCAATGATCCTGAACTGGTTTGCCTTATGTTACTTACAAGTATTTGACTTACAACTTTAACTCAATACCAATTAGGTTCAAACTCGTACACTATCCTCGTTTATCAACATGCAACAGCTGTGACTTCATAGTTTTTGCAAACTTCAGCTTTTAACATTTCAACTTTAGTTTTAGTTTTAGTAAATTGGGAAAGTTATGAGGTGCATTGTAACTGTAAGTAAGTTAGTATTAAATTGTGCTACCTCGGACTAGGTTTAGTAATGGGAGCTGTTAGTTACCTCGGAAATGTTAATGCGGTTAAAACTTTAACTGTAATTTGTTTCGTAATTGAATTGTCATGAAGTTGGTTTCAGTTAGCGGTTTTGTTTATGTGTGCAACGTCTATTTGAAAATGAATCAACTAACAAAATATAAATATGTTTAATGGATGCATAATTATACCACCATATTAATACTAAATGTCAACTTGAGTTTAATTAGTACTTTGTTCACATAAACTTAACCTATAATATACAGAAGTATGAACATATAGATGCACAAGAAAAGGTTGTAATTCAAATCCTAATTCATAATTGAACAGTATGAACAACTTAGACAATACGCCGTGAAGAAAAATTTAATGAACAGGTCAGATCAGCCTACATCGAAGATGTTAATGAAAGAAAGGGATAATAATATTTGAATATATCACTAGCGAGATAGTTGAACCGGGAATAAACCTGTACGAGTCGTTTATGACAGTCATTGAACCCATGCACACGGTAACGTAACCTGCGCTGCTGCGAAACAGTATAAAGCATGTTATATCTTAAAGCAAAGTTATAAGATATAATTTGGAAAAATCAAGAATTAAGTACTTCATCGTAACATCTGGTGTATATTGTTTTAGTTGGCAGCGTAGTCTAGGGATTGTTTATGGAAAGTATTCTGACGTATAAATTAGTTTAGTTGTGGTATCAATAATAATAATATAAAATAGGATTATAACCAAGACAAATAAATAACATGTTTGTGTCAGTTAATAAATGTCCTCATTTATAACTGAAATATGTTTTTAAAAGCTTTTTTGGTATTTATGGCTAAAGCGCGAGTAGATTAAAACAGTCATGAATTTGTTAATAATTTGAATACACGAATATATAACGATAGATCGTTTTCTGTCATCGCATCTCTCTAGATGGAAGCTCGAGTTAACTGCGTTTTGAAACGTCAAGGGAAATGAGAACGGTTGGATAAGTCGCTTGCTGACTTTTTACTCAACTTGTGGGGAAATATTGAGCGCCCAGAGGAATGATACAAACACGTCTAATGTCGATGATATTGCTATACTACTGTAAGTATTTGTACCAAATGACCAACGTGGCTGCATTTCCGTGATATCAACTTTTTACAATAATCTCTGGCCAAATAGCTTGTGTTAATATCAAAGTTTGTTCTGATTGAATTTTAGGTGTGATCGTGACATTAAAATTATTATCGGGAATTAAAGTGTAAACATTATTTTGCACCTGTATTCATGTTCCAAATTTGTTAACGTATAATATTATCTACGTTATGTTAATTTATTCAATAAAGATACACTAAACGATATCACTGATCATATACATGATGATGGTGCTGAAGGGATTTCAAACTAGAAATTTCTGGTTCCAACTTAAAACCACGCTTAGGAAGCATGATACATTTCTCATATTACTGAAACACGATTTACTTTATCGCATTCACACATAGTAAAGTAAAATACAAAGTAAATATTCGTACAAATAATTGTATATACTTATGTCTTTAGCATCGTTGATCAAATTTGCACAAAGTGTCTCATGCTGATATCGGCTTTAAGACAGTGATTGAAGATAGTTGTAAACTAAATGTAAATATAATTAACAACTACAATCTCAATAGATGCTGCTACCTTACGACTAAGTTTTTGTTTTATTTTCAGATATTTTTAATTATACCATAGGTGAAGCTGATTACCTAAGCCACTTTTCATAATTTAATACGGCATTAATTTAAATGCTTATTATTGTTTGTAATAAAATGCTTTCATAACTATTAGGTCATAACCACGCAGTGTGAATATGTTAAATATAGTGCGAGTTAATTTAAAATGTAAGGAATTTCAGCTTTTCATTACATGAATGATGGTTTTCTTTTATTTCAGTTAAACTTGCAGTCATTTGTAATCGGATTTATTTGTACCTTCTATTCCCAAACTTCGTAAGTATTTCGTGACTTGACGCAATTATTTTTCCGAGTAAATTGATGTTTCCTTTGTTCCTTGTGAAATATGATTGTCTCGACAAACAATGCTCAGTGCAAATTTGATTAGCTTATAACCTAGGCGTTTTTGATCTACTTCCTTTTTTAAATCAAGGAAATTATTAGTGATTACAACGACATAATTGTTATATACTTTTAAATAATCATTTTAATAGATAACTTCCTAGCCACTGTATGAAGGCGTTTTGTTTGCACTTACCGGTCTGCCAAATAGAGCCATTTTGGATTCCCGTCTCAAACTATGATAGCCTCTTGCTCCATAATAGGATGATTCTTCGTTATCCGAATATGGTTCATGATAGTACACAATATTCCTTCTCATTTTTCAATTTACAAGCCACTTCACTTACAAGACTATCTATTTCAAGGTTCTGTTTGCAACTGGCGGTTTTTTAATCTATTCTATCGAGACTTTTTTATTGGAAGCAACGACCGACCAATCTTAGAGGCTGATGTCAACTACTCTACAGTGATTGTGATTGAAAAAAGTATCGCAACTTCGGTCCATTGTGTCGTTGACAATCAAATGCAATTTTTATCATTTCATTGTACGCATTGTTTACGCTGTGTTTCGGAAATGTCTTTAATAACAACGAGATATGCGTTCCTACATCAAGAAAAGTGTTTAATACTAGACATAAAAAATAAAATTGCATTTAATTTTTAAGTATCAATCGGGTAATATTTATGCAACAGCATTCAATATACCAACCGAATGATAAGTAGTAACATTCGGTTGGTATATTGAATGCTGTTTGAATATTGGTATTATATATCATTAATGTTTTTGGCATTGATTTAGGCCACGATTAATTCGTTCTTCGATTGTGATCTTATAGATTGTAATCGAGGTCATAATATGACCTTAAACGAAGTCATTAATGTCCTAGACAGACTGAAAAGAATGTTTTATTACAGCTTCGTATGGTCAGCCAGGATTGATTTCAAACATGAGTTGCAATATTTTATTATTTCTATAGTAAATCGGTCGATCAATATAAATCGATCAGACGCGCGTGTTACAGTTTCTGATATAGTTACATAAACATGAATTGTAGTGTTCATACGTAATCACAAAGTTAACGATCCGTAAAAAACTGGAGTTTTTATTTGCGACTGAGCTTGGGCCGTTGAGAAAATACTTTTTTGTTATATTATGAAGTCAGCAAACAAGCATATGGTCCGTTTGATGGCAAATGTGACTGCAGCCTTTAGACACTCGTGTCATCGCATAGATATCACTAGCATTTTGCCAACTTTGTGAACTGAAGTAGTATTAGAAATAGTAGAATACCCAGGTTCAGGCAGTATCTTACACGTCATAATACCCAATAATTGCACTATCTTTCTCACCCTTCAAACCGGAACAAAGCTACTCCAATACTGCAATTTGGCGGTAGAAATCAGTGAAAGTGAAGTATCTTTGTAAGAGTCTACCTCTAGTATACCTATATATAAACATATACTTAAACATGAGAATTTTAATCTATTTTAAAAGAACATTAAATATTTGTACGTTATCTAACGACTGAGTAATTAGGTTGAATAATGTTCTTAAAATAAAAATAGACAAACACAATAATATATAACTCAAATAAATGTTATCGCAATTCAATAGTTAGGCCTTACTGTTAGTCCGATAAGTTGCCCTCATTCTCCAAATTCGAATTAAACTGATGGAATATTTCAACTGATAATAATCTGTTTTAGGTCATTAGCAGGTCTCATCTTACAGTTAGATAGCTCCAAAAGTTTTGTATTAGTAAGGTGGATTTCTTGGAAATGCGAATTGGTTGTAATATTGGTATATTATAATCCAATTTAAAATTTATCCTCCTGCGTTTCTCATCCAATAGTCTCTTCACTTTCGCAGAGATAGTCCATAGTCACGCTTGCCTGTGTGGACTCTATTCCAGAACCTTACGGCCTCGTGTAATCAAACTATTCTTTGTTTTAATATGACATGAGCCTACCGATATAAACAAATCTTTCTAGGTCAATTTCAGCATGTGGGTTGATGTGATAGTATTACAATATCGGATAAGGATTATCATATGATTATAACAGTGTTAATCGAAATAAGTGCAATACATTTTATGATTGTATTTAATAAATTTTAGCTGTAAATCTCGTGGAACACTTGAATGCTGTTATAAAAGGGATAAGCATGATATTTAAGAAAGGATATCATCATTAAAATATTTACCCTAGTTTCAATTTAATAAATAAGCAGAAACTTTTCCAGTTTCTAATAAAGATTCTTTGCCGCAATATAGTCCAAATTAGCTTTATAAAATCGAACAAGTATTTGTATATATTTGATGGATAATATTAGTTATATACTATGTGAATCAAACGCGAGTCGAGATATGTATTCTGTTCGTTTGAAAATAAGGAAACGCGATGGTTAAGCAACTCCAATCCTCTGATTAGTATTCAGTACTTGGTTCATACTTTCAAAATGTCTAAAGTGGGTTAACGAGTGCATATATCGATGGTAGAACAATGCATCATAAAAGTAGATCGTCCTCGTTGCCCTCGAACGATACGGCAAACATTTGATACCACAGATAAGATCGGGATAGTCGGCATGGGAAGCAATGTACGTTTGAGTTTTGAGACGTTGCTTAAAAATAGTGTAGCACATATTTTTTGTTTCTTTATTTGTAAGAGTTGCGTTTAATCGAAACGATTTCTATAGCCTAAGATAACCTCCGAATTCAGACCATGGAGTAGAACGGTAGGTTGGCGCTGAATGTAGGATCTATTACAAATCGCTTGTGTACATGATCGTAGGTTCGTTCATTCGTGTTCGTTCGATGATGACTCTACTTCTCCCAGTATAATCTGTTATATATATATATATAGTACAAGTGCGAAAATTGCCCTCTTTTTACTCGTATTCAATAAATAATTGCCAATCTTGAATGTGATTACTAAAAAGTAGTGAAAACGTAAAAAATAAATTGTTAAAGTTATAATAGTTTTTGTACAGTTATTTTTATATAAACATAAATAATAATAAGCTAGAAGTTTTACGTAACAACAATAAGTTTTTTATATCCAGTATTTCTATAGGTAAGTATTTTTTCCATATAAAGTATAACTGATGCGACGATATGTGACGTATTCTTGACACAAGAAAAATACTGAATGCGTCAGTCATTACAGTTATATAACCATAATTGGTCAAAGGAAAACTCGGAGCATTTTCTGTGTGTTGGCGCTAGTAACGATACTAGCTACTTAGGTGAGGAATTCGGGAAGGCTATAAAATACCATGACTTACCTTAGATTCTATAATGAATAATCAAAAATTATACATCCTTAAAATTTTACCAATTTAAGTTCTCTCTACTCTTTTTCTTCTAATGAATACTGCGTACAGACCGCCTAATTGAAGTTTTTTATAAATTTATGTTATTAGGGGATGACTACTTTTTCTCATAAAAAAAAATTAAGAGCGTTATTAAATTTAGTTAGGCTAGGTGTGTTTAAAATCATCTTAATTGAGAACTTTAATATTTCTCAAGTTTATCAAATTTACCAATAATTGGTTAAAACAACAAGTAATATTTGATTTCAATTGGTACTGTAGTTTAGTAGTTGATTCTGGACAAACTATGTAACACGAAATATATACAAAGATTTTTGATATCTCCCACATTAGGAAATACTTTCATACACAAGTGCCGATTGAGAGTAGACGGTACATTTCTAAGGACGTTTATAATTTTGCCAAAATGTTGCTGTTTCTATATTTTTTATATTTTTTGCTGATTTCCGCTATATAGACAAACCACGCGGTCTTGAGCTGTATAATTGAATAATTATAATTAACCAAAAAAATTGACTTTAATAAATACCAAAGTCAGTTTTTTTGGTTTGTCATTACCAAAACTAAACTGCGGCATATCCATCCGAAACAGGGGAGCCCTACTGTTACAGAGTGGAGATAGGTAGACGAATTTCCGTCCTGTAGTTACGCTCTGCGATTTTGATATGATAAATACTTATATTTATCCCCAGACAGGGAACAAAACAATATATAATCATGCATATATCAAAATATGCAAACTGCGGGAATACACCACACCTAAATAGCAACATCTAAATATATGCCAGTAATAAAAACCCAGAGCCCTTCAACTCGTTGACTCGCGCAGATATTTTGGGATGGCTGACTCAACGGATGTGTCATGTGTGCAAGACGTTTACGTCTACTAATAAACGTTAGTTTGTTAGTCTGTGCATCTTGTACATATGGGAACGTTGGCCTTTGTATGAACAAACTGACGGTTCGTATCAGGTTTGTATATATTTTTTTTATCGCTAATTTGTTGATGACAATCTTTGCTTTGTACCACTTTGGGATTCCTTATATTTTTACTAGTCTGTGGGAATTATTTTTGGTTTTTTTCTTATGATGTTCTAACAATACTTTTTTACTAGAAATATACACTTAAAATATATTTAAACAAGTGTTTTTCCTTTTAACTAATATTTTATACATCCGACTCAGTTTAACCGGACTAACATGATTTCAAGAAGAAACCTATACGGTATTAATACCAATCAAAAGTAAAGTAATTATGATTTCATTCCAAAATATGAATAGTCATAGGACGTCCACCACTGGACACAGGCCTCTCTATGAAAGTGAGAATTTGGCCCATATTATTGCCGCGCTGGGCTGGCGTAGTGGCAATCTCAAAGCATACCTTTGCAAATGGGGTTGCTGCTGCCCATTTCCGTCCCGTTACATTTGGTCTGTTTCGGGGGATACACCGCCATTAGTCGTTCTAGTACCTCAGATGCCCTTTACAATAACTAATATAGAAGGTACTCTGCCAGTACCTCACGGCTAAAATAGATAATTATCATAATTACTGACGATATGAACCATTTTAGTTGCTAAAGTACAGGTAGGAGTTATGATAAATAAAACATTTTTTTATGATAAATAAAACTATTGTTTTTTCGCTCGTGCAGGTGCACGAGCGAAAAAACAATAGCAATAACAATTTCGGGATTATTATTTCCCAGCGAATTCCCAGGTAGGCTTTTTTTGTGACAAATACCATCCCTTTTATTAGAAAAACATACTCTTTATTCATGTTCATTGTTCTACTTCTTCGGTATTTCTGTTTGTAATTATGTATGTTTTAAATATTATTTAATACTCTTTTATAAAGATCAAACTATGGGTAATTAGACACAACTTTTTATCTACAAAAGTTAGTTGGTACCTATTCTATATCCAGTTTCAATAAAAACAAACATTAAATGGCATGATACAAAAAAAATACATACTGGAGTAAAGGAAGTTCGTAAACAGCTTTCAAAGAGCCTTGAAGGTCTCGAAATAAATGATAAGTAACCAAAGAAATACTACGTTGCTTGAAATGCTTGTTTTCTTGTAAGTATTCTCTACTGTATTTTTCGGGGTGGTTAGAAATAGTGCATTCTCTCTTTTAATTTATAAAATACCATGTGTACCCTGACATTATCGTAATTAGTCAATATATGTGTGGAACATGAAATAATAAAATCAACCGTAATATAGTAATGTATCTTTCAAATGTAATTTTTTTTTAAACCTAGCAATAGTTTTGTCAGTTAGCACATAACTCACATAATGTACGATCCCTATTTATTGATATATATTACGTAACCGAAGAATATATTTATTTATTGCGTAAATAACATCCTTTTAATTTTTTACTTAACAAATAATGCTCGTAAAAATAAACGAGGAAGACTCTTAAATATACAACGACTCCTTTGTGTCATTGCTACTGACAACGTTAAATGGCGTATTTTCTTTTAAAAACCATTACATTACAGATATGACGTGGAATACAATATGAAGGATAGACGAATAGTTACTATTTGTATACTATTGTTTTCCAACATGGCGACGTAAAAACTTAAATATAGAACCCCAAAATTAGGTTGTGTTCTTGCAAATGGGCAATAATTTTGTTCCTTTTTCTTTTTTATTTTAGTCTACAAGGTTCACTTTCTAGCATTTTGTATCTTAATCAGTTTCCGTGATTTTTTCCTCCAGAGTTCTGGTCACCGTTTAAATAGCGCCAAGGTTTAATTTTAACATTGTTCTTCGGTTTTTTTGCGTCTCCAATGCCAGTTTAAAGTCAAAACCAAATAGGTAGTAAAGTTAAAATAATTTGAAGACGCTCTGTTGAAACAAATGACAATACTTTAAATACATATATGATTGGTGATTCTGTGTATGTATTTAGTTGAGGAAACCGAATATTCTGGCTTATGTATTTTATAACGCATTTAACAAATTATTTATGCTCATTGAATTTGTTTTGTTTTATCGAAATAAACCAACATTAATATTAAAATATTTAACATCTACATCTTCAATACCTTTTTTATATTAAGTTAAATTCTCTAAGTTTTATTATCATAGCCAACCTCAGATGATAGTAAATATTAAAGTCGTAAGAGGCTACTGAGGTACCAGTACTGACAAACCACGGTATAGCGACTCCGAAATAGGCATATATACACAGCGGGGATGGGCAGAAGCATTCCCGTCGCGAAGCTACATTCTGTGATTGCCACCAAGACTGTTTAGAGCGAAATTCCCCTTCGGCATTGCCAGCAATAGGTGTTCCACGGCACCATGATGATGATATCATTTCAGTTTTGAAATAATGTTTCTTTTACTATCATAGCAGTAATTTACACTACTTGCATATTATATGAGATGTTTATATTTCCCA
Organism: Heortia vitessoides; assembly: GCA_020976665.1. NCBI lineage: Eukaryota > Metazoa > Arthropoda > Insecta > Lepidoptera > Crambidae > Heortia > Heortia vitessoides. Next base: position 6,199,977 of record JACJUM010002971.1, read on the forward strand.
TCACAGCCTTATCTCAATTAATCAGCTGACTTGTCTAAATTAATAATTACACGCGTATATTACACATGTTAATTTTTTCTTTAACTCATCAATGATACACAATGCCTCCTGACTATTTTGTTTTGCTGTTTTAAGCACATCAGACAGAATGAATCAGCTGATAAGTTAAAACAAATATTTACCCACGAATTATTGCAGTTTCCTATATTGGTGACGTGTCACCGAAAAAACAGCTTTAGGCCTTTAACATAAGATATTTGAGATATGCTATGATGTCATATATGCCTTTTTTTGATCCTATGGTTTACATGGTGCTGTGTCAGTGTGTTTGTGTTTTCGTTGTCACAACCTTTTCCTTGTTTGATGTTGTGATAACCTTTGCCCGTGTCAGCTGTTTAGTTATCAGGTTTATATTTTATTTATCGTCAATTGTTATCTTTTAGTTTATTTTTTTTTATTTTTGGTTCGAAGTCGGAAAATGTAGTTCAAATTTTTTAATTGTCAACATTATTGAAGCAACCTCTTTTCCATTGTTGAAGACTATTATTTGCAATTAATACTGGCTAAACTCATCACCCTGGAAGCCTTATAAAGCTAGTACCAGTTTTTGCGGTGGACTGGTTATTTATAGCAGGGAACCGAAGTGGGATAATTAGTGGCATCCTGTAGGAGCACCGGGTGGACAGGTGGATAGGTCGTGTACAACCAGCCTATTTCTGATGATATTATTTATATATCTGACAACACAAATTTAGAGCTCGTTTTAAAACTTTTATTGCAGTTATATTTGAAATTGTGTTTTTATGTTTGTTTTGCTTACTTTGTTGGGCCTTGTTATATCACCAACAAAGATATATTGTATTATATAACATTTGCACAATATGTTTAGTGACAATTTATTATAGTTACAAGATCTATCGATGATGATCGTTGAATGACTCGTTTCAATCAATACAAAGTTATGCAATCAAAAGATAGCTCTACAAAGTGATTTTATAATTTTATAAAATATATAGCGTACAAATACGATATATGACCACGTGATGAAGCGAACTGAAGTGGACTAAAGTATCAAAATAAAGTATTTTGTTTTCATAAATATTCTTAGTAATTTAATATCCGTGTAAACGAGCTGTATAGCCGATTGAAGTTACTGTCGATACATCGAGTAGAGGAAGTGGTACTACGCATCCTTTTCGTCGTGTCACTTCGCGTGGCTAGCATATTATTGTCGTAAATACATACTGTCATAAACATCAAACAGAAGGCATCAGACCAACCTAACAACTATCTGAATTACCAAATTGATATAAAAAAAAAAATTATTATATATATTTATATGTCGATCAAATTGATTTGTCATCTATTATACTAGGTAAAATGCGATTTCGAAATATTTTGTGCGTTATGGAAATCACTAATTGTAGCTAGGAATATCTGATTTTAATATTGTAAAAATGGGTTAGAGAAGAGCAAATTTAAAAATAGAACCCTATTATTGAGTAATTTTGTAACTTTGTCTTTTTCTTTGGTCTACAAGGTTCACTTTCGCATTTTGTATCTTAATCAGCTGTTAATTTTACACATGAACTTTTTCTATAATACTCAACAGTTATTTGAGAAGTCCGATTGCGAATTTTGAATTCCTGAGTGTAGTGTTCATATTTTGTGCGCCATGGTTCGTGGAATCGATCTGCACTTATGAAAAATATTTACATAATGCATATTTGTGTTTTATGTCTGGATGTTAAATGTGTATTTAAGTATTATATTTTTTCCTCTATTATCAGTTATTTGTAATAAAACTGCTTTAAGCGACTTATCTCAGAGTCAAATCAACACATGAGACGGTGCGTGAATTAATTAATTTATTATTATTATATTTAGACTTAATAAACATATCCATGAAGTATGTATCATAGCCTCTTTCGAAACTTTACAGATTACTCATATAAATGTTTAACTATTAAATTGGGTTAATTGTTTTACCAAGCTACTTGAGATAAGAGACGTGTTTACAAAATAAATTAGGATATCAGGTCTCATTAAGACACTTTCGACAGTGTAGTATTTTATTTGAAACTCCATAGTATTTAAATCAGTGAAATTATTTTCCACTAAGTGCACCAAAATATAGACAAAGTAATAAGTTCTAGGCACTGATAATTGATTGTACCAAATTTTTGGTTCAGAGATCGTAGAGGTTGTCTTTTATAAACAATCTTATATAACACTTTTAACAGAATTTGTACGATTTTTATTAGCTTTGCTCAATGCTGATAGTATATTTCATCATCTCATCATCATCAATTCAACCTCAATACAATATACGATTTACAAAACCGATAAATTCAGAATGCCTGATCTCTACCGCAAGACCGTTAAAACAAATTAGGCGCTTAAAACTGATAAAAAATACATTTATTTACTTCTATATGCGGTCAATATAACGTTTCTTAATTGTTAAACAAATTATAATATCGCTGTTAATAATTTTATTGCTGGTAACAATTTATGTGAAATCTATACAGTAATCTATTACGCTTGATATAGGTAGAGATGTAAATCTTATACGAAGGTCGTCTGCATTGGTACCTTACTCTAACCGCTTGTAATTTATACCGATAAAAAGCAGAGTTTTGCTTTGGTGTGTTCTTTGAAGGGTTAGAAAAGCAGTGAAATTAATCGGCAATGTGACATAATATCTTAAAATCAAGCATCCTTGTGATGTTATGAGGATCTACAGGATGCAGTGACTGTAACTATCGCGCGGACTGTATGCTTGTTTGTCGACCTGGACTAGTAATAAAAAATAAATATAAGCATAGACATATGTAGTAGTCTAGATAGAACATTTATAACATTTATTTTATTATATACATATTTATCTATTGATTCCATGAGTACATTTTTTTGATCAAGCAATAGTTACGAGGTCACAAAAATTTAATTAATGTTTTGATACATACGTCACCTGCGTCACACAACCGGTATCAATAAAAACTAATGACGATTGACTTTGACCATGCTTGTATCCAATAAATGTCTAAACGTTGTCATTTAGATATAAGAGTTTAAAAAATATAATAGAAATCAATGAATTTATCGAATCACTTGTATTGAGTAGATATTTACCTACCAGTTGAATATTACCTAACAAATGGATTTGAACTTGTAATAAGATGTGTTCATAGCTCTTAAGTATTGTATTGCTAACTTACGGAGTGAACCTATCATTAGATTAGAGGACCTTCTGTGTGCCGACGTACTATACTGCCATTTGCGTCAGAAGCAACTGCCAATAATGACAAAAATACGCCAATTAAAATTTATGCCAATGTTTATATGCCTATTACAGTTAACGCCAGTCATATCTCTAGATTAAATTGTAAATAATCATGTGTTATTATTTTTGTTATTGTTCCAGCGATGTTGTTAGCATGGATTGTGATAAAACTCTTTCGAAATACTTTCTTTAGTATTTAAATTAGGAATCACAATGTTATTGTGATATGAAAAGAAAATAACAAATGACGTGTAACAAATCTAATACTTAAATCCCAGTATCTGGAAAGCATTGCCGACTAAGAAATATCAAATAAGAATCCATATATTATCGTTACTTGTTTTTATTTTAATAACTATTTATTTCAGTATGTTGCCGTTTGTTTTCTTAGTATCCTTTGTACTTTTTATAATTAAAAAACGTATGTCATCGCTTTGTAGCATTTCTTCAAGGACTTTCGAGGCAGAATAAAAACCGAGAATGTGTCAGTTATTTTGTAAATGGCTATAGTTATTTGAACGTAATCATTGTAGTCTTTGTGCAGTATGTTTTTATACATTTTTTATGCTGTTAAATGAGATTGAAATAAAGATTCACCTTGATATTTTGTTTCACCGGCCATTATTAAGTATGTAAAACCATATTTCAGAACATTGTTCTACATTTGATTTTGGAATAGACTCTTCCCCAAAAACATTTATTTGGCCTTTACTTTATGTTTTTTTTAATTGCCTTTATCTTCGTGGTAAATTCTTAAACCTACCTCACTTCTAGCTTAAGTACCCATATAGCTTTTTGTATGATAAAGAAATACTAATTCGTTCAATTCTATAATAATTTAAATCTGTTATCTTTACATCCTTTAAAAAGGACTCACGTTAAATCTGACGGTCTTCATTTGACTCACTCCTGTGACTCAGTTTAATTTAGGTATAAGTGACTGAACGGTCATTGTGTTCAAAGAAAAAAAAACTGTTGCACATAATCTTCATAATTTCAATGTTATAATTCAAACCCCACGTGTGTATACAGTGCATGATCAAAATTAGTAATTAGCTATACGATAATTAGTATTAACTGTTAATACAGATAGCAAACAAGGACGCTAATGAAGCAGATCCCCAAAGATCTATAAATCTAGAGTGAGTCCTTTGGGGCAAATATAAATCGCATACGTACGTGACTAACTACAAGTGGTTTTTTCGTTCGAGAGTGATGTGAAATCGAACACAAGACGATCTGTACGTGATAGTAATGTTAAGGCGGTAATTATCGAATTGTTTAATCAATCTTTATTTAGTAGTATGTAGGACAACTCTTTTTTATATAGAAGCAGCTAGTACTGTTTCTAGGTCACCGGGGCAGATTTTGTACGCATCAAACAATTGAATATTATATACAATTCAATTCAAATACGCATATGATACAAAAAATATTGAAACAAAGGTTAAGCATATTAACGATAACAATTGTATTATTGTTCTCGAGACAACTAAATATTTTAAATTATTTTATAAATTACAGTATCTTTTAAATATTAATGAGTAATAAAACAATATCTTACCAGTAATTGTACCTTCGGAAACATTGCTAACGTTCACAATATACAGTTTTCGTGACACAGTTAACTTATCACCGACACACCCACAAACACACCCCTAGGACACAACTATAAATTGATGAAAGCGGTGTACCGCAAGGAGCGCGCAAGGACCGACACAGTGTATTGGGCACGTGCGCACGAGTCGGCGAGTCGAACGGTTATGGTCGCACACGCTGCGTGCGCATCGATCCGTCCGTGATGATTCATAGCGTAAGTAGAGGGAGTTCTGCCCCACTATCTTTTTTTATCTGTACTGTTTACTAACAGCAATTGATTTTAATACATTAAGGATAATTACAAGTGCAATATCCATCATTATTTAATACTCACTATTTCTTAATATTTAATTATTTTAATTTATAATTATTAATATTGTTTCTATTATTCGTATTATACATTTCCGTAATGTACAATATAAGTTTAATTGCCATTGTGAAATATATAATCACTTTTAAGGAAAATCAACTAATTTTTGTTTGGGTAATTTATTTGGCCAACTATTACAATAATGTTTCCTTCTTGGTGCTATCACCTTTATCATCATCATCATTTCCTATTCCATACATTGTTGGACATAGGCCTTAGAAGAATTTTTTGTTATATTTGCCGCAATAGGCAGGCGTGATGGCAATCGCGGCGTGATGATTCGCAACGAGAATCATGCTTTATAGCTATTTCAGCTACACTTAAGATGGATAAACCGCCAACTATCAGTTCCGGCACCTCAGTCGGCTCATTAGGATACCTATTACTATTACGGGAGGTATATGTATACCGGAGGTACTATTCTACTATGCCGGTAATCCATAACATAAAAGTGAAATGGTAATTCTTTCCTTCACCAGCACCAAGATAATGTTTGGACCTGATTTTGTGAAAAAACAGTAGTTTATATAGCCTTATATATAATGGAGGTGTTTATTACCAAAATATTATTTATTTGAAAAATATCAAAAAAAAACAAAACAATTTTCACGAAGCTATTTCAATATCAACTTATAATAAATGTCTGCGTATATACAGAATCTAATACGAACAAAATATCTGGTGTATCTTTTATTGCCATAACAATCGGGAAACTAAATGTAACGAGCATTTACTGAAGAAGACAGCGAGATTACATTGCTAATGGATGCGTCATAAAGAAAACAAAAGCGTGATACATCAGTTAAGCGTAAATCAAAGGTCTTCTTAGAATTGACTATGACATCCTCTTATAATTAAATGAAGTAAAATGAAATCCTTATTAAATATCTTAAAATAATTTATTGAAGGAATCTGTAAAAAATCAAGAAACAATTTTCGAAATTTGGTGCGTTCTACTGCGGGTGGTAGTCTTCGAGTTTTCTGCTTCATGGGTCTTGGGCTTATTAATTTATTTATTTATTGGGTTTATCGACGTATATACTTACAAACCAACACAATTTAATATTTAAAATAATTTTAAGTGTGCAAATAACAACATCGGGTTTGATCTTGAAAAAAAAATTTTGCGTAAAATATTTGTGCTTGTCCTGTTTTAGGATGTCACAAATATATATTTAAGTATATTACATTGCTTAGTATTCTTTTGTCTAATAACGTATATACAAAGTTCCTAATAAGTGGCTTATACTTATCTCGGAGTCTGGATTATGTATGAGTAAAAATACTTTTGGTTTAAAAAAGAAAAAAACACTAACGCGTCATTTAGTTAAACGATATCTTTAAAAACAGAAGATAATCGCAATACAATTGTTGATCGATTGATTGTTTTTTTTTAATCAATTAATCAAACAGATTTCATTCTTAAAATTTTTTGTAATTTCATTGAAGATTATTAAGTTTCATAACAAAACATATTCCGTGTTATGTTGTTAAAAATAGATTGAGGAAAACATAATAACCGGGTCACTGATTCCTATCATTGATTAAACAGTCTTATCATGCTATCAGACGAATGTAAATCTTATTGAGACACATGGGATTATGGAAGTCAAATTGATAACCCATGTGGCTTTCCTGCACTTTTTTGTTTAAGAATTTACTAACTTACATACATACATACATTACGCCTGTGTCCCAGAAGGGTAGGTAGAGGCTAAGGATCTGCACTTGCTAAGACCTTTGCAAACCTTTGACAAAAAACAAAGAGAGTTTTGTCCGCATTAGTCTATTCATTATATTGGCCCGACGCGGGCCCGATGGCGCAGATGGTAGTGATCCTGTCTTGTGCACCAGGGGTCGTGACCCAGTCGTGTCGGGACCCAGAATACTTGGAGCATAAGATAGAATCACTAGCATCTGCGCATTATAAAGAAAAAATATTTATTTGGCTTGATTTATTGAACTTTTGTTATGATATTGATATATTAAGAGGGTCACTATAAAACTTAATAACCATGGAAGATAAATAAAATGCTTCTGAACCCAAAACCTAAAAGTAACTAAAATTTCTAGTTACCTTTGAATAAATCATGCTGAAATATTTTCTCTGGCAGTTCCCTTGACGTGAAACGTCAATCATTTGTAAAATCTAACACATCGTGATTCTCACATTTATTCATCACTTACTCGTCTCGTGTCAGGTCAGATAGTTTTATAGTCAACTGTAAACGCATGACCAGGTATTTGTGTCAGTCGAAGTTTATTTGCAATAATTCGTCATCTTAGTTGCTAGTGTGGATTTTACTGTTGCTTTGTTCGTTTAATACTTGATCCTTTCCAATCCATAAAAAAATGTTTATGTCATTCTAGTCGACAAAGGTCTGATTTTACATCTCAAGGTTGCCTGGTAGAAATCGCTCTATGCGATAAGACCACCCATTGTACTGTTTCAATCTTTAATTTATGTATATTTTTTATATCGCCAGTGTACAATAAAGTAGGGATATCATTATAAATAAATACATTGAAAAAAAATCTGCCAAACTATCCTCCGTCTGAATTTCATTGAGTAGTGTATTATTTTTGACGTCTTAACTGTAATTTGCAACTCAGTTAACTAAATCAAACTCAGTCGGAACAAAATGAATAACTAAGCATAAGTACATAAACTTCAAGTCCTGTCTTACTCGCGTATAAAAAAAACTAAGACATATGCACATAGGCATGCAGTTTTATTGCATAGATAAATGTTCTAAAATTAAATTTTCCACTCTCTGTCATTTTATCACTCTGATCTACAAATTTTGTGTAAGTTTAGGTCAATCGTGTGTAAAGTCAAACACATAAGATACCTGTACTGAATTTAATCAGAAAGTAAAGCATGTGCACTATTTATTATGATTTCCATTAAATAGTTACACTTACGTATCCAGTATCCATACAAAATCCCAAGAGCGTACCGAGTCTAGACAATACGGTATAATTTTTCATGATAGGTATGATATAAATAAAATTCCTTTTAACATCCCATTGGGAAATATCTGACGTCAGTTTATAGCCACAGCAATATATATGGCCGTTCGTTATTTTTGATAAGCACTATAACACTGAATTGATATGGACTTTTAACAGCTGTATTATGCAGTTTGATTTTTATATAGGTATATAAAAGGAAAATCTTACTGACTCACTGATATATCAATACATGGCTTAAACTTTAAGGGTTAGCAACTTGAAATTTTGTACAGGGGATCCTTTCATCATGTAGGGGAGCAGTAAGAAAGGAATTTAAAAAAGTCCCTTAAAAGCATTAATATATAATAATTTATAAGCATTATGTATGTAATTCCTTTGTTGTCCGAGAACCGTAATACAAGTGATTTAATTTACTTATTTAGGAGTCATATCAATGTATGAGATATCGTATACATTTAAGATCACTAACCGATTATTATTTATTTAATTACTTACCGAATTCTGTATATATTATACAAAATAATATATTAGAATTAATTTATCCAATTAAACACATTCGCTAGAAATGATCATTGAATACCCAGAATGAAGCTATTGTTATTATAAATATATCCATTTATACAATCCTTAAAATTCATTATCGCCCTTTATAACCAAGTTAGCAAGGAACCTGACATGTGTCACGTAAGCGCAACAGTTTATGGCTCGAGGAATCGTCAGCATCATTCAATTCTAATGCAGACTATATAAAATGTTACGTGCACATCAATTAGAGAAACGATTAAATCGATCGATTCTAGGTATCGATTAGAAAAGTTTAACGTTTAGTGTTAGTTAATGAAGACTATTCTCGTAAACGATGACAGTGTAACATTTCTCACTGATTACTAAATAATAATAATTTGTAAATGATTATTGTAATTAATGATTTTGGTTTTTACAATAAAGAACATAACTTAAGTAATCACAACTAAATTCTTTGTCATTATCTTTAGCGGCTCAGGTGTCTCGTAGAACAATGCCAAAGTATGCGCGCGCAGAGTTACTCATCGCTATGCAATTTCACCCTCGTCCCCCGAGCGATTCTGCTGGCAGGATTTATCGCCTGTTATCTAACACTTATCATAGGCATATCAGCCGGACGATGGTATAATAGATAATAAGTCTTTCAAGGAATTTGGGGATTTTCATTAATAATTTCCATGCAGCCCTCCCAGTTCCGCATTTAAGCTATGCTGTTCCTGCATTTTCTGCGTTTCTTTAATTACACCACCCGTGTAAGTCTAATCTTCAGAAAAATTTCATGTTACGGTGTCCGTCTGCGGTGAATTTCTAAACTAATGAACCGATTTTAATTAATTTTTGCTTACTATGTATAGTTTAATGCAATTATATCTCAATATATAGTGGCAATGCATTTTTCATGATAAACATATCGATGGCGCCGATAGTAATGCTTCTACCTCGTGCGCCAAAGGTTTTGGATTCGATCCCCACCCAGGAAAAATATTTATATGATTATGTTTGTATTTGTTCTGTGTTATATCTGTGATTCGGGTCTTCGTCTGTCGGGTAAGCTGAATCTCGCCTATCTCTGCCAGCCCTGCCAGTTATCGTGTAATGTAACATGCCTTAACTCAGACTGATATCTTTGCGATATCATGAGAGCTTACAGATTAAGTTGACTACCCGAGATGTGTGAGATGAACCGGTTGTTTAATGCTTGTTACTATTTGAAATCAGTAACCTCTCTTAGTCATTGTCAGTTGTTCAGCGAATACAAGAGCTTTGTTTGTCAATCTGTCTACTGTTTCATTAAATTTATAAATACAGATATTTGAATACAGACCGCTTGAACATTTCCACAGTCAAATTTATTTATAGCAATACTGATCATGCGTTTGCATTTGGTATGTGCTCTAAAGTTTACAATGACGTCAATATTTGCTATCTATAACGAAATATTAGTTTAAATGTACCGTTGTTGTTGGGTTTATCCTGTAAGGAAACTAAAATGTTTAAATATTTTTACAGTGTCAATGCCAGTTAGCTAGACTTTTATTGCTCAACATAACTGAAGACTGACACGAAGATCTGAAGGTTGTGTATTAGGTAGACGGTGAATCGAAGTTGGTACATGGTTTTGCAAGATGCAAGATGGTTATCGTTTCACCAACTCGCGACTGACACATGTTTTAGTTGTTTTATTGTAACCGGTTGTAGTGTCCTTATATTGTTGCGCTTCGAAGTTTGTAGGCTCGATCCCCACCCAAGGCCACGTATATGTGATGAATGTTTGATTTGTATCCATATAATAATATAGATGTATTATCTTAGATATGATATATACTAGTACATATATATATATATATATATATATATATATATATATAAAAATATATATATATATATATATGTATATACTAGTACTAGCTGTGCGAAGTATTAGCTGTGCCCGCGACCTTAACACTTATAGAAACTTTAAATGTCATGTTTATTTATATAATATAAACAATGGCCTGGTAAATAAGTTTCAAGTTTCTAGTTCTAAAAATAGCGATACTTCCATACAACTTTTCATCCCCCTTTTCGACACCTTACAACCATTTCATCAAAATCGATTGAGAGGTTTAAGCGGGAAAGCGTAACTGACAGACAAACAGACAGAGAGTTACTTTCGCATTTATAATATTAAAGTAAGGATTCTATTTATAATTAATTTGTGCTCCGTAACACGTGTGCTTAAAACTATTATACTCGTATCTAAAACATTAAACAGACGCTAAAGTCTACAGACTACACATTCTCTCCGATTTTGTGGTAAATGGAGAATGATGTGATATGATGATATTTATTATAAGGAAGGCTTGGTGATGTGTGATACCGGCTGAGTACAATAGTGTTTCCCTCTATATCAGGTGTCGTAAGAGGTGCCTGAGGTACCGGAACCGACAGATACGGATATCCACACGGAGCAGTGTAGCTCAAATGCAACAAGGCGGGGCTAAATCCTGCCTTTCTTGAAGAGATCATGTCCACCAGTGGACGTTATATGGCTGCTATGACGAAGACTTGAATGGAAAGAAATAGAGCTACTCTTTTACCATGAAAAAAAGAAAGCTACTTTTTATCTATTAAAGGAAAGAAAGCTACTCTTCATCCATGAAAAGTTTTCGTTCTCATAATCTTCACTAGCTCGATGTAAACTATTACTATAAAGAGGTGATTAGAGATTTGCATGTATGTAACGAATAACCTGCTCAAACGATTTTTTCTTTAACATAAATCTTCATTATTTGGAAGTAACATAGGCTAAATTGTATTCGCAAATAACAAACTTCTTATTTGTACATAAAATTAAACAATTGCAATTGAAATTCGCATTTTTTATCGTTTGTAACAAATATGTTCATTAAATTGGGACTAATTTTAACAAATTCTTTATCAGGATCTCGGTACTCGGGTCAAATTGCGGTGCGCTGGTAGTTGACTATATGATCCGCATTATAAACTATGTTAGAAGCTAAGTGAGAGTGAGAATAGATTCAGCCGTGAAGTACTGGCAGAATAAAATAGTACCTCTTTCTATACTAGGTGTCGTAAGAGGTGACTAAGGTACCAGAACTGACACATGGCGGTATACATACAGGGCGGAGATTGGCTGCAGCATTCCCATCGCGAACGCTGCGCTCTGTGATTGCCCTTTCTTGGGGAGGCCTATGTTCAGCAGAGGACTCCCGATAGCTGGTATGTTGAGAATAGAGAAACTATAGTTTCCAGAAAGAAACATTAATTACTCAATAATTAGCAATTGAAATTTATAACTTAATCATTACACATTTGTAAATTACCGTTGTTTTCCTGTACAATTTGCGTTAGAGGCAATATATTGCGTAGCAGTGACGTACATAATGCAAAAAACAACTGTTACACTTGTCTCATTTCGTATTTTGTATGTACATTAGCGCGATAACTTATAGAATAATTACAAGTCGTTAAAACTATATCATTAAATAATGTTACGATAAGAATATGCAAAATGTGACATTTACCAGTTTCATGATGATACAAAAAATAGGAAACTGTAGAGATTAAGAAGAATCTTATGTTTTTAAGTTTAAATGTAGAAGGCCTACTATGTAGGTATGTAGTATATATGTGATTCCTCTGTTATCTGATGTGCGTAACACAAGTGCTTTAAGCGATTTAACAAAGATTTAGGTCAATGTATGAAATGTTGTGAATATATATTGTATTTTTAAGTAACGTTTATATACACTATCACAAATCATAGTAGCCATGAGGTGCCATGAGGTGCATGAGGTACCCTCGTTGAGTGAGCAGCTTTAGAAAATTTGGGGAATGTGCGCAAGTACATCGTGATATGAGCGTGCCTTTAGCTCCGGCATCTCCTTGGAAGGATAGCGAATCGGCTTATCCGGTGTTTCAAATGTAGAGTCATATGAGAGTAGTCGTTTGAGACTACAAGTGGTGAGTGACTTTACAGCTCCATTACCTCTCTGTACAAGAGGAAGCGGACTTCGGCCCAGTACTAGTCGTTTATAGTAATAGGCCCTGGTCTATCAGTAAGACCTGCCACATCTGTTACTTTGTTATTGGTCCTCGAAAGCGCCGCAAGGCTACGTAGAGACGGCGGTTCCTTTTTTATATAACCGTAAAGTTAGTGATGAATGAACGCTATAATAAAAACATGTAGTGTGCTCCATGGAAGATAAAGCTCTTGTACCATCGTCCCCTTCCTGAGTACCAGGGATCCAGTTCGAATGTTCTACAGCTGATAGAGTAATGATAAAATAAGCATTTACAGCATTTTTAACACGTGTGCGTGCTATTATGTAGTTAAGAACAGCGATGATTGTAATTACAGTGATCATTCATTATAATTCAATGGCAGTGAATGTATTTCCTTGATCTGTTAGTCTGTTACAAGTGTGTTTTGCATCGATGATGTCATTGTTGACCGGACCCGCTTGCTTTATGAAAGTAAAGCGGCGTCATTTGATTATAGCCTTTATCAATGGCGTCGGTTGGAAAGGTGATAGTCAGACTGCGTCATTCGAGGAAATTTGAATTGAAAATGTAAAATGTAGGTCGACCAGTATATACTATGTACGTCAGACAATTATGGTAATATTGTATTTTTCCACATAAATATGTGTATACAAGTACCAAACATCGAATATTTGACGGACTCGATGGCGTGGGTTTGATCCTCACACAGGAGAACCGTTTACATCATGAATAATTGTGTTTTGTATTTGGGTATTAAATATATATATTTAAGTTATGTATTAGTGATTCCTCTGTTATCTATGATTCTTAATACAAGTGCTTTAAATGACTTACCACCGAGTCGAGTATTAGAATGAATTGAGTGAATTATATATTTTTTTAATAAACTTCTTAAATTTCATGTGTTTATTATACGTCTGCTGAGTTTTATAATGTTGTTAAATACCGAACATATTGCTGACGATATGTTGTGTTAAATTTATTGAAAGCGTCGTTGTCTGGGACTCTCAATTATTCTAGCGCTAAACTGTGGACACGGTGAAGTTACTAGGTAATGTGAAATAAGAAATTCAGGTTTTACAGCATTGTTAAAGTGAAGCAAGGAAAAAGGATTTCTATCCGACAACACTGAAATTGTGCACTATGTAAAAAAAATAATTAAATTATGTGTCACGGATTTTAATAATTGCTTACTGTGGTTAGATTGATGCAGCTTTAGAGATAGGATACGATATATACTCGCGATATATTTCGATAATATATAGATGTATCTATATTTGTTAGTCATATATTGAAAGCTATGAATTCGGTATGAGCGGATTTTCAGAACGGTGTTTTAAAAACCTAATGTTTTTTTTTACTTTTACCTTAGTATTTAATATCCCCAGCAGTTTCCTTAAAATGCATGATTATTTGCAAAAAAACTTAACCGTACACTCATATTCATTTTGATCGATAAATTGCCACCAGACTCTTGTTAGGGAATACCACTTGATTATCGTGTAACGTCAGTATGAATCAGTGCTTAGGTCAGAATGCCAGTGAGTGTCTGTTCATTCCTATTATATATACGTCATTGAAACCGCTATAGACACTTCGACATGATTTTAGATAATTTGCTCGGTGTAATTTGAAATTTAAAATGTATTTCGATAAGTTTGTTATATAGTATACTAAGTAATATTCATTTAATCGAATATGTTAATACGATCTTATGGTGGACACACTCTAGAATCAAACCTTGCTTACTTGCTTTTATTTTAGTGACTGATTTTAGTACTCAAAGAAGTGAAAGAACGGCTAATATTTAAATAATATTTCAACTTACTTATACATGTATTGTTTGTCAATACTGTTGTACATATCAAACTAGAAATTTCACTATGACTCTTCTTAAATTTATTATTTTCTGTGATGAATGAGAGGCATCTTTAGCCAAGTAAAATACTGCCCACCACAATCAGCCCAGCTCAAGTGTGACCGGGTGGGGATAGGCAGCGGCATCTCCGTTGCGAAGCTACTCTATATATATATATTATAACTCCTCCATAACAGCGTTGCAGTTTTGCCCATAACTCATAATTCCCCTCTTACCGTAGATTCTATGCATAGGTTTTTTAAAGTGAATCTTTATTAGTTGACAAAAGTCACGATATATATCTTTACGATAGCAATGTGGGTAAAATTGGGTATAGACCAAACGAATATAGAATCAAGGAATAGGCAAAAGCGTCCTATATTTTTAATATTAATTAATTAGTGTACACTTATAAACTTCAAGGACTAGTTTATGTATTAACTTAGATAATACTTAATTAAGTAGAGCGAACAAATGCTTTCAAATTTAGTAAAATTACCAATGGCTTTGATAAGGTGTTATATTGAGAAATTACCATGACCTCTCTGAGGCGTGGTAGACCTTTTACAAAGGTCATCTACATAGTTACCACACTAACATGTTTGGCCGCCAAGTAACAATATCTGCTTTTACATATTTCGTGTAACGCGAGAGAGCCAAATTACTAGGTAATGTGTCGTTAAAATGTACACGACCAAAAATAAGGATTGCCATAAATATACCCACTCCATATATAAAGTACATAGCCGTATGTATGATACCAATAAACTCCGTCGCCAATGAATCACGGTGAAGTCTGTTCTACCCTGGATCCAAAACCTGAATTACAAATCACGTCATCTCATACTTCGAGATGAGTCACTTATTGCACTTGTGCTATAGTTCATCATAAGACAACAAGGGATTTAAAGAATAGTACCTACCCCTATAGGATCTGTAAGAGGAGGAGGTACCGGGCCTACAGATGGCAGTGTATTTATATGAAACCGTGTAGTTCAAAAACAACTGAGCGGGAAACAGTAGCAACACCTCGTCGCGAAGTTACGCTCTGTAATTGCCACCACGCCTGCCGAGCTCGGCAATTATGGGCGAATACACCTCATTCCTGAGAGGAGGATTGAGTCCAGCAGTGGACGTGTTACGGCTGCTGTGTTTATGATTATCATCACTATCGCTTTATATTAAGATTCAATTTTCGAAAATTACGGGATATCCACTATATACGTGTTACTAAATACTTTTTGCCTGGATATTGTCTGCACGAAGCAGAAATAATAAAATAGTTAAATATAAAGAAGCCATGAGTCTTGCCATAACCAGTCAATTAAAAATTACGTTAAGCGAGAGTTTGAAAGTCGCTTATTATATGAAAAGGGAAAGATCTTCATCAGAGTCAAATGAATATTCCAAAAAAGAAATTAATACATTGACTCTATTGCCGCTACTTATAATTAATATTTCCTCATACGTTCACATAACCATACAATCTAAAAGAAAAGAGTCCATATACTTATATTACTTAATTATGTTACTTTCACATGAATATTTTTGATCTGAACCCAGCTTTAGAAGATGTAATGCGAAGAAAGTTTGTTTACACTCTCTTTTAACTGAAACTGACTGAAACTTGTTGACTTTCACAATTAGGGTGGTAGTGGTCGCGCCAAATAAAATATGTTCACTGAAAATAGAAATCTAAAGTTTACATTCATATTTACCGTTATACCAATGTTGATTTATTTTTTCTCTTGTAATATTATAAAGTGGAAGACTTAAATTAAACCTTTTAGGTTGAATTTTATTACTTATCTTGAGAATATTGGTATTTTATTTGTATGTAAGGTAATATGCGGATTTCCATATATTGTGTCATATTTAGTTTTAAATAATTATAACACTGCTTCGCAAGTGACCAATATACGGCTTCAAAATAAAAACATAGGACGTTAGTATATCTTATAAACAACACAGAAAATCAATAACCTACTATAAAATAATCCTCTTTATATAGTCCAAGGCGATTTTGTTATATTATATTATTATTATAATTTATTTTATTCCGACAACAAAATTATAAATTACCTACAAATATTATTATTTCGTCATCATCATCATATCAGCCATTGCACGTCCACTGCCTCCTCAAGAAAGAAAGAATGTTGCCCATAAATGCCGCGCTGGGCGAGCGTGGGATACTGCTACCAACTCCCACCCTGTATATTTGAGCTGCATTGTTTCGGATTCTGTCGGTTCCCGTTACTTTAGTCGCCTCTTACGACTCCTGGTACTAAAGGAGGTACTATTGCTCTGCTCTCCAGGGATTGAATTACCATTTACCTACTAATAATATAAACTTATCATTTGATAACGTTAAATTATTAATAATTTAATTTTTAACAATTGTTATTCAGTTAAAAGTTATACCAATGGGGAAGTGAAGAGAAATGTGTACACCTGCTGCTTTGCGAAGGTTATTTTCCTTAGAATACGAGCTAATTAAAAAAGAAAGTTCAAAAGAACTTGTTAATGAAACTCGAAACTAATTTTCCGTTTTATAAAGTTAATACAATACTACAGTACTTAACGGAACTTATAAAATACAGTTAACTTTTGTCTTGGTAATATTTTCATTTGTGACCATATTAAAATGTTTTAATTGAATTCTTTGTTAGATTTGTAACTCTTTAACAAAATTATTCTTATATCACTGGTACTATTTGTGGTTAAAAATAGTTAAAGTAAAATTAATTTTCGGGTCCATAAAAATTAATTACAAAAATATGATACTTGCAAACCTACTGTCAATTGATATGACAAAAAATGATGTCAATCAACCGTCTTGGGTCCATAAACGTGTCAGCAAAATTCATAGCATAATGAGTTCTTTTTTAGACAGATAATTCTCTGTAGAGACAAACAGATTAAAGAGCGCTTTCCTCTTTCGTCCGGAAAAGTTTAACGTGGAGATTAAATCGCTTAATTGGATTTTTAGAGCTTTGTATTTGCATTTTGTGAGGCCTTGAGTTTTAGATTAAACTGATTGCGCGTCATTTTGCATGCATAATATTTAGAAAATGTTCGTCCGTATTGTTGTTGTATGATTTTTTTTTATTATTGACAAGTAGCGCAATAATATTTTTTTTTTGTATCAATGCAATCTTTGAAACTGTATTTAGTCAATAATTTTGTCTGACTGTTGATAATCCGGTTTTAATAGTTTAACTTTATAAATTGTTAACTTAAATATGTCTGTGCTGTTTTATTATTGATTTAATATTATTATAAGTGGTCCTATTAAATGAGAGAATCATATTCATTTCTATTTTCGATTGTCAAGTTTTTCCTTTCATAACTCTACAAGCAATATAATTTACGCGCGTAATTTTCCGTTTTTCTGCAGGTTAAATGCAACTCATCGATTTACAAATCATAAGTTAATCCTTCGATAAGTATTTAGTATTGAGCAATAGGTGTTTTCTATATTCTAACATAATAAAGAAAATTAGGCTTGTTTTAACATCAATAATCCCACTATGAGTAATACCTACAAAAATGTATGTCGCTGTAATGTAATGTGTTGCTGTAATTGTATTATATATATATTAATTGATTCATTTATGTTTTAAAGATTTCATTCATCACCTTACGCATTTGGTCTTGAAATAATTATTTATTCTATTGAGTCATGTAATAAGTGAACACTGCTAGCTTATATTTGTTATTATGTTAACATTTCGTTTGGCACAGTTTTTCTTAAACAAGTAGAATCTAGTCCTTCTCATGTATACTCAATACATAATATTTATATAATTTTCTTTAAATTTACCTTTCAATGATTCATCAATAAGTAACTCAATAAAGCGCTGTCATTGATTGTTTCATCATTGCATTAGCAAGAGCTAAACTGTTTCATAAGTAAGTGTTACGAACTATAATGACTATATACCAAAATTGTATTCGGTCATCGCCAACTATGATATTTTACCTCAATAGTTTTATGTTTTCTTATGAAAGTATAATGCGAGCGTGGTTAGCGTCCCATAGGTTTCCCATGACGTCAATTCGATACGCAACCGAGAACACTATTCCTCATACGAAGGTTGTCTGTATTGGTATTTCACTGTGACCTATTTCTACCACCAAATAGCAGTGTTCCCATATCTGTGTTCCGGTTTGAAGGGTGAGAGAGGCACTATTATCACTGGGTAATGTGACATAATTCTTAATCTTTAAGTCGGTTGGAAACGCGCTAGTAATATTCTTGTGATATTACGAGCGTGTATAGGCTGCTAGGCGGCTTGTTTGTCAACCTGATGTAATATATAAAAAAATCATAGTGCATTACCAAGGGAAAATTACAAATACATTATTTAAGTATATTTGTAATTCCTCTGTTGCCTGATATCCGTAACAAGTGCTTTAAACTTTTTTTTAAATTACCTTGGAGTCAAGTTCAACGAATAAGATGTGTGAATGTATTTAGAAATCTTTTGTTTGTTATAGGTGAAACGTTCAATCATGCTAAAGATGGCGGATGCCTGCGCGGACAGCTCCAAGCAGACTAGATTTCATGAAATGCACGTCCAGCGACACAACAACGTTAGCATCCTTTACGCTGATATTGTCAATTTCACCCCGCTATCGGAGAGGCTCAGCGCGTCTGACCTGGTGAAGACTCTCAACGAACTCTTCGGCAGATTCGATCAAATTGCTCAGGTAAGGGATCTCTGCCAATCCTTTTATTTCTAAGAAGTTGCCTCTTTGGCAGTGTACAGAAAAAATATTCATAAACTAAAGATAGAGTTGCCATTATACAAACTCTTCAGTAGGAACATTTAATTACTTAATTTTCTATTGAATCATACATAGTTATTATGTTTTAAATTTATTATAAAACCTAGAATAAATAATTTAATCTGTAAATAAGCGTGCAAGTATATAGTAAATTAAAAAATAATGAGTAGGGTTTTCTGTTGGGATCAATGGCGACTCCCATAGTGTACGTGTCTATTTCGCCTGATGTGTGGTCGATCCCCACGTAGAATGAATTTTTATATAATAAATACTTATCTTCGTTCTGGTTGTATATGTTTTTAAGTATTATATTTGTAATTCCGTTGAGTTAGATCAAAGAATGAGTTGTACTGTGTTTAAAAATAGAAATTTCATTGTTTGCTCCAAGTTTTTATACCTATTTTATATAAACTTAGCAATACAAGAGATTTCATTTCATATGTACGTAGTAATATAGTTTTAATTGACGTAGCAAAGTCTAGGAGATCCGCAATGGTTTATTTTTGGAAGGAACTTAAGCACAGCTTTCAGTTAAATTCGACGCTGACATTCTGTCTTTGACGACACTTCTTTACGACTTGCAGCTAAATTCAAGTCGTATATAGAACTAAATAAACTTTAATGAAACTGCTTTAACAGCTTGAACAGAGTTTCAAATTAACAGAATACTGGTTTTAAATTTTAAACAAAAAAAATATAATTTTAAATGTTAGCTTCTGTCGCCGTCAGCCGTGTCCACTGCTTGACATAGAAATGCTTGAATTATGACCATGAATGAGCAACAATGGTGAAAATCACTGAAAATTCAACGGTCTACCGACTATACTGTTTCGAGTGGATATACCGTCATTGGTTTTGGTACCTCAGTCCTCTTTTACGATGCCTAGTACTTTGATTAGTTCCACATGGCATTGGCTACACTACGGCATAATTAATCTAAGTTTTGGTTAAAATTTTTGAAGATTAAAAAAAATACCATTTAAATACAACATAGTCAATATTATTAGGATAGAAACGAGACAATCAACTTTTAAGAAATTTGTTTTTTTATACACAATTGTCATATCGTCATTATACAAGCGAAACTTTGTATGGGTATGTTTGTTACTCTTTCATGCAATAAGTACTAAATTGATTTTAATGAAATTTAAAATAATGTATCTTATACATTAGAGTAACACATAGGCTATAATTTTACAAAAACGTCGCGGGCATCTACTGGTATTGCACAAGAAAGAGATGTGCGACGATTTGATATAACAGATTTATTTTAAATAATTTCAACCAAAATCATGTTTCAATTTTGGTGATAGAAGTCATTGATAAATGAAGAAATTTATTTTAGTAAGCCGACGTTAAGCGAGTAAGCCGACGTAAGATTTTGGTGAGTGGACTTCAAGGTTGACCTATTGCAAAGGTCTTCAATACGGATAACTCACTCCTATCGACTTTGGCCTCCAAGCCGCAGGGCTGACATTGCTGTGTTTCGGGTTTTAAATTGTACCTGCCCCCCGCAAATACCAGTAGGCTGTTATGAGCAAAGGTCCCACTTTCTTGGGGAGGCCTATGTCCAGCAGTGGACTTCCAAGGGCTGGTGTAGTGATGATGATGGCAGTCTTTCGCTATGTGTTCTAAGCCCATCCAGGTGCCTCGACCTTTAGTGCACAAGATAAAATCACAACCATCTGTGCCGTCGAGCCCGTCAAAATTATCATCTCAATTATAATAGGATTAAATACGGCTATCCTTTAGAACGTTCAACTTCAGTTTTATGATTTAATTCAGTTGAACGTCAAAACTTTAAGTGCCAAATTTTCCACACCGAGATTAAACGTCATTTCTATTTTCAGAGTTAACTTTTAAAGCCGTCGTTCCTTTTAATTTAAATTGTGAACGTTTCACAGATACTATTATTGGGAATTCTGCTTAAAAATAAATGAATGCAGCAGACCAGGTATATCAAATAAATTTAATATAACACTTAGTAGATCGTATGGCGGTGTTTGTTTGAGATTAACTAAATTACTGTAGGAATTTGAATAAAATTTTATTCAAATTTAAAAATATGATAGTTTATAAGTATCTTCATATACAGTAACAATTTTTTTTTATTGCTGATTATTATTTGACGGGCCCGATGGCGCAGATGTCAGTAATTCTATCTTGTACGCCAAGGGTTCGATCCCCACCCAGGAAATTTATTTATATGATTATATTTGTATTTGTCCTGTGTTTAGGTATAAAAAATATGTATTTCAGTTATATATTTGTGATGGTATCTGATGTTCGTTACACAAGTGCTTCCCCGTTGCGAAAGGTGCACTTTGCGATTGCCACCACGCCTGCCCAACGTGGCAATTATGAGCAAAATTCCCCCTTTATTGGGGAGGCCTATGTTTAGCAGTGGACTTCTAACGGCTGACATGATGATAACGATGATGAATAGAAATTTATATTATGCGCTGTAACACATTTCCAGAGATCCAATAAAAAGTAGTAGTCCGCAATGTAATTGTGATACATTTCGTTTAAAGACAAAAATCCTAATTAATCTTCTAAATACATATCTATCTATTAAAAAGAAAATCAAAAAAAAATCTATCAATTCTAATGTATTAATTCCTTTTTTGATTATCATGTAGAATCTGTATTTGAAAAAGGCAATTAATGAAAGGGTAACAATAATAGAAGATAAAATAATCGTATATTTCAAATAATGTTTATTTTGAAATACCTATAGCGTAAGGTTTAAATATTAGTTAGGGTTATGAATAACTTATAAATAATTTTCTTATTATTAAAATAATATATTATTCCATTATTATATAAATATAATAATATGTTTTTATAAAAATATAATAATTTGAACGTTACATATGAAAGTATCATAAGTATTTTGGTATATTAGAGCTTGATATAAGGTAAATGAATAAGTATACAATACTGCTTGTGTAATAAACGGTAATGGATTGAACTGGATAAAATTTTCATACTTAACTTAATATATTATCATAATTTGATGAACATTGACGTATTCATTTCAAACTCTCCTTAAATTGATGTATCCTACTCCATAAACAAAAGTAATATGTGTTAATAGAATTCACTAATCTGATATTGACTGTGATGGATGATTGCCACTATTTATTTAATAATCATATGTCAATACTTATTGATTTGAAAAAACAATTATGAAAATGTAGCGAAGCGGAATTATTTGCAATGACGCAGGGCTTGTTGGCAGATGTCATTGCAGAAGTACTCAACTTTACGATGGCCCAGAATAGAAGGGACGAATAAATGTATCCAGTAAGACTTCGGTATAATCAAGGTCATTCTAATAAAATTATCACATGCTAGATTATGTAAAAATTCACGATTATAATACTAATGGGCGGCAAATTGTTATTAAAATTGTGACATGAAATTTTTGGTTCAAAACATACGTAATCAAATAATATATTTATCGACTGCAACTGCACTGAGCTTTAGACTTAAATTCGACGCCGACGAATCTTCCACAACGAATGGCTAATAAAATTTAAATTTTTAGTCCCAGTCTTGCAAATTCTATCAGTGATTGCCGAATTGTTGTATAGATTTGATGATTTCAACTATTTCGATGCTAAACCTAAATTAATACTATGTAGGTAACAAAAAAATGATGCCCTTCTTAATAATCCTTTGTTTATGAGGTAAATGGGCCGTGCCGGCTAACGGTCAAGAAAAGTTGAATGGATTTGTAATGGAACGCCCAAGGTTTCTATCTGAAATATTTATATTCCAATAATAGCATTTTTAGTAACATGCGGGTTTAGCAACGACATAATGGTCAATCGCCCTAGTCGCTCTATTGTGAGTCATCAACAAACAATAGGACAAAAGACAATGGAAAGTAAAACTTATCTTTCGACCACTATTTTGGTATATTTAGTTGTTTAAATTTTTTTTGTTCTACGTGCCGGTTACTTGTTGCAACGAGAATTTCTAAAATACGTTAAAATGATTGTTTTTTATTTTAGTAGAGTATTAACTGCACACATAAATGTTAGAAAATATTAAAAAGACAATTGAGTCTTTTCTTTGGGAAAAATATTTAAAATTAAAATCATAGTTAAGATAAAAGTAGTGCCTGTAAAAACTAAATGGTCAATTACGTTTCCTGTAAGATATCAGAGCCACTGAAAACTAGATATTGCAAAGCCTGCATAAGGAGTGATAAATCAGTAAGTAACAATAATTGCAAATAAAATATTACTATAAATGTCAGTAAATTAGAAAATAACATAATAAAAAATTTACATTTTTTAATTCCGTATTATTTAAATGCTTTTATATAAATATAAAAATTTGAACGTATCATGTAAAGGTATCATAACAATTTTATTTGCTGGAACATAATATTAGGTAATTGAATAAGTACAAGCAAGTAAATACTAATAGTGTAATAAACGGTAACGGAATCAACTAGAAAATAAATTACTACATACCCACATACAGCATTTTTATATAGCTTATTTAAAAAAAAAGAGAAATTTAATTAATCTGAACGAGCAGTCCCTGTGATTGACATATATATCTAAATAATTTCTTCATCCTTATAATATTACCATAAATTTGATGAACATTGACGTATTCATCTCAAACACTCCATAAATGGATATAAAAATGTAATATCTGTTAATAAAATTCATTATTCTGATACTTGATGCGATGAATGATTGACATTAATTATTTAAAAATCATATATCATGAACGGATTATTGAACAATTTGAATAATAACAATTGCCTATTTATTTTATTGCAAAAATAATGAAAATGTAGTGAAGTAGAATTACTTGCAATGACACAGGGCATGGGTTGGCAGATTTCATTAATGGGCAAACAGTAGTTCCTAGTTAGCATCACGAAGGCCCAGCAAATTTGGAAAAAAAAATTGCCAGCAAGACTTTGGTATAATCAAAGTCAATCTAATAAAATTATTACATACTAAATAATATAAAAATTAACACAAACTATTAAGCATGCTTATTATGACTTGCAACTGGCTGCGATGGCGTCTGCGTATGTATTATTGTATGGCTTAATTATTTCAGGAGTTGAAGGCGTGAGAGTAACAAATATGTATAGAAAAATTAATAACTAATAAAATTTCGAAACGTAAGTTCATATAATAACAACATGCTATGTTAAAATAGTAACGTATAATTCAATAGTTCTTAGTTTATGGTTCAATGGTTCTATTCAATAATCAAACTTTGCAATCTTTTAATTAAATACTGACTTCCAATAGAAAATGCCATAACACGATCTAACACATTTCTAGGGATCCAATAAAAATTAGTGGTCCGTAAAATACTTGCGATAAATTTCGTTTGTTGACGAAAATTCAATTTAGTGTTTTACATATCTGTTTATTGAAATGGAAAATAAAAAAAAACATCGTATCAATTCTTATTTATTTATTCTTATTTTAATTATCGTGCGGAATTTGTATTTGTAAAAGGCAATTAATAAATTGGTAACAATAATTGCAGATAAAATAATCGTATATCGAATCAATTTCATTTATTTGAAAAATACCTATCGCGTAGGTTAAAATATTATAAGTATAATATATCTTTTATACGTATAATAATTTGAATATTACATATAAGAGTATCACACTTGGTATATTGGAGTATGAATTGGTATATGGAACAACCAGCTCCTCAAGTTTAACCCGCGTAGTTCCGGTTTCCATGAGAATAATTAATGTTATCAAAGTAGTGCCAATGAAAATCCAATTGCTTGAATTAGAAGGACGGATATCGGCAATAATCATTATCAGGAACTTTAACCCAAAAAATAAAATTTTATTGATATAAATTGGAAAATCAGGGAACTTTCATACTAAATTTGTACCATAATTTTACCCCCTTTAGGTATTAAATTCAATGTTTGACCTGTGTTTCATGACTTTCAATGAAGAACCTTGTACTGAATTTCATTTGAATAACTTTAAAGACGGTAAAGCATATATATTAACTTTTCACTCCCGTTTTACCCCTTTAGGAGGTGAATTAATTAAAAAAAGTGCTTTCCTGTACTTTTTTAAGTGCTCTCCTACGTTATAAATAGAGCCGCTATGCAAAATTTAAAGTTTTTTAACCCTTATCGTTTAGGCGCTGCAATTATATGTCAGACAGACTGTCAATCAGCTTCTCCTTTAATACATATAGTATTTTAGGAACAAGGAAAAGATCACATTGTATGTACTCCGAAACTGGGTAGCTCAGGCTCGACAACAGCATCCCCGCAGCAAGGGCCTGCGTTTGCCATGCTAGCCTAATATGGCAATTTCAGGCAAAAATACTTGGAAAATGATAAATCTCTTAAAAATACCTATAAATATCAACTAGAAAAACTCTCCTCGGGTACGGCGTCGCATGGGGTTTGTTTAAAAAAATAATAATAAGCATTCCAACCCGGACAAACGACGTGACATGTAATTTATATATATTAAGATAAATCTTGTTTATTTTTGAATCAGGTATTTCCCATAGCTAAATAAAAGAAATACTTTAGATTAAACTGTTAATTTTACTGCTGATTTCATGTAATTAAACAAAACATTTTCGAGCCACTATAAAATTTTACTCAAAACATTGAAAATTTTAATTAACTTGCATGTACCTATTATACGAATAAACAACACTTCAAATAACATGAACCAATTGCGGCAGAAAGTGTAGTGCATTTTAATTAATTAATACATAGGTACTTGCAATAATTAATCGGCTAATAGGTTCGGGTGAACACGATTCTATCGAATTGCATTATTTTTTGTGGATGTTTAAATATTATAGGGATGTTCTGTTAAATGGTTTACTTTTTTATTTTGCAAATTTTTTCAATTTTTTTTGGTATAGGTAGATGTATGCCGGATGTTTGGCGTGAGGTACCGGCGGGGTAGAATAGTACCTCCCACTGGTGCAGTGGGAGGTACTATTCTACTGTAACTTCTTCGCAACCTAACTACTTTTTAGCGCAATATATACTCTTGCCTGCCCAGTTTCTCTAGGAAGCGTAGCGAACCCTTATATAGTTGAGGGTTGCTTCCCGAAGTAACCTCGGACATCCGACGTATCGCGCTCTATATGCTGGCAGCTCAGTCAATGATGACATGATCTCTACATATCAGGTTGACGCTGATCATCAACAATATTATTGCAGCTGTGAAACGACTACTGCTAGACATAAGCCTCCCAATTATGGGGAATTCCCAATTTTGCCCATAGTTGCCACGCGAGTCAGGCATGTTGGTGATAGCTTCGAAAAGCTACTCTCTTACAACTCCTGGTACAGAGTGAGGCACTATTCAGTGACGCCTAGATTATGGCGGATATTTTTTGTAGGGTAGCCCCAGTGTACGATTCCACTAGAGCTACACCTATTCAGCCCTTTCAGTTAGAATAATATATAGAATAATATGGTGTTGATTGGTCCCTAGCTTGTTTGCACTAACTAACTCTATTGTCTGATATCCGTAAAAAAATGCTTTAAGCTACTTACCTTGGACTCAGAAGAATGTACGAGATTTTGTGTGAATGATTACCATTGTTAGTTTTATATATATTTCTCTAAAAAATTATACCTATCACTATAATTTGGTCATGATTCGTAAGTGAATGTATAAATGCATTTCACTGGTATTCATTGCGTTAGATTCTCATAATATATCAAAAAAGTTAAAGGGATATTTATATATTTACACTTTATTGGTGTTAACGATATCAAGCTGTGGACTCAAGTAATACACAGTATGCCAAACAAGCCAACCTCACCACATGTGTCTGGCTAAAACTTAATTACTACTGAGAAACTTGAATGTGGTTCGGGGTAAATAGTGGAAGTGGTGTAAATAGTGTATGTATTTATATACATTACAGTTTTTCTTATGAAGAACTGTAATGTAAATAAATATATATTTCATTTCAGAATGACGATATCTTTGCGATGACACGAACGTCTACCTATAGGCTATGGTCACGTTTACCATCGAGTGGATTGGAGGCTTGTTTGCTGACGTCGTAAATAAAAAAAATAATAGAACAGATAGATAAAGAACAAATCAGTAGGAATTTCGTAATTACGCAAATAATAAAGTACCTATAAAAACAGGCTAGACCTAGTTTAGGTACCTAAGTATCAAAATGTATTAGTTAATATTTTAGTTAAGGTTTCCTTTTGTTGTTGAATAAAGTTATTATAATTAATTATTTTTATTTTTTTAATATTTGAGTATTTAGCGATGTATAAACATTTTTGTCACTTTCTAGTGAAATATAATTACGCCGTTATCTTTTTTCCGTTACTTCATCACCGAAGATGTTTTCCTCCGTACAAAAGTGAAAAGTTTGTAGTTATTTATCAACGACCTCATACCAGCAATTGAAAGTCCACTACTGAACATAGGCCTCTCCAAGTAAAGAGGTTTTTCGCCTATAATTGCTGCGCTGAGCAAGCTTGGCAATCGTAGAATGAAGCATTTACGACCAGGATTCTGCTGTCCATCTCTGCCCTGTGCATTTGTGTTGCACTGTTTCGGATCAATATATTTTGCCGTATGTCGGTTCTGGTGTTCTAGTACCTTAGTCGCCTCTTACGACACCTGGTGCAGTGGGAGGTGCTATTTTAATCTGACGGTACCTCACTAGATATTACTACAATATAAATTTTAATAGAGAAGATATTACGACAATATATTATTCCGTAAAAACTGGAAGATAAACGATTGATGTCCACTTTACACTTTTAACATTTACATGAGGTATACCTCATACAAGACTCATTTAGTACTTCACTTTCACCTATTTCTAACGCCAAATAGCAATGCAACAGTTCGCATTTCTTGTTCCGGCTTAAAGAGTGAGAGAGGTAGTTAAATTCCTGGGTAAAATGGCACAATATTTCAAGTCACAAGGCTCGCAACAATATTTTACTAATGGAAAATCATTATTATCATTATAGTATTGCAAACTATGCGGGTAAAACCGCGGTGCCCTGTTAGTCGAACACAAAATTACATACAAATTTATAAAATTTGTATGTAGAATTTTATTCTTACCTATAATTTTCTATTTAAAATATAAGTATAAGTATTTACTTATGAATTTAATATTTACTTAAATTACATAAAGGGCTCAAGATATATTAAAGAGCTTTCAGATTTCTAATAGTATCGATTGTGTTTACATAAATGTCTTCTATGTAAATCCGCTAAGGGTCAAAGTCGATTTGTATATATCAACATATTCATATTTAATCCGCAGACACTACACAGTGATATAGGAACATTGCTGGTTTAACAATCGTAGCTTATAGTTACAAGGTCCCCGTCGATTCCAGATACAATACGCCTTTGTATCGACTGGTGTCAGAGATGACACCCTTTGTTTTGATACTAGCGCAACATACTGACGTGCAACTTTTAGATAATTGTACAAAACCATTCCTGATTTTGTATCTTAAACTTTTATAAACATATTTTTATTTTTGTAAATTCACACAAACATCTCTTACATTAACTGGACTGCGTAATAAGTCGCTGAAAGCTGATGTGAAACACAAATATAATACAAATATTTAACACCCAGACACAGAAGAAACACTAATGTAAGACATATATCTACCCGCTGAGGGTCAATGTCGATTTATTATATATTCAACACCCAGACGAATCATCATATAAATATTTGTCACGGGTGGGGATCGAACCCACGATCCTTGTCGCACAAGATAAGATTCACTACCATTTGCACCTTTAGGCCCGTCATGTAAAAACGTTCATGAATCATACAATGGGATACAACGATAAAAGTCTTAACACTTTGCAAGTCGATAAATGTTCTACTGTCTTTATTGTTGAAATAAAGATTTTCGTCTAATAGTTGGTTCGCTAGAAATTCTTAGTAAATGAAACGGACCATGCTACCAGTTGAGTTTACAAAGCGGCTGTTTGCTTTGTTCCGGACAAGAGTTGTATTAGCTACACTTGACAGCCAGAGGAAGTACGTGTGATTGTATCGGATAAGTGGATCGGATAAAATCTTCCAAGTAAATATTTTCTTCAGGTTCAACATATATAAAACTGTTGCTTTAACAGACAATAGGTTGTCAGGTTATTTGGGTAACGTATAATGTAACAAACGTATCTGACTATATTTTAATAAATGATTTTAATAATAAAATATATATTATACTTGTAAAATAAAAATATTAGTTTCTCAAGAAACAAAGTTTTCTTCCATATTATAACTTAGGTTATGTTAATGTTAAATCATTATTATAAAATGTATTTGATTTGATAAATATTGATTTAAATTAATTCATCGTGGCAGCCGCAGATCGTCGTTGCTGGAGATAGGCCTGTGCAATATTGAAGATTTTTTTCCATAATTGCCGCGTATGGCAGGCTTAGTGATAATCGCAGAACGTGGCTTCGCGACGGGAATGCTGTTGCCTGTCTCATCTCTGTTGCATGTGGGGGATATACTCCCATTAATCGGTTTTGGACAGTTAGTATAGGGGGAGGTACTATTGTACTCTGTAGGTACCCCACGGCAAGTTAATTATAAATATTTTTTTATGTTAGGCAACATTTTTAAATTATAGCTTTCCTCGTCCTACTATATCCTCGTATATTGTTAAGTATTCCTGCATAAAATTAAAAAAACTTTTGATAATTTACAGATTTATAAAAATATATGTATGTCAACAGGAGAACCAGTGCATGCGGATCAAGATCCTCGGTGATTGCTACTACTGCGTGTCAGGGCTGCCAGTGTCCCGGCCTAACCACGCGTACAACTGCGTCAACATGGGTCTGCAAATGATCGACGCTATAAGGTATAGTCTTAAACAGCTTCTTTGTTGTGTTCTCGTAAGCGAAGTTCATGATAATAGGTACAAAATAATATAATTATGTATATATAAACTTATGCCGTGTATGATATGATAATGATAATATAAACTTCGTCTGGGTACATTGTAAATTTAATCCGGTTTACCGTTTTACCAATATTAAGTCTCTAATTACAAGAAAAAAGAAATACCAATTCTGTGCAGTCGTAGAGTTTAGCGTACCTTTTAGCGATCAATATATATATATTTATAAATAACTAAAACTAATATATAATGATTGAAATTTCAAAGTTAATATTCATGTTGAATGAATTATATTGAGACAAAACAAGCGACTGTTTCATTTCTCTATAATAAAGTTTAAAACCTAAAATTATAGTCAGGCACGTAAATTGCTTTGAAATAAGAGTACATGCTTTTAAACTTGACTTATCTGGAGAATTATTATAGTTAATTTATTGATTAATTATTAACCTGAAGGTACTAAAGTAAACAATACTAATAAAATAATATTAGTTTTTATTACGTGTTGATACCAGGCTGATTATTTTACAGAATCCTCTGTTCTTATAAGGCGCTCGTTATCACTGATTTTGCCGATACCTTAACGAGTCTTCTCATTTATCTCAAGAGATAATAAATATCATCTAAACAAAACAAGATTTGAATTTGTATTTATTGATTTTATTACTTTATTTTAGACACATTTATGATGACTTGACATTTTGTGTTCTCTATTTTTTTATTTATCTATTCATTTATTATATCAATTAATGTTAGTATGAATGGCGTTTCCATGTTTTTGTTTTATTTACATAACAATTATTATTAATACCTGTTAAAACATTTGTAAACGAATTGTGATGGCGCTCGGCTTGGAAGCAATTTGGTCTTCCGGTAAGAAGTATATGAATAAAATAATAAATTGCATTTGTCTCATCATGCACTCCTTATCACTTCAGTGTATTAAAAATTTCAAATAAATATTTTTATTTGATGCTACAGTTTATTGATATAGTTTCCACATGTCATATATTGACCTGATTTTGTGTTGAGTCGCTTAAACCTATGTAAAGGGCATCAGACAACAGTGAAATAACAAATAAAATACATTTATAATAATTTAATGCGCCCGATGGCCATGGTAGTATTCTTTTGTTGTGTTCCAAGGGTCGTGGATACGATTCCTAACCAGGACAAATATTTATATGATAAATGATTACGTTTGGTCTGTGTTTGGATGTTAAATACGTATTTAAGCACTATATATACTTGTAATTCCTCTGTTGTCTGATGTCCGTAATAAAAGTGCTTAAATCGATTTATCTCGGAGTCAGGTCAGTGTATATTATTTTGTGTAAATTTCGTATTATTTAATACTTAGTTATATATTAACATAGAACGAACACAAATGTTCGCTATAAAAATAATGTCTTGGGTGAGGATAGAACCCACGATCCATAGCGCGCAGGGTTGAAACACAGGCGAATGCGCCATCGAACTCGTTCACAGAGAAAGTGCAACTGCAAACAGTGTTAAGTTAACTAGTCAAGTGACTACCTGTACGTATACAGATAGTCACCAGTCACTGTTCTAAAACCTTTGTGTCGAATACTAATCTTTGTCGTACTCATAAAAACAGCGTACCGTACTGCGAGCTCTTTACGGTACTTTTCGGCTCGGGAATTCTGGATTGTTTGTCTATGTGAAATAAACGATGGTTGCACATTACGAGATAAAACTTGAAGGATCCGGTAATTTGCTAGGTACAATGTATTGTTTCGTATTGTTTAGGTTTGCAAACAAGTACCCACGGTACTGGTGCAATGAAAATAAAAAATGGTTATTGTCGGTTGTCTTTAAGAGACAAAAATATACCACCATGGATTTTTTTGTATACTTTTTAAGGTGTACCTCTATGATGTATACTATGATCTATCTCGTCACGTTTAGCCAGCGCTTGTAATGTCCAAATTATTTGTATTTGTCTACTATATTATTATGCATGTATTATACATAAGTTGCCGTGAGGTACCGGCAGAGTAGAATAGTACCACCAACTGCACCATGTATCGTAAGAGGTGACTCAGATGCCAGAACCAATAGATGGCGGTATATCCATTTGAAACAGTGCAGCTCAAATGCACAGGGTAGGGATGGGCAGCAGCACCCCTGACGCGAAAGCTGCGCTCTGCGATTGCCAACACGCTTGCCCAGCACGGAAATTATGGACAAAAAACCTCTTATCTTGTTGGACCTAGGTCCAATCGTGGACTTCTAATGGCTGGTATGATGTTGATGATGATTACACAAAAAACTGCCTCAGGAATCACTCTATCTGGGTAATTCTCATTTATTAGTAAAATAAAATAATCAACAAGTGAAAGTTGTATTTAAAAGTAATTGATGATGCATTTTAATAGATCTGGTGTCTGCGATCATGGGAAAAGTACTCGCCGAGCTCGCAATATTTTAAATTCGTAATTATAAGCGTTGAAAAAAAGTTGCCCACCATGGAAGTGACCGCAGATCCATGCAAGAGACTTTTCCACATAAATATTGTTACGAACATAAAAAATTAAACTAATTTATCATTTAATAATCTTTATTTATCTTAAAGAATATATAACACAAGAACTTATAAACCCCGTTTTTAATTGTAAAACAAAAATTCTCCCCTTTCATATCAATTATACCTATTAATCAACTAAAAGTTCTTAGTAATCAGTCTCACATTTTTAAATCAACTCTTTATAATTATAGGAAACAATATTTAATATTATTGTCAAAAACATGAATCAACTAAAACTTTTTCTTAATTATATGGACTTAGTAATTAGCCTCACATTTTTAATGCAACTCTTATAATTAGGAAACATTGCACAGTTTGTTTAAATGTATATAAGCTTATTAAATATATTTAGTCTTATTAGGGCTTTCATTCAATATTTCTATAATCTTTAAGTTCGTTATTGTTAAACAATAGTTCTCCTCGCCGACCGGGTGGTTCTCCTCGCCGACCGGGTGGTTCTCCGCGCCGACCGGATGGTTCTCCTCGCCGACCGGGTGGTTCTCCTCGCTTTGGAAATACCTCTAGCGATTGCGTAGTTTTGGTTACAGTTGGGATGCTGGTGAAATCGGTAAAACCTTTTGACAGTGAATAATGAGAGCAAACGAAACCAAGTTCACAAGCAATACATGTCAGTTTTCTCAAATAAATCCTTGTTGGAATGGTAGCAACCCAAGTGACTTGGTGAATTTGTAAGGTTCCGCTTATGCTTTTTCCTTGATCAATCAAAACTTTGTCTATGGCTTCCATGTTTGCTTCAGTCACGACAGAAATTGTAACGTTAGATATGTTTCTTTCGACGGATTTCATAAAGGTGATAAAATCGGGGATATCTTCGCCTTGAGCTACTAACCGATCTGCTGTCGTTTTAACAACGGCTCTGACTCCGTCCATCGGACCCTTGCCATGACCAGCTTCGCTGAGTACTGCACGACGCTGACGCTGCGTAATGTATTGGGAAAACAGAAAAAATGACTTCTTATTCTTATATTGAGCTGTTGGCTCATCGCTTAAGACATGCAAAGTTTTTATGGGATGTGACACACATATCATGTCGAGAATTTTTTGCATGTGAGCAAAAACAGCACCTGCGTCATGCCACAAGCATTCCGAGAAGGTACAAAAAGACCTACTCTTTAACTCACTGGTTTCAGGGCATCTGTGTCTACACGCCGGTATGTAAACTTATTTGCAGTCTTGACGCACCGAAGTGTACTGCTTGAATTTCGTCGGAATATTTGCAGCAGTAATTTTCTGCGAAGTCTATATGCATGAAAATTTCTCCCACAGAAAGGGTTGTCTTTAATTGGGTGGTGGCTAAGTATTGATGCGTTATGGTGTATTGGTGTCGCAAAAAAGTGTCCAAAGCTTCCAAAAACTTCAACAGCAATGTCCTTTTCGTTATTTTAATTTCAGTCTTCACAGTTCGACGTATTTCTTTTTCTTTCACGGAAGTGACAATAAAATTGATCACATAATTTATGAGAAAAAATTACTTATCTCCTAGCACTTTTTATAGATTATGTTTTTATATTCACATAGTAAATACATTCAAGATAATATCAGCTTACTTTTTTACACATTTGCAGTAATAGATAAAACACAGCAATTTTTTTCTGCATAAAACCTATGTGATCACATCCACGGAAGGGAACATTTTGTTAATAATATAATTAAAATAAAAAAAACTAGCTTTAAAAACAAAAAACTATTTCTTTAAAATAATAGTACTTAGTCTATAGTTTAATATCATAAAGCTTGTTGGTGTCATTTAGTTACTACCAGTGAGAAAATGTAGAATCACATCTTTTTTTTTAGAAAATGAGAAATACCTATCTATAAAAAAAAATCCCTATAAAATCAGTTGCATAGTTTGGAAGATATAGTCATTCATGAGGCTAGACAGACAGAGGAAACCGACTTTGTTTTATACTATGTAGTTAAGGTAGACGCTAGCTTTATTTCTAGAATATCAGCTCATCGCTAATCTTGATCTGAACATATTAACACACTTTTTTTTACACAGTATATTTTTCGATTACATTTTAAATTATATATGGTGTATAGACAATTTTAAATTGATTGGTTTAATAAATGAAAAAAAAAACTTATTAACTATTCAGTGTTTTCACTGTGGTTCTCACTATTCGAGCCTTAATAAGAGACTAAAAGTCTGTAATTTAATTAATTATAGTCGTATATAACTCGTAATGTACACAGATACTGTCATTGTAGTGATATTTTTTCTTTAAAACATCAGTATTATTAAGACTGATTATATTACATCAACACGTTATGTTACTCAAGATTGGGAAGTGGTTTTATTACAGGTTAAGTAAATAAATGGCCGTCGTTCTGTCAACAGATTCGTACGTGAAGCCACTGGGTTCAACGTAGACATGCGCATCGGCATCCACACAGGGAATGTGCTGTGTGGAGTCCTGGGTCTTCGGAAGTGGCAGTTCGACGTGTGGAGCGATGACGTCACGCTTGCTAACCACATGGAGTCAGGTGGTATTGCTGGGTAAGTTCAGATTTAGTATCATTTTATAACCATAACAACCTCTTTAAAGACAAATACATCACAGTATCAGTTGACGATACTGCTGACTTAATCATTATCATAAAGTCAACCGTAGCATGTCCACTGCTGGACTTAGGGATCTCAAAGTGGTCTCCAATAGGACCGGTTGTTTGCGGCCTGTGTCCAGCGCGATTGCCCTACGCTGTGCTTGCTGGTACGCGGACTAGATTTTAGAACCTAACGACTCCATCGGCCTTCGGTTCTGAATACTAAGTGCCCTGACCACTAAAACTATACTCTGTTCGCTTTGAAATAAATTTCCTTATTGATGTATAACTTCCGATATCTTAGTGGCAGACTAAAACTTACGAGAGCAAGTATCTCGTACTCATAGGGCCAGAAATATTCTAAAGTACTACATAGCAAGAGTTTAATGAAAAAATCATGAAAATATTCAAACGATTAAAATTAAATCATAATTTAAACGTGAAACCTTATCTTCTATCTATATACATAAATTCAACTCCTGAGGGGAAACTGAGGTGCAAAGGAAGTATGAATATCGTCTGATTTCAAAGTTATTTCAATAGGATGTTATATACTAACATATGAACGCAAGACCTAAACTATAAGGTCAGAAAAACTCAGTATTTCATATCGAGAAAGATTGTAATATCACGGTCTTATTCCATCTCGGTTTATTTATTTAACTTTTTGCACGTTAAAAGATACAATGTACATTTGGTGGACTTAATGCCTAGTCTACCAGTCAATAATTGGTCAAAAGAGAAAATAAAAAAGGCGGTGCAACACATAGCTCAGATAACGAAGACAGAGTAACGTCTGTGGTAAAATGGTGAGTTATTAAAACCAAATATTAAACAAATAAGTAATAAGTTAGAAAAGAAAAAAATAAATGTATCCTTAGACTATATATTTGCATCGGACTGATGTGAATTCACGTTACGCTATTTTCCGCGCTGATGACGGTCCCAAGATCCTAGTTGTTCGTAGAATATTGTTAATTAAGTATATATTTGACGAGCCCAATGGCGCAGATGGTAGAGATAGGTTCACTTGTAGGTTCTTGTATTCGATCACCCAGGACAAATATTTATATTATGATATTTATGTGAGTCTCGGTGTTAAATACATGTATTGAGGTATTCATCAAAAATAACTTATATATACTTACATCACCATATCATCTGCAGAACGTTTACTTCTAGACATAGGCTCTCCCAAGAAATGGAAATAGTGTCCACAATTACAGTGTTAGGCAGAGGTAGCGAGCTCAGAGTGTAGCTTCTCAACGGATATCCCGCCCTCTATCGGTTTCGATACTACAGTCACCTTTCACGACACCTGTTACAGTTTACTATATGACTTTGCATGTATCTCACTACTAAAATAATATACACTTTCTATTTAATTTTATACGACTCCAAAGATGGTTATTAGTTGTTCCCGTATTAAGCTTGACATCAATGTCTTTAGATTAGTTATGGTATTACGTTAACTGCCTAAGTCTATAAAGTCCGATTTATTAATATGTTATATTAATAAATATATATTAATGTGTTACTTTTACTCTTATTAATAATATAAAGAAATCTAAATAACCCTTTAACTTAATATAGCCTTGTAAATATGGCTTGGTTGGAACGACAGCTATCAAAATATGTTTTTTTCTTTAAATGTTTTTTTACTTATTTTTAGGTTGATTTAATATAAGTTGTTATTTGTAAAAACCTTTTGTGTAATCAATATTAATATTAGTTTTTCTTGTAGGCTCTATTCTGATAGATCGCGTTATAAACCTGCAGTAGGTAAAGTTACTACTTAGGCCTGTCCAGTGATGGCAGTCTAGTACTAAGACTAGCTTTTGAAGACACGATGACAGATGCGATATGTGCTTATATCTGCAATTTATAGCATCGCAAAGTGTCTATGATGCCTATGCCTAATTAAAAATAATAATAATAATTAGATTTTAAACAAAATACTATGATGCCACATACCATAATACAAATGAAAATAACACGTGCAACATTAACACGACATTAACACCTGTCAATTTTAATCAAGCTATATTTAAAGGAGTATAATAATATTAACATCATAGTAATACCTGAATGTATTTTAATTTTCATTTCCCAAGCGCTTCGCTCGTAAAATCAAGGCTGCATAATTTTCACCGCTGAATGCGTGGTAATCATTTGCATTAATAAATTTGTCTTATTTTATGAGCGACTAAAAATGAAAGGGTTATGATATTGTAATTTTATCAAAATTTTACAGGAACTTTGCTTTAAAGTACAGTCGCATCTGATCTAGTAAAAAAAACGTTTATATTACTTGATAACAATTTGGTTGAACATAACTTGTTCGCATCCGAGTTCTCAATATATAAACCATTATTATTTTATTAATCAATCGTGAAATCCAGCATTCGGAGATAAATTTTAGTACATTAAATTGTAGTATTGTATTTATGGAAACCGTTTCCGACAACAGAATGGTTGTCTCGTAAGAAATAAAAGATTAAAAATAAATATATATAATGTACGAATTTATCTATTCCTGGGTTAGACTTTAGTTCTAGAACGTTTAGCAAAGTTTGCTGCGGTTCCTAGAGGAGCTGGGTTGGCAAGTACGGGCTGGCAGGCCAGGAGAACGCAAAATAGTCGCAAAAGAGACATCAAGTTGCGGAAACACGCCCAACCTACATCTTTCTAAAGTTTAAGTATACTAGATTTAGAACTACAGAGAACAAAGTACACGATTTGAAATTTTGTAATAAATGTGTTTGAAATTAGAATAGTACCAGATATCATAGCAGGCGACTGAGGTACCTACTACTTTTTGATAAGGCCTACATCCAGCAAAGGGCTTTTTAGTTTAAGTTTTCTTGTGTTGATTATAGTTATTATACCTATATATATATATGTTATTTTAACTCAATTTTACTGGCAAAGGTACCCAATTGCTTTTTACTAAATAGGTTTTTAATATTGTAAACGTAATTGCAGCTACAACGGCAGCTTAAAAAATGACAAGATGAATTTCAGCTTAATTAAAATATAACGTCTTTTATATTTGTCCCTAAATTGTTTGCGGCTAAGAAGATAGACAAAGTGGTTCATAATCTCAGATTAAGATAAATCTTATTGACGCATTCCAACTTCATTATAAGCCTATTGGACCAGTTCTTTAAAATAGCAAAACGAAGTTTAAAATATAATGTTAGTCATTATATTGAAAACAGGGCTATTTTGTTGGTCACAAGAGAAATATAACTTTTTTCTGTCACATTTATGGCAAAGTTTGTTCTTTATGTAATAGTTCTCGCAACATCTTATGAGATGTTTTATGATTAACCTAATTCTTAGATAGGACAGACAAGAGTGAAATTGCTAATTAAATACGTATGTACATCCAGATACATAACAGACACAAATGTTAATATCATAAATGTTTGTCTTGAGTGGGGATCGAACCCACGCAACCCAATGTGTTATGGTGTATAAGATCAGGGCACTACCGGGCCTTCGAAGACGCCATGTTTTCGTGAGTGGTATTCTCTGAACTAGTTTCAGGACCTAATTATCTATTAGAAATTCCTTTATAAGGTACTATGTCAAACATAATCGTAATTGCAGATATAGGGCATTCTATTTTTCATCTGGTGACTCTTTCATATATGTATCAGGTTAGCAACTAAGAGGTTTATAGACAAATTATTAAACTAACAAATTATTAACTTGGTTATGTGTACAAATATGCTTTTAAACGTAAACACTACGTGGCAATTTCATAGTAACTGCTGGATTATGCTTAGAAATTTAGTCTGAGTCACCATTGAATCGGGTTATATTTGGAGTTACAAGTTACGTTTACCTAAACAAAAGAATGCTTGAGGGATTTACAACTTTTTTTTTCACAGAATTGTTTCTCAGTTCATTGCAAATGTGTTGATTCTTTGTAAGTTTCTAATAAATGATTTGTTGAACGGAAATAAGATTACTTTTAATATCGACATTGTCAAAAGTTTGTATTCCTGGAATGCTCATTTGTCATCATTCTTGGAATGTTCCATTTCCTAGCGTCTATGTCATTTTTAACTATTTATATCATTATCATTATACCTTTAGGAAGGCCACTGCTGGACATATGTCTCGCCAAAAAGGAGAAATTTTGCCCATAATTGCCGCGCTGGGCAAGCGTGTTGGCAATCGCAGAGCGCAGCTTTCACGACGGGGATGCTCTTGCCCAACCCCATCCTATGCATTTGAGCTACTCTGTCTCGGATGGATATACCGCCATATGTCGATTCTGGTACCTTAGTCGCCCTTTCTGCTGGTAGGTACCTCACGGCAATGATAATTGTATAAAAAAATCTAGTATCCAATATGGAAATAAAAATTTCAATTTCATAAGTTAATGTTAGACTTACCTTACATATTGGCCGAAAATCTATAACTGGGTCCTGTAATCTATGTCCAAAACTCTAGTAATAAATTCACTTCAGTAATCATTTTCACAAGCGACGTAACATAAAGTTAAGTCATGTATGAGATGTGGTGTGAATTTATTTAATATTATCTTTCACGAAGGCGTCTCGATGCTGCATTATCTAATTTAGCATTACTATATCTACAGCTCAAAGTGTGACTCTGGCACATTTGACACCCAGGTCACAGAGATTCTCTTAATTTACTTACAAAATTAACGAAGTTAGGTTAACTGATTTGCTAGAAATTTGCCATGCTACGCTCTGCGATTGTTGAATAGTCGACAGCGCGGCCATTATGGGCAAAATTCCCTATTTCTTGGGGAGGCCTATGTTCATCAGTGGACTTCTAAAATGTGTAAAGTATGAAAGAAATATATCTGTTGAAAAATGATATGACTATTAAAGTTTAGAGTAATTTGCTAAGTTTTCGTCATAAGAGGAAATGAGATGACTCGGACGAAACTGACGGTGAAATCAGGCCATGCTGCTATCAAAAAAAGCACTTTAAAAGGGCTAGAGCGATCTACTCTCCTCCAGTGCTTATATGTAGAGAATCTAACATATTTTTTTTGTCAGTTAAAAATATAAAGTATTACTGAGGGAATTCTATCTATATCAGAAACCAGCTGTGCCCGCGGTTTCATCCGCGTTCATTTGCAGAATAAATGCATCATTTATACTCCGCTCATGTGTAATTTGATGTTACATAACCTTAGTCTTACTCGGTAAATGGGTTACCTTACATTCAAATAGTTTTTCATATAAAACGAGTAATTCTAAAATTAGCGCGTTCAACCAAACATACAACCTGCTGACCCGATAAACGTAGTCCAGTCTTAAATTGGAAAATATAATATTCCCTCTCTCATATTGGATCAAAATGTACAGAGTAAGTAAAAAATATTGATATCGGTCCATTGTTTGCCGTGAGAGAGAGTAGAATAGTACCTCCCACTGCACCGGGTCTCGTAAAATGGCGGTATATCCATCCAAAACAGTGCAGCTCAAATCCGCAGCAGCGTCCGTGTCCCCTTGCGACACACTTGCCCAGCGCAACGATTATGGCCAAGAAACCTCATTTCTTGGAGAAACCTATGGCCAGCAGTGGACTTCCTATGGCTGGTTTGATGATGATGATTAGTTTTTAAACTTCAACGGACAGACACCATTACACGTAATATTTATAAATAAAGATATACATATAAAAACATCGAAACCGATTTAAATCGATTTTCTCCTAAAGAGTACATTTTGGTCCGACTTGAGAGATAGGATAGTTTATATCTAAATTTATAGTGGCAATAATTTTTCATGATAACACTATTAGTACCTTTATTTATGGCAGAACAACGTTTGCCGTATTATCTAGTTATAGTAATAGATAATTTGAAAACTCCAAGATTTTATTGAACTGGTTTTCCTGAAAACGGGCGCTCAAAGAAGTCCCGGGTACCGGCTAGCTTAATTGTCCCACAGAAGCGATGACAAGCATTCGCCTCGACGGGCTCTGGTCCGAGCTTTTAGCGATAAAAGCAATACTGCACACTATTTTATTTTATGATATTTTGCTGGGACGAAGTGCACTCTGGTGTGATTTACTTTTATAATTGTGTTACACGGGCATTATTGTTTTGTCTAATTATCCCGATGGCACATACCTGCAATAGTATTCCTATCTTATGCATCTCAGGCCTCGGGTTCGATCCCCGCCCTGGACTGATAATTATGATGAATGTATTTGTCCTTTAGGTCTAGGTCCTTCTTAAATATGTATTTAAGAATTAAATTTGTGATTTCTCTGTTGTCTAACGTCCGTAACGCAAGAGCATGAACCGACTTATTTCGAAGTCAGGTCAATATGTGATATGTTCTGTACGATTATTATTTATTACTGGCTGAAGCCAGCGACTTCGTGTGCACATAATTAGTACTTTGACTACTTAACCCTGTTTTCTTCCTATCTATCTTTTTCATCAATGATTAAAATGAATTGATTCTGCGGTATAGTCATGACGGAGTCACAGACAGACAGCGAAGATGCTTATGATAAACTGTTTTAATTTTTGAACAGAGTGGTACAAATTTTGTATTCTAGAATGTGAGCCCGCTATGTAATTTGGTTGAA
The DNA here is from genome assembly GCA_020976665.1 of Heortia vitessoides. NCBI lineage: Eukaryota > Metazoa > Arthropoda > Insecta > Lepidoptera > Crambidae > Heortia > Heortia vitessoides. The sequence goes on from JACJUM010002971.1 coordinate 6,242,033, forward strand.
ATCCACTATATGATTTTATATGAAGAAAAAAGTTTGTTCCTGTCTGCTCTTCGAACGCAACGCGATGATAAAAAGATTTGCAGATATATTTTGTCAGGCGTTTGGGGTGCAAACAACACTTTTGTTATAACGTTATATTTTATACAAATCTCTAATTCATGAGCTAATTAAAAGCTATTGTAAACGTTCTTCAGAATCTATTTAGTAGTTTTTGTGTGAACAAGTAACGAACATATAGCACTCCTAGATGAAGACTGCTGCAAGTCAAATTTGACTTTCTTTCATATATTTAATTTCAACTTTCGTAATTGACGTCGTTGCAATAATAGAATAAGCATTTGAAGATTAGTTATTTCTAGTATACTTATTTATACGTTTGGAATTATTGACAGACGGGTTCACATCACAAAAGCGACAATGCTGCAACTTGGTGGGAGGTTTGAGGTGGAGCCAGGTGATGGAATCTCAAGAGAAGGATATTTGGCTGACCATAAAGTAGAGACGTATCTCATCATACCGCCTAAGGTAAGTCTAAATATGGAAAAAATGTGTTACAAATATCACATGAGGTATATATACCTCATACTAAGGTCTATATCTATATCTACTGCCAAATAGCAGTGTATACATTACTGTCCGGTTTGAAATGTAAAGGCGGTATAAAGTGACATAATATCTTCAAGTCACACGGTTGGCATCGCGTTAGTCCTTGTGATATTATGAGCGTCAATAGACTGCCGTGACGCTTTCCACATCCCAATCGAACCCACAACCTTTGGCGCATAAGATAGGATTTTTGCGCTATCGGTTCCTTAAAATTTTATTACATTAGTTATGGTTGTATAGTAGCAAATCTTGCTGTAGGCATGAAAGATAAGTAAAATTACATTTTAAAAACTAAAAACCGACCATTAAGCCAGCCAGTCTTCTACTGGTAGACTTACATCGTTAATACGATTTTTCGTCTCGTCTGGTCTGGTCTATAGTTCAAAATTGAACAGAAGCTGTAATATTATTATTTTATTTAAAAAGATATGTAACCTTATCTTATACTCACCACGTAGGTACGCCCAGCATGCCAATTATTGGAAAAACCGCTTGATGACTGATTTCATAGGTAATATATTTCGAGGCCTAAGTCAAATGGTGGACGAAAACTTTCTTAAAAATGTTGTTGAGAATAATTTACATACTTATTAAGATTCTTTGTTCTCTAAAATTATCTCAAGGTTATAAACGTTTCTATTTTATTTTATACGTTACGTTACAAGCACTTGTGATCGTGTTAAGTAGCCCATTACCGTAATTAGCTTATAATTTCGTGATATCTCTTATTGCCGGTGCTCTTCCAAAATTATTCGGCACTTACGAATAGAAACAGAAAATATAGCGCTACATAATATTCGGGAATGTTTTAAGGAAAATAAAATAATTGAATTTAGAATCAATTTTTTTGTTATAGGTAATAGAGTACGACATAATAATCATTTTTACTCAAGGTTTACTTAATGAGATTCTGTTTTTTGCGCTTTTCCTATTGTTTTTTCGTGTAGAAATTGATGTCGATGAATGATTATTCTTTTGATTTTTCTTCTTTGGAGAGATAAAAATTATTGAGAGTATTAAGATTTAAATAAAAAATACAGCATTATGTCTGGTAATTTGTGACTCTGTTCGTTCCTATGAAAAAGGTTACTGACTTGCAAATAAACGAACTTTTATTATAAGTTAGATTTAGTTCTCAAATTATAATATAAGAAACTTGTACATGCAGCACATATAAAAGAGCAGAGATAGGCAGTGGCGTTCACCTCGAAGCAACATGCCGCGATTGCCAAAACCACTAATAATTGGTCCCTTATGAAATGTGTTGGAGTGGCCTAGGTCCAACAGTGGATATCCTACGGAAGATTACATAATATACATTGTAAATAATCCAAAATTTATTTTTTTATGGAATTTGATTTAGCATTACAATTTCGCTGTAACCTACTGATAAATAATTTATGTGAACTATCAATACCTTTGCCCAGACTATCATATCAGCCACAGAAAGTTGGGGGATCAGCCACTGTTGGATTCAGGCATTCTCAAGATAGGGGGCTTTTTGCCCATAACTGCCTCGCTGGACAAAAGTGCAATCGCAATTTCGTGGATAGTGCTGTCCACCCCCGCCCTTTAGAATTTATGGTGTGCTCTTCCAGATAGATATACCGTCATCTGTTGGTTGCGGAACCGTAGTCACCTCTAAAAACATCATCATCTCTTCCTCTATTCTACTCCAGCTCCCAGATACAGCTTGGCAATATTACTGGATTTTTAACACATTTGCACAAGAAATTCTCAAAACAGTTGAGAGATGCAGAAAAGTTTAAAAAATAAAACCTACCTGTTGAATATCCACGCTCTGGGTAATCAAAACTAAAACGGCAGCAAAATACACTAGGTGTTTTAACAAAATTTCAGCTTATATTATAAAATCGTATCAGAGGAATTCATTACAAAATCTATTGATTTATTATTTATTATTCTACAAAAATTATGTTTTCTATAAAAGAGACATGTCCGAAAAAAACGACGAAGGTCCCCAGAATGCTAACAGCATTTGCACGCGGCACATCAAGAGAGATCCGGTAGACCAATCCCCGGTCCACCAAACGCCTTCCGAATTCTTTGATAAAGCAGTTTCCTTCTTTATTCCATACACTAGACGTTGCAACAGCAACTGGCATGAAAGAATAATTAGATGCGTGGTTATTCAGTATATCATTATTAAAGACGAAACTACGAGGATAAACAACCTATTGCATATGTCTTTAATTCGTTGGTATAAATAAACATAGCTTTACTATTGCTAACTCACAAAATATTGAGGTCTTATCCTCGTCTAAATCTAGTTTCCAAAAAAATCATTGGTACAAAAAGAAATAGGCCGACCAGAGCTCGCTAACTGGTTTATTCCGACCGCCGCTATTCGACGCCTGATGGGTCGAGTGACAATCGGTTTGATACTTGATGCGACCCGGTTTGGGAATGCCCGGGTGACGTGCCGACTGATTGAGTCTGGGCTCGTGTGATTTGCGGGTTCGTTTGTGTATAGAATTTTTAATAGAATTGGGAATACAATGAGCTAATCAACATTACAATGCCAACGTGCACTGCTTTATGTATACATAAAAAGTACAAGCAAAAATAAATCATGCCTAAAGATCATTGTTTATACATTAGACTGCAGATGTTACTTAAAATATACCCTACGCAATTTACTCGTAAGAACTGACTTAACAAACAGAGAAGGTCCTCCATCTATATAATCAGCTTTCCGCTAGCAGTCTATCCGCATGAACTTCTCTTCTTATATATTGCTGTCGGTATCATTCTTTAGAAACTATGTATGTCCCGTCTATACCCCGACCTACGGTTCGATACGGCTTTTCACAATAGTAATACATCTGTAACTATATTATAATAAATTATAATTTTGTAAATAAGGATTAAATTTAGGACATTCTGTTAGAAGGAAGAAATATTGGAGCGATGCGAGCAAGGTGGTAATTTGCATGGCAGATCTATGGAACTTCGAAAGTTGAGTTTTCCGATTCATTATTATGCTTTGGAAAACTCGCCACGCAGATTTATTCACACCGCATAATTAACTTTACACAAATTTATTTACTTTGAAGAACAGTATCAAAATGGATCCCAGGAAAATAGACGTTCGCGCAAAATTTCTACGTTTGAAAACTTTGTAACATGGTTAGCAGTAGAGGCAACAAGGGTCACCTGTGTTGGTACCCATTTCTACCGTCAATCCTTTCTAATTTTAAGGGAGGGAGAGGCAGTGAAAACACTGGGTAAATATGAAACGGTATCTTCAGTTCTTAGGATAGGCGACAACTTAGTGATATCTTTGTGATGTCACGAGCGTCTATAGCGGTTAATTTATCCGTAAAGATGATCCTAAACGTGTGATCCTAAGCAAATTTCTCTGTATATATAAAAAATGTTCAAATTGTTGCTGCAATCAAAATTAATTACCTATATGCTTATATTTGCATACATAAAACAACGCAATTGCATCTGCATATAAAATAAATTAAAGTTTGCGAGTTTGTGTTATTTCGCTAACCATTTTGTTCAAACCGCAGTTGAAAATCAATCTATCAACTGTTAGCCGTAACACATCTGTTGGTGATATTGAATGGAACGGTCGCTGGAGATTGACAATTGGGAATATACACAGGAAAAAAATGTTCTTTATAAAAATGCTAGGAGAAATACTTTATTAAAAAAAATCACACAATATCTCATATATTGATCTATCTCAAAGGTTAGTCGCTTAAAGCACTTATGTTAAGGACATCAAACAACAGAGGAATCACAAATATAATACTTGAAAACATATTTCACACCCAGACACACAAGAATCAGAACTATTCATAACTTTAATGTTTGTCGCATCCATGAATCTTGACGCACAAGATAGGATCTCTAACATCTGCGCCATTGGGCCTGATTAACACATCGTCTTTATTTATTAATGCCAAGTCGTTTTTACGACAGCACCCTTATCGCCATTGCAAACCTTACGGGTATATAGATGGAGGTCATAGATGGGATGGGAGATGGGAATTTCCTACGGCGCTTTCTGATACTTCCAAGGCACTATTACAAGCATCAGATAATGCAGGTCTTACCGATGGACCATGGTTAACCCAGTAGTACCGCATGGTCACCAGTTGACCTACTCTTGTCGTGAGAGGTACTGGACTACTCGACCGAAACTGCACTAATCGCAGTGAACCCGCAATATGAATCCAGGATAAATCGATTTTCTTTCTTTACACATATCCCGATGTATATGTGCGCATATTCTCTCTCGAAGACAAGTAATGATACAAGTAAAAAATATTTAATTACGCGCTAGCTTTTCACCCGCTACTTTGTCCATTAGTTCTTTATTTGATATCTCATACCTGATCCTTTGTTATTACAGAAAACTATATAGAATAACTCTAATACAAAAATTAGATCCAATTCCATAAAGATAAATAAGAAGCCAGATCTATTCTACGGTAACATGTTTTTGCAAAAGTAAGTGTATGTTACTCCGGGCTATAAAGAAAACTTGTTGTCAAATGTCATTCCAATTCGTTCAGCCGTTCTGGTACGAAAGTGTAACAAATATACATCTATCCTTTTACACATCCATACTTACGCGTTTAAGATATTAGTAGGGAAGTAACTGTTTTCGTACAGTTCCCTAAAAAACTATAATGGTCCCAATATATATATGCGTATTTCCAATCACTGAAACACATACAATCAAATAGACCTGATACTTTTTTGTTTTTTCATATCGAAAGTTAGTTGATCTAACTCTATTATAAGTAGCTTAAATCGCTTGTGTTATTTATAATACATAAGACAATAGTGGAATAGTGGTATAAGAGAGCTATGTAATCTTTATATATTTTACTGAAGTATATAAGATAATAACGCCCACGTGATTCATAAAACACCAGAAACGGAATAAATACAAACAATCATCACATAAATATTATTATATCGAATCCATTAACCTTGGCGAATAAGATAGGAACACTACCAAATACGTCACGGTTCCGTTAAATAGTTTTAACATTCGGGAAAGTCAGACTGCTTTTGATCCTTAAGTTGTAAGTTGATGCTGACGGAATCGCGTGAATAATACTAAATGCTATTTATGTCTATAAATAAGATATTGATTGATGGTCTGCTGATCAAAAATAAAGGCTTACTCCGTGAATGTAGCAATTAAGTATTTTAAGCGTCCACGTTCCGTATTTCATTTTGAATCCAAATTAACTTGACCTTTATAATTTTGCTCTTAAAACCTTGTTTATACCTTTTCAACATCTCTCTTATAGACTATGATAGACCGTACTTAATTAAAGAGAAAACTACATTAGAAGATTGATTAATCGGCGAGATTAGATTGCGAGTTCAACTCCGCTTTGCTGATTTTAAACGTTAAATAGTAATGAGTTTCTTTGTCGATATCTGGGGGCACGGCAGTGCCCCCACCAAGTCGAGCAAAAAAGCGTCACGGCCGTACCATCCTTTTCTCGAAGCAACTCGGAGCAATTCAGGCCATTTTCGACCCCCTGTAACTTCGTTGTGGATAAAACTAGAAGACTGAAATTTTCAGTAACCATGCAGGCATTGTAAAGACACGCATATTTCAAATTTCATTCAATTTGGACCAGTATTTTAAGAATTATAACGGGTCAAATTTCTTAATTTTGTTTAATTTTGTCACTCACTGACTCATGATCATCAAAAGTCTAAGGCACTTCTAGCAGACCTAGAAGCTTCAAATTTGGAATGTAAGTAGTGTTTGGCGAATAAATCAAGGAAAAACTAAAAAATCTAGAAAAAACCGCAAAAAAAAAACTAAGCCCATACAGCCAATCGGTATTCCCGTCATGAAAACACGTGTATTAAATTATTTATTAATGCAAAAAACGTACCTACGTGCGTATTCGTACTTATTACGAGTGCGTAAGGTTGTATAGTTATATAATTATTATATAATTATAGACGCTAGCGAGTTAGCACGGCCGTTGCTACGCGCCGCGCGAGGGTGCGGGGCGGGGACAGTGGCGCGGCGGGGACAGTGGCGGGGCGTGCGCAAGTGAATGTCGCCGAGCGAGCAGCAGCCGCGCTCATACGCGCGAGCGACCCGATGCTGTTCGGATGTGCCCAGAATTCTTACCTATAAGTTTGGGATTTTCATTGATAATTTCGATTGCTATATTATTAGTTTGACGACTAAAGGCTACTCTCATTGGTTTACTGATATTATTTGCTTACAATTTACTGTATTTGCTTACAATTTAGACGTTGTTCGAATAAATAATTTAAATTAAATATTGATACTTTAAGTACCTAAGTATTTATAAATTTTTTATTACCTAATCGTATTTCTGCATAAAAATAACTTTGCAATCTAACTTGTAGGTAGTCGCAATGGATTCAGTAATACTGTATGTGAATGATCAGCCTTGTCCACACTGGGCTGTTCCTATACCTGGTGATGGTTCGTGTTTATTTCATTCTTTGTCATTCTCTATGTATGGGAATATTGAGTCGTCGTTATTAGACTTGCTATAATCGAGTATGTGGTAGCGCATTGGGATGAGTTACAAGTGTATACTTGTGACGAGCATGGAGACACCTACATTAACGCTAATTTGTATACAACGGCAATGGTAAAAACCAGTACTTACGGTTCCGCGTCTGAACTCATGGCGGCCGCCGCTTTGTATCCGTAACTGTCTACAATATACAAAAAGAAATGAGATCCCATCAAAAACAATACTTGTCAAAAAAAACCAAGTCTCGCAATTCAGTTGTTCTGCAGTAAAAAATTGTGAGATCCATGTAATACCAAGTCGGTTATTAATTTATTCAGTCTCTACTTAAGCGACTTTCTGTCTTAATACGTCCAGTCTCTAAGACCACGATCGTGGTCCATAACAATTGAAAATCAATTGTGTCTGGAATCTCCGTAGTTGAAGCATTAAGTTGTTACGTAATAATTAACAGCATCTTATAGTGACGCATATCTATATTAAAATTCTTTAATGTTTTATATAAACATATTGAGACTTGGCCATCGCACTAAATAATTGAATTTACATGTGTTTTCAGGCGATTGAATTTACACGTGTTTTCAGGCGATGGCCAAGTCTCAATATGTTTATATAAAACATTAAAGAATTTTAATATAGATATGCGTCACTATAAGATGCTGTTAATTATTACGTAACAACTTAATGTTTCAACTACGGAGATTCCAGACACAATTGATTTTCAATTGTTATGGACCACGATCGTGGTCTTAGAGACTGGACGTATTAAGACAGAAAGTCGCTTAAGTAGAGACTGAATAAATTAATAACCGACTTGGTATTACATGGATCTCACAACTTTTTACTGCAGAACAACTGAATTGCGAGACTTGGTTTTTTTTGACAAGTATTGTTTTTGATGGGATCACTAATTTTCGGCTCAGTGGTTATAGCGAAAATTATTAAAATATTGCTAATGTTAATCGTGTATTAATGGCTTAACCAAGTATAGGAATAGTGTCTTTTATTTCTGAATAGAATTTTAGGCATTATAACGATATTAGGAGATAATACAAGATATTTAGAGATTGCATATTTGCTAAAATTATTGTATATTTAAAGAATAATCGATAATAATCAAGTAAACATACATTTAGAATCGAAATGTATATTTACATAATTATTCTAATTTAAAACTTTTAAGCACATTCTATTTAAGCAAACTTTACACAACCTCTTTAAATTATTAAATGTTTATGCTTTTGTATTAATTTAAAGTTTAGACTACGGATATTAAAGGTAAACTAGTCCTATAAATCGATTACTCAACTTTTTTACATTGACCTAACTCCGAGGTAAGTCGCTAAAACAATCGTGTTATAGACATCAGACAATAGAGAAATAGACACAAGCAAATATCATCATATAAGTGTTTGTCCTGGGTGGGGATCAAACACATAGTATCATCTCTATCATCTATGTTATCCAGCCCTTCAAGTTTAATGATCTATCTGTTTTCAAAACTGACAATTCTCTGGCTGTATAGAGTTCACCAGCAATATCACAGTTGTCCCATTGGCTGTCGGTTCTGCGTGCTTTGTGTTCATTGCCGCATGAAGAGACTTCGTGCATTGCCTTCTCAATACAGAGCTATTGATATTTAAAGTTCTTATCATTATCTTCAATGAGTAGGTTTAAATATGAGTTGTATTAATATATGGAATTAGGATTTAATACATTCTTAGGAATCTTCAATACATTGTTCTGTTTTGGCAATTCAAAAAGCCTTTTTTTTAAGAATATAATTTCAAATATGCTTTAAATTGCTTTTGATATTGTGTTGTGTCTAAAATCTATTGTAGCTAAATAAATATTAAAGACATCCATTCAAAATCATAAAATAATTAGTTATAATTTAAAATATAACGTCATATTGAATACTAAATAATATATATATTTCTATATATATTTATATTGTATATTAGTACACATATAGATATAGCTATTGAAAAGCGTTTTGAATTTCAACAAAAAGTACGTCACCTGTTGGTGTCAAAATACCTTATTTTATAAGCATAACTATATTTATCGTAAAATAGTTGATATTTATGAATGAAGGAACATTTCTACACGTGTAGTCACCCACACAATATGTGAGTGGCATGAATTATATTAGTTTAGTTATAAATTGAGACACATACGATTAATAACAATTTCATATTATTGTACAGTTCGTTCTAACTTGACGGGTGTTAGGCCGGGCCAAACCTCTATAGCAGGGGTGCCGAATATTTTCATGCATGAAAAGCTGTTTGAAGTTTCGAAACTTTATGTAAAATTATTATCATGAAAAATATCGCAAATTAAATTGAAAGGAAAACTTTTCTAAACCACTCTATAAAAGGGGTAGGTTTATTGGAATTATTGTCACTGCATTTGCAACAGTTACCTTACATAAAAAGTTTTGTTTGCTAGTGATGGTAATTCAAACTCTGCACCAGAATTAACATTTTGCTTTGTTAATTCTGGTTAAGATGATAAATCGTAGTTGAAATGTTTTGTTGACAGCCTAAGTTGTTAGGGTGTTATAAGGCGCAGTTAATGCCATAGAATACTATTTCTATAATATATATCTAGAATATATTTTAAACTACCGAAAGTACTTTAAGTGTCGTAATTAATGGTTAAGCATTTTTTGCCTTATGATGCTGTTTATGTCTTGGATTGGATTATTTTTTATGGCTATACATTGTATCTAAGATTTGTCTCCTTGCTTCCATTAAATAGTACGTCTGTCTTGGCATACATTGGCGTGCTCAGTATTCGACTTGTGCCACATTCTACTTTAATGAGTAGTAGTATTTAAGCATGTCGTGGGGGCATCTTGCGTTTAATCTGCGAGTTGTTTCTCGTCCATCAAGTCCCTTGCCAAACTGTTGCAATGGATGAAATCAGGA
>JACJUM010002971.1:6252204-6313445 GCA_020976665.1 Heortia vitessoides
ACTTTTTTAACTTTAAGGAAAAGAAACCTCATTTGAGTGGTTTTTACCGGTCATTAGCATTCCAGAAAATTAATTTGAGTGTAGAGAATGTAATGGTAGTTTTGACTTGAGTTCATCTAGCATTTGGGTCATTTTTAGCATAGATTCATCGAAGGGTGTCTGTCATATATTGTTCGCTTTTTGTGTTACCATGTATGTTTGTAACCTTTGGTAGCTGCTACATACGATTTTTCTGAAATCATGTTTGTCTGAATTGTCCTAGCTGTTGTACTTGGCCATGATATTTTTTTAGTATCATTGATATTTTAATGGTCATAAAACATTTTTTCTTTTATATGGTATTTCTCAAAATTGAATACTGTACGAAACAATTGAATTGGTCTTAAACTCCAATACAAAGTTCGCTGGTAACTATGAATAGGCTTGGTTTCCAGATTAATTTACATTGGCAACCGCTGCTGATTTAACTGAGCCGGGCTTCTAGTTATTTGATCTGTGTGATGTTTAGGTTAAGTTCCTTAATTATTCTTAGGATATTTCATATTTATTTAGAAAATTGGACGTCGGATTCCTAAGTTTCAGCAACTCTTGTTATTTTAAGATGGATGATGTAGATTTAAAGGGTATAATAACTTAACCTAATATATCTATATAAATTAAAATGTATAGACGAAATATACAAACTGTACGCGCGTACAGTTCTACCACGACGACACCGAATTGGATAATGGATTGGATGGATTACTTTTTGTTGTGTTTATTGTCAGGACCAGATTTGCATAAAAATATTAAAGGCTGGTGTATAGGTGGACAGTATATAGACTCTTTCACATTCATGGATAAAAACGCTCACAGTAACGGGATCAACGGGACAATACCTGTAGGAAACCAGGGTAGTCTGCTTGTTTGTTGTTGTTTTTCAGTAGTTGAAAGAGCAAAAAGAGATTTCATACCCAACTCTGAGATTTTGTAATCGAGCTTAGATTCATGTCAACTAAAATATTATATTTAATAACATAATTGTAATGACAACTGCTGAAAGAATTTCATATCACATATAACGCTTTTGTTGGAAAAAAAAATTACTCACGAGAAAGGCGTACAACATTCAGTATACATATTAGGTACGATATAATTAAAGGATACGATAAATGTATCTAATATCACTATTTCTTTTGTTGAAATTGTTAATATTGCCTAAGAATAATAGTAGCTGCCTAACAGTCACGAGTCAATACGAGGTTTATTACAACAAATGTCAATAGAATATAACATCTGGATTAGATATACGCCCTTGGTACTAGTAAATTACCAAACTGACTGCTTCAAAATTGATATTGTTAATTCTCGTTATTTTGTTAATGATAATAATACTTTATTTGTTATCTAGCATAAATAAACATACTAATTATGCTTACAAATTAGCTCTTTTCATTGTAGTGCAGTTATTTTTGATAAAATTTAAAAACTTGTTTATTAATTAAATATTATCTATTTATTTAAATATTCGCAAATCATATGCGATATACTGTTGAAGAAGCATCTCTAAAATAACCCGAGACCATAAAAAATTGTTTGCTTGGCTCTCTGACGCTGCTTTTAATTTTTTTTTATTCTATATACAAAATACTATGTAGATCAATATTATTTCTCACCTTTCCTCATAGACAATGCTACTAATTACTGCGGGTATATATCAAAAACATTATGTGCAAATAATCATCAAATTAAATATCAATTATAAGTTTAGTCATGATCCATGGCAAGGCACGCTAGATCTTAAATTACATTACCGGTCTGAGCCTTCCTAATTCAACTGCCGAGTCCCGCGATATCTCGGTGCTATTGTCCCTCAAGGCAGGCAAAGAATAATTGAGTTAATTTGCAGAGAGCCGAGGAACACTAAAACACTAATAACAATGTATATCGAAACGATAAATTGTTAACAATCCGATAAACTTACATTTAGAAACGATTTTGCACTACATTATCTCAAAACTGTTTCAATCGGTATTGTATTTGTGGTGTTAAAAATCTCTTTAAACTTATGTAGATTAACCATCGACAAATAGTATGAATACAACATACTTACGGCCAGAGATAAACCTATTTTATTGTCAACCTAGTTTGTTGGGATCGTATTGATAATATGAATTATATATGTTGGTAACGTACAGTTATGTCAAAATTCATTAAATCGTATTGATGGAGTACCCACATTTATACGTCTCAACTATTATCTAAATGGTATGTAAAACATTTATTTACTGTGGTCAAAACAACAATTTTTTCTTAAACGATATGATATTAGGTATATTTTGAAATCTTGGCGATGTTTCTCTCAAAACACTCAAGGAAATAATGTGAGTAATAGAAACTTCTAATACACCAAACTCCATTTTGCTAAAAGAAAAACAAAAGGTTGTTCCATTACGAGACCGTTATTTCGCCAGTTAATAAAAGAACATTTGAAATTCGCGCAAATCCCTTTGAATCATAATTGTTTTGAATGAAATGTTTTTTCATATGTAATTGTTTCATGAACCTGGAGACATTTGTTTTTATTCAATCATCCTTATTGTTGTTTATTTTGAGAATATCACATTTCGTTGTCGAATATGAGGAATATTTTTTAGAAAAGGTTTATCAATTCATTTTATTGACCAGACTGATCTAAACTTTTGAACTCTAAATCTAATTACTACTTTCTTGTTAATACACTAACAAGAAAGGTGCACGGTGACTTTTGATATCAATGGGTAGTGTTTTATTAAAAACTCTTTAAAATCTAAAAACATTTACAGAATTCCCACTAGAATATGCGGTTCTTAGTGATTTCTATTTCACTTTAAATACGGCGAAGGTTCTACACTTGCGAGTGCCCCATCTGTTCTTATTTCAGTTTAATCTAAGGCACTCGATGGTTTCTATTATTGTAGGGTTCGAGGACGCGTCAGTCTCGCAATGTATTTATTGCTGGCCACCTGATTGTTTAATTAAACTTGTTTCTAGGTTACCTTTTTAATTAAATGCGAATTGTGTCTCTTTGTTTTGGAATGTGCTGCTCAAAATTGAATTCACAGTATGAAGGTTTACTTTAGAAAGTCATCTCTGTATTTTAATTCACTGACTTGAAAATGGTAAGGGATTTGGTACAAAAGTATGCCAAGGCTGAATTCTTTTAAAAGCATTATCTCCTTATGTTTTATCCAATATAATAAAAAATTAATGAATCAACCTTCGTAATCATTATGTTATAATATAATATTCATTATTATACTTCTTATGATTGAGACATCAAAGGCCGAAAAATCAAAGGAATGATATACGGGGTGGTTTTATTGCTAAGAGGGATAACTTTTCAAGAGAAGGTAAAAAAGAATTTAATATAATTAGTTGGACACTATCCGGTAAAAATCTCCGCAGTGTATAAAAACACAAGCTTTTGATTTTATTAGTTACTAGCTGATGCCCGCGACTTCGTCTGCGCATGTATTTCGAGAAGTCTATTTTATTTTCCAATCGCATTCACCTATCACTATACATACCAAAATTAATATCGGTTAAGCAAAATTGGCTCTGCAGTTAACAGAAGAAACTAAACTAATTTGGTGTGATAGGGTGAAAGTCCACAAAATAAGTGATTTCATGCAAAGATAAAAGTGCGTTCTTGTCTGCATATCAAACACAAAACGAATAAAAGCAGATTTGCGGATAAATATTGGCAGGCGTTTGGGGCGCAAACAATATTTATCTTTATATGTTAGTTCGAGCGTAATATTATATAGCCTATAGCATTTCCGATAAATGGACTATCCAATACTGATCGATTATTTTTAATTAGCGCGTTAAAACAAACAATTAAACTAACAAAATCTTCAGCTGTATAATATTAGTATATATAATTACCTAAATACTCAGTTCTGTATGTCTTTGCTTTTATTATTAAAACACCAAAATTTCCATTTCAGAGGCCAGGCGTCTCCGAAAACGGTCGCCTCTCTGTATGTACAGTAGACAGGAAGGCCAGTATCGTCTCCTCAATCTACCAGGATGTCTCTCCCACAAGGCCTAAGGATAGCATCAGCCCGGCTCCTTCCCAACACAGCTTCATGGAACAAGAGACGCCGCCGACCAGAGTTTTAAGGACCGAGTCCATGAGAACTCCAGGATCTGGAGGTGAGAAATTATAGTCAGAACTTTAGTTATTAATAGTTTTTAATAATGAGTGATCTACACAGAACTAAAGATCACACCAAATCCTGAATTCAAGATAGATACTAAACTATAATAACAAGTAAAGGATTAATGTGCTTTGCTTATTTCAAAAGAAATTGGCTAATAAAATGCAATAACTTTGAATGTGTAACAGGTATTCCTTATTACGGCAGAAGTATAACTTAATATCTGTCATTTCTTTTAACACATTAACCAAAATATTAATTAACAAAAATTTTTAATTAATCTATGCTTCAGGTATGTCAGATTTAAGTAGGCGAGCTTCAGTGAAAGTAGATGGACCGAAATCTGTGGCGTTTGAAACTTCTAACATAGTGACCAGTCCCGGAGATGGCATAAGCAATGGAACCGTCATCACTGCTAAACCCAAGAGCCGGAGTGGATCTATCATCGGTGCTATAAGTCCTATAATGGGAACAGGTACATAATTAATTTATGATTGTACAAAATTAAAAACTATAGCGAGGTTTTTGAGTACTGGCAAATTAAATTTAATATATTATTTTGCAAGAAATTTTTTCGTGTATTTCGACGAAAGCTGTCAGTATTTTCCATTCTTACGGGAATCATCATGCCAACCATTAAAAGTCCACTGCTGGACATAGGCCTTTCCAAGAAAGGAGGAATTTTGCCCATAATTGCCGCGCCGGGCAAGTGTGTTGGTAATCACAGAGCGCAGCTATCGCGACAGAAATTCTACTGCCCAACCCCGCCCTGTGCATTTGAGCTGCATTGTTCCGGATAGATATACCGCCATCTGTCGGTTTTGATATCTTAGTTACCTCTTACGCCACATGGTGCAGTGGGAGGTACTATTTTAATCTACCGGTACCTTACGGCAATAACGGGAATAATTAACATTAAAATTTAGTATTGAAATGTTTTAATATAGATATTTCATATAATTCTTACTTTTTCTCCAGAAGAGGGTGACGATGATTCGCCGTCGACTCCTTCAGATACATTACAGCCTTTCCCCTCTTTTCTTAGGCTGCTAAGTACTATATCTACGGAATCGTTAAGTTAGTTTTCTTTGTAATAAGTTTTCCCCTCTTTCCTAAAATTTGTAATTTTGTCATCTAATTCTTGTGATGCATTATTATTTGCTTCAATAGCGAGGCAGAATTCAATTACACCATTACTATCACGTGTAGAATGATCATTGAAAACGTTATTGTCAATAACATGTTGAATAGTCTATATAAAATAGAATTTTGTAATTTAATGTTGTTATTTTCGCATAACTCATCTTCTGGACTACGCTGAAGAGTTTATGTTCCTGGAATGCTGTCCCTATACGTCATTGATATGTTTCATTGTTATTTTCTTTGATTACGTTGAATGTTGTCTATTGATGTGATCTCCTCTTTTCAGCAACTCCCGGTGTGCCAAGTAGATCACGACCATCAAGTAAAATGACTAAATACGTTGAATGCTGGGGAGCAGATAAACCTTTTGCAAATATTACAGACTCTACGCTTGCCAAAAATATTGGAATTTCCGTAAGTTTATAGAAAACCATGGTTATAATTTCAGTAAAATATTTTTTTTATTTAATAATTTCTTGATATAATTTTTCAGAGTTTAGCGATGATAGAACAAAACTTGCTTCCACAAAGAACCACATGTTGCGATTGCAGGTTAGTTATTGAGTACTTTTTTAATTAAACTTACTTTAATTAGGCCTTTTTTAAATATAGTTTAATAGCCTTTATTTAATAAAAGCTGAAAGAAGCTAATGCTTGCTCTCAACTTAAAATCCACGGGTTACTTTCAAGTTTGTAAAATCCGCACTCGATAATGAGCGTAACTTTTTTTATGTTCTTTGATATAATATTAGATAGCAATCACACCATATAGTGCTACACACTAAATTTGGTTGCAAATAATAATATATAGAAGCAAAGCATATGTAACAAAATATCTGTAAATGGTTCTCTCAATTAGAAGTTATAAATAAATTCACCTTTTCTACTACTACTATAAAAGTACACTTAAGAATTTGAAGTGCTTGATTAAATGTTGTACTTGGCACTCAATTACGAAATATCTAATAATCTAAATCGAAATAACAATTGATTGCCAAACTTCATAGTAGTTCATCACTTCTTCCTGTATTGGTAGTAGAAATCGAATCTTTTTCCTATTATTACATACATTTAGTAATTTCTATTGTTCTTTTATTTTATATTACTAAAAGTAAAACAGACGCCGAAATTTACAACAGTAATCTTGGCGTTGAATAAAAATTAAGCAACAATGTTTGCTTATATACATTATAAAACAATATTGTATAATATTGCAGGTACTCACATATTTTCTTGCTAATTAGTTTAATTTTGGATGATACATTATCAGATGGCTCGGCCAAATTTAGAACCTTACCTTAACGCAAGGTAGCCCATTAAAACGAACATAGGCTTTAATTAATACAGATTACGTTATTAGCAGACAAAGTTGACTTTGTCTGATTATATAGACTATCATTTATATATACTCGTATGTACGGAGTTATATACAGTGTTGCACTCCAACGTACATATGGTAAACCTCATACAAATACCATCAGCATTGGTACCTCACTCTCATCTATTTCTACCGCCAAATAGCAGTGTTTGCACTGTTATGTTCCGGTTTGAAGGTTTGTGAGAAAGGCAGGGAAATTTCTGGGTAATATGACATAATATCTTCAAATCACAAGATCGGCAACACGTTAGTGATATCCTTGTGATATTATGTGATATTATTGACGCTAACTATCACGCGGACTGTATGCTTAGTTGGGGACAAATTGAGTATATTTGAATGTTATATATACATGAGAACAATTTAAGCAAAGTATGTATTTAATATTGATTCCAGTAATAACACGGAGGGTATGAACCGCGTGACGCTTTGGTTCAAGAGCAGCACCCAAGAGCGGCAGTATCGCGCGCAGCCCGACACGCAATTCAAGTACAACGTCGCATGCGCAACCGCGCTCTTCGCTCTGCTCGCCTTCATTCAAATGCTCAATTTGAACAAGTGAGTTAGGAAAGAAAGAAATCTTGGCTTTAAAATTAATTACATAATTTATACATTTATAATTGTTATAAAATTAGAATAAAACATTTGGTGACGAATGTTTTTGATTTTGTATCTATTTATAAGTTTAGTGCTGTTAAAGTGGACTGACATGTCCTCATTAAAATGGATGGTCAAATGTGATACTAGCCATAATAGCGTTAAATTCGTGTTACTTAAGCGGTTTTTGTTAAATAGTGTTATATGAAGTAGTATGGTTTTTTTATGATCGTATAAGCAGGTCTAAGCATTAAGAAATAGAGAAACTGGTATCGTAAAAAGATATATTAATTACAAATCAGTGGAAATTACATCAACGTCATTGATTGGTATAGAAACTTAAATAAATTTAACCAGAACACCTAATCTCGTCCTCATAGTGGTCCTCGTGCAGTTACTGTTCAATGTTTTACTCGTATGTATTTTCAGTCTAAAAAGAGAAGCAATGTTATCTTGTATTTTTATTTTACTGTTTTCAGAACCATATTCCTGTATGCTTCCTTCGGCCCGACATTTATTACTCTATTGGTATTCGTGTACCTCTCATGGTATGACGGCAAAATGTTCCGACGAGGTATGCATCCGTTGTCTGATGTCCTGCCGCTGTCTGATGACCTTTATGCTGACAACTGTACAAAGCCGGGGCAGGTTAGTTAGATTTTATACTGATGGAAAATAAATAAACATGCAGCTATCTTAAGAATTTAAGTTTATCTTATCTGAGTAATTAATAATACCATCAACATGATAAAACTGTTGAACGTCTACTGTTCCCAAATACGATCGAACGAACGAAAATTAGATCTTCCCAAAAACGGTCTTGTAGCATTTGATCGACTGCTTGGTGGGGACATGCAGCAATCTGTCAGTCCCAGTATCTTTAACGTTACCTAACTTGGGAAACTACACGGGGAGGTACTATTTTACACAGCCAGAACTCCATTACGAATTGTATAATAAATATTAACTGTGTATGAAGTGATAGTATATATATTATATGTAGTAAAGAGACTTTAAGCGCGAAGAACATTATAAAATTAAAAATTCAATTTAATTTATCTGATCAAACTTTATTTTATTTTTAATATTTTTTTATTTCCTATTAATTTCAGGTAGTAACCAGTAACCGTTTCATAAGGCTGACGATGTTCCTCGTCTCAGTGCTTTTGATTGCAGCCTGTGCCGTCATTAATTTGGTAAGAAATATTTTGTGTTTCTTAAAAATATGTATCAATTGTTTTGTTTTTACAAATCTAATTTCTCGTTTAGTTCCAGCCTGAAAACGTTGAAGATATGCTGAAGAACTT
This sequence comes from Heortia vitessoides, assembly GCA_020976665.1. Taxonomy (NCBI): domain Eukaryota; kingdom Metazoa; phylum Arthropoda; class Insecta; order Lepidoptera; family Crambidae; genus Heortia; species Heortia vitessoides. The sequence goes on from JACJUM010002971.1 coordinate 6,260,814, forward strand.
TAACAATTCTGATCATGACTTCGTATGGACACCTTCGTACTGCAATGTAAATATTACATCGGTAAGTTCAATTTAATTCTTGCCATAGACCTTTATAGAAACAAATATTAATAATAATTGACACAATAGCACCATACATTGACATGATACCGAGATAGATCGATTATAAAGTACTTGTGTTACGGACACCAGACAATAGAGACACAAATATAATCACATATATAATTATTATTATATTTGGTAGGGATCGAACTCCACGACCCTTGGTGCATGAGATAGGATCACTACCATGCCATTTTGTCGTGGGTTGTATTTTATGTATTTTTCTTAAAGATGCCATTTTAATTAAGCGGAATGTCCAACAGTTGTTCTTTTAAACAAATGTGATTATCCAGCTTTTTCTAAATAAATAAGTAAGTATTGTTCTGTTTAGGAGCATACGATATCCTACAGATTGTGATATGTGCAGACTTCATACAGCCGGGCCTATAAAAAAAAATCCGAATGTGTTTTGCTTTTACTCCACATAATAGTGGGTATTCTACGGCTGATATAGTCAAAATTTACATTAATAAATATACTAGCGCACAGACGTCTTTCGTCTATATATGTTTATTATGAAAATAAAAATTCGACTATAAATTGAGGTTTAAACTATCTTATCTCTCAAATTAGATCAAACTAATTGCAACATCAAAAACTGATTAAAATCGGTTCAATAGTTTATAATTTCATCACGGACAAATACCGAAATTTTTATATATTAGTATTGTTTTTTTGCATTGTTCAGAGCTACCTATACAGCTGCGTGTTGGCTCTGGCATCGATATCTGTGTTCCTACGCGTGGGCTTCGTGCTGAAGTTGGCGGTGACCTGCCTCACGCTCGTCGCGCACACCACTGTACTCGCGCGCGCCTTTATGCTCGAGCCTGCCTGCGACCCCCAGGGGGACGACACCGAGTGAGTCACCTCTATAGAATATGCTGCTTACATAATTATTTTTGTTTAATTACTAAATATATGTACAATTTTTAGACGTACCGCAAAATATTCCTGGAATCATAAATTGAATATAAAGTCAATAGACATTAAGAAGAAAAAAAATAAAACACTTTTATGAATAACCCCGTTTATTATTGTTAAAAAGGGCTATTATGCATGCAATAGTATCATGAGTTGTTAGTTTTCTTCATTATCTTCTTCAAAACTATTAAAGCACAAAAGAATGATGTATTCATTTAAAGGTTCGGGATGCTGCCATACGCGGCGAAGGCCTGCCTGGTGTTGGCATTCGTAGCGGCACTTCTGCATATCCTGGATCGACAGATCGAGTTCACTTCCCGTACCGACTTCTTGTGGAAGGACAAGTTGAAGTTCGAACAAGAGGAGGTCGAAACAATGAGGGGGATTAACAAGGTTCGTTCAGATTGGCAACCCTATAGATCTGCATAAAAAGAAGATAAATACTATTTTCTAAGTCAATATAGCTACAGTATTACATTAATGTATTTATGATTTTATCATGGTTCGATCAATAATACTCGCTTAAGTCTCTAGAAATATTAAAACCTTTAATAAATCCTAATTTTGTTAACAATTCTTGAATTACAGATTCTTCTGGAGAACATTCTACCTGCTCACGTTGCACAGCATTTCCTGACATCAGTTGCATCAGAAGTAAGTGGCTTACGCTTTAAATAATTAACATATTTAATCAATGAGGATAAAGACCATAGCAGCATGGAGAGTACTTAGCACGCAGAACTGACGGCCGATGGAGCTATAAGGTTCTGGAATAGAGACCACACACTGGCCAGCGCAGCGTAGGACATCCACCCACAAGGTGGACAGACGATCTGATCAAAACCTCAGGATCACGTTGGATCATTGTTGTGTCATTGGTTGATTTTGATTTATCACTAATAAATTGTTCTGTTGATACTCTTGATTAAGTCCATCAATACATTAATGTGCGGATAACTATTATTAGCTTTATTTTATCTTTACGATTGTAAGCTTTGGTATAATAAGCTGTCATCATCATCATCATATCGGCCACAAGACGTTCACTACTGGATATAGGCCTCCTCAAGTAATTTCCAATAGGACCGGTTGTATGCGGCCTGTGTCCTGTGCGATCCTGCGGTTTTAGTCAGATCGTCTATCCATCTTGCTGGTGGATACCCTACGCTGCGTTTGTCGATACGTGGTCCCTATTCCAGAACCTTGAGGTTAATAAGCTGTATTAAATAAATAAAGTATAGTATTAGGTTAACAGAATTCTTACATAAATAAAAGGATCAGTTTACAAGAGGTTATAAAGGTTGCCAGAAGTCCGTAACACAAGCGACTTATCATAGAGTCAGGTCAATGTATGAGATGTTGTGGAATTCATTTATTTAATTAATTGTTATTACTATAAAAAACTACAGGAGGACCTATATCACGAGAGGTACTCAAGTATCGCCGTCATGTTCGCATCCATCCCCAACTACAAGGAGTTCTACGACGAGACCGACGTCAACAAACAGGGCCTCGAGTGCCTTAGGTTGCTCAACGAAATTATTTGTGACTTTGATAAAGTAAGTATTTCCATACCATATTAAAAAGTTGCTTTATATTAGATGATTGACTTCCACTCAAAATAATTAAGGATTTACGAATTTTAATAATTAATAGAGATTAAATCACATGATCATGCTAGGACCTTTTTTAAACGCATCGTTCTTTTTGTGGATCATGTCAAGGCATTTGATTAAGTTGTCCAAGTGAAGTAAGTGATTTACTTCTAAAAAAATCTAAAAAGAAAAATTATTAAATACAAAAAGTTTACTTTAGTATATTGTGTTTACATTATTATTGTTTACATTAATTTAGTTTAGTATATTATATAACTAACAGTAAGTAGCGAGAGTTGCCTTTAAATAGTCTTTAATCACATAACTACATCTATAAAGCTAATTAACAAAACATTAATATATTACGGGTATATGTTTGGTGTAGTGAGGGTGTATGTGAAAGGGTAAGGTTATGAGGATGTATTATGTGTGTTTGGTGTGTGAATTAAAATAAAACAAAACTATAAAAATATAAAAAGCTATGTTGTTACGTAAACAAAAAACTACCCAAGGTCTTTTTAGTACACTTTTGATTTGTTTTATTCTTTTATTTTTTAGTATTTGTTTAGTATTTACAATTTTACATATTATTATGAATCAAACAACAAATATTCAGTCATTTATTATTTTTAGTTGTTACTGAAGCCGAAGTTTAGCTGCATAGAAAAAATTAAGACGATTGGAAGCACCTACATGATTGCATCTGGTCTGAGGCCTGGGAAAGAAGAAACTCTAGTAAGTTCCTTTGAAACTGTTTTGTTTAAGCATGTGTATTTCAAATGGATGCACCATATACAAGATTTTCTTCAACATATCAGCCATTGGAAGTCCACTGCTGGACATAAGTCTCTCCAAGAAAGGGAAAATTTGCTCATAATTTAATCGCAGAGCGCGGCCTTCGCGACAGAGATGCTGCTGTCCATCCCCGCCCTGTGCATTTGAGCTACACTGTTTCGGATGGGTATACCGCAATCAAAATTAGTTTTGCAGTATAGTTGTGACGGTGTAACCAACGTGATATTCTGAAGTCCCTGTTTTATATTGTGTAATATTTGTAAATTGAAACTAAGTATTTTTGATGATGATCCTACTAATAAGTGTAATAAATATCGATGTACGGATGTGTGAAACACACTGAGATGCTAAATACACAGAGCGTGCTGTCTAGTGTCTCTGTTGAGACACTAGACAGCACTATTTAGTACCTAGAATTAGAAGTATCTAGAATGGGCAACAGCCCGTATACTCAGTAATATAATATAAAGAAAACTTATAGATCCGGTCTGCATCTCAAACGCAACCATGATAAGTAGATTAGCGGATGAAACTTGGATGTTTGTGTTTTTGTGTGAAAGACTAACAAACATCTATGTATACCCACAAACTTTTGTATTTGTTATATTAGTAAGGATTATGTTTTCTCAGGATGCGTCTCGTAAAGAAGAGCACACGGTCGCCATATTGGTGGAGTTTGCTATAGCGCTTATGACTATCCTAGATCAGATCAACCGGGAGTCGTTTCAAAGGTTCAAACTTAGGATAGGTAAGGAATACTGTCTATTGATTTTATCCTTAAGATAGGTTATGGATTTCATTATTATTATTATCAAATACTGCTACCACTTCTTAAAATACTTTGAATAGTAATTATACATCTGTTAGTCATGAAAAAATATTTCGATTGTAAACTATCATATTAAAATCGGTTCACTAGTTTAAAAGTACAGCCCGGACAGATACACGCGTAATTTTTATACATAAAGATCTAATGATCATTCCAAATTATTCTATAATATGATATTGATGACATAACGAAAGACTTCTTGTATATTTTAAAGGTTCAGTAGCACAGTTCAGCGAGGGGGTGTGCCAAAAAAGTAGCGAATAAATAAATTTTAGTTGACGAAAATCCCGAACTGTTTAAACGTAGTCAACAAATAGTTTAATTGTCACGATAAATGTGCAGGTCTAAACCACGGGCCAGTGATAGCTGGAGTGGTTGGCGCCCAGAAGCCGCAGTACGACATTTGGGGAAATACCGTCAACGTCGCGTCCCGAATGGACTCTACCGGCGTCATGGGCCGCATCCAAGTCACCGAGGACACTGCTAAGTCAGTATATGTTATACAGATGATATGATATAATCATCATCATACCAGTCATTAAAAGTCCACTGTTGGACATAGCCCTCCCCAAAAAATGGGGTATGTTGCCCGTAATTGCCTGCCACACTGGGCAAGCGTGTTGGCAATCGCAGAGTGCAGCTTTCGCGACGAGGAAGCTGCTGTCCAGCCCCGCTCTGTACATTTGAGCTGACTTTTTTGCATCGGTCGATCCAATCGGTCGGTTCTGGTACCTTAGTCGCCTCTTACGACATCTGGTACAGTGGGAGGTACTATTCTACCCTGCCGGTACCTCACGGCTAAGAGCACCAATTTGATATGATATATGTTATTTTATATACAGGGTAGTTTCGTTTGAAATACTTTCGACTCTACCATACGTTTGGTCGAAAACAGACTGATTGTACTTCAAAGAAAATTCATTACGTTACGGCTAAAACTGGTTTTTACATAGAACGCGTTTTTTCTAGTTCGAACTAGTTTTTATATAGAACGCGTTTTTCCTAGTTCAAACTAGTTTTTACATAGAATGCGTTTTTCCTAGTAATAACTAGTTTTTATTGAGTGCCGATTTAAGCATTAGTTAGTTAACATAAATATACATTAAAAACTAGTTCTTACTAGGAAAAACGCGTACTATGAAAAAAAAAAACAAAATTTTGTTGTATTTTCTTTTTATTAAAATACATAGTTAAAAAAATATGAATTGAAAGGAAATTGTAAGCTGGTTGCTTAGTATATGCTATTTTTCCAGTATAGATGTGACATGGCAAAGATGGAAATAGTTGGAGATAGCACACAGATTTTCTTTTTCCAAATTAATAGCAGACATATTTATATTCATATAATTTTTAAGTAACATAACAAAATTCTGTATAACTAATGACGAACAATAATATTGCAATAATAAAATAGCTCTACAAAAGTATGTGTTTATTGTTCAAAAGTAGTTTTGCCCGATGGTTGAGTGATTAGAGTGACCACTAAGTGTTAAGACCGCCATGTGTACATTGTATTTTTCAAGTGTAAATAGATAAATAAATCCACTAAAATTTGACTATGTTCCAATATTTCTTTACTAACTACATTTAAAATATTCACGAACTTTTATAGAAAATAAAATCATTATTGGGAAGTTGTAACTCCTACTAAAATATTGCAAGCAATGTTTAATTTGAAAACAATTGCCTTTACTATTTTACTACAATAACAACAGAATGAGCTATGCTCTGCTCTGATTTTATTGAAATTAAATAATTTTAAGAATATTTTTTATTTATTTTTCTTTTAAATTTACTTCACTGTCGTATTATTAAATTATCGTATACCTCAGGTCTACAGTAAAATCGACTTATTTTCCACAGATAATCATATTTTTACATATTCACCTGAAATAAAAAAATATTTATCAGCTTTACTTTTTGTATAATTTATCAACAAAGTATTGTCAAAGATAGTCTTTTTTTTCTTATTATCTTTAAAAAATATTGTATATTTATTAATAATGGCTGTTACATTCTTAATTCTTTAACGGGTTTTTTTTCTATTTTAATTTACCGTTTCCATTACCTATATAACTATCATGCTGTTTCACTCATATTGATTTTGATCTAAGGTATCAAATAAAGAAATTTGTTAGTCTTGAATAGACAATAATTGCCGAATTTTATTGATATCTTAGCGAGCGGTTGTGTCACGATAAATGCCTTTTATTATTTAATAGATTTAGATTTATTAGGTAAGTTAGTATCATCCAGAAAGGACATTTTGAACGAATTATTTAAAAATTAGACATAATATACAAACTTTAATATGTTTCATATTCGAAAAGAATAACATAATATAAAATACGTTCATGTTTCGTGTAGAAGTTTTTGTTTTTAACCAGTGTCTACAATACAAAACTTAATAAAACTACTAAGGGCTTTAAAACACGGTTTATTTAACATTTGACATTATTTGTTTGACGTTTCGGTTACCTAGCATTCTCAAGAATAACAAAAGATTTTGTCAGTGTCAGCTAAAAAATATTGTAATGAAAATAAATAGGAATAACTTCATATTTTTACATTTATTTCAGAGTGCTGATGAACGCAGGCTACACATGCGAATGCCGCGGTCCCACATACGTCAAAGGAAAAGGGACACTCACAACGTATTTTGTGAAGTCGCCAAATATTGGGGAACGTTGAGTTCCTCCTTATTATCTAGCAAATTCTAGAGTATATTTTTATTTTGACCTTAGTTCCTAGTGAATTTCAAAGAATGCTATATCTATTTATTTGTCTGATCAAAATGTAATACATAATGTAATACATAAGTGGTGAGTTTGTCTACAGGAGAATCCGCTTATAATCACATTGAATGCAAGTGATAATCTCGTCATGTTTAGCGGAGGTCATACAAAACAAGTACTTGAAACATATAAGTAACTTTAATATTTTTGTTAGGAAGTTTTATAGAGAAGACATTACAAAGTGTATGTGAATAATTAAAAATTAATCGACAAAACAAGGCATGTTATACCTAGTCGGAAAGACAGAGGTGGGTTTAATAACGAAAACAAGAGATGTATACATAACAATAGGTCATATCACTATATTCGTCCACAGACGTCATTATATTCAGCCAAGATGCTAAGTTAATTGTGTTAACAAAATTCACACTTACCTACTTCATACTAAGCGGTTAGTCAATATAGGCGGGGTCATTATTAATGGATTCTACAGTAAATATACTACGCACTCAAGACAAGTAATAATTTATAAACTTCAAGGTAAAGGGTAAAGGTGTTACGTGTTAATACCAAGGCCAATCAAAATTGATTTCTTCAAGAAGCCTTCACTTTATCAAAATTCACACTATTCACCATTTCACAATATTAGATAACTGCCTCGACTCAAAACTGAAGTATTATCTAGACTTTCCAAAATTAACATAAAAGTTCATGATCAGAATACTCATGTGATAAGAAAACTTTCACTCATTTGAATTGATTTTTCTTTTGAAATCTTCCTGAAGTTAAATTTGCGAATTAATTGCGATGATTTTTAAATTGTAGAAAATGTTTTATTTTAAGGCACAGTTTTGATCTAGAAGTGTTATGCTAACATACTTTTGATATTCATTGCTTGTTTGAAGCCTCCATAAACTGAATCCATTAACGCAAAATACCCCATCCTCCGCAGTTATCAGCAGCAGTAGATATACAAAAGTACTCAAAGTACTAAGGACCTATAGAAAATTATGGGAACAAGAACAGCTACAGCAAAATGAAATAACTAGAAATCTAGGTTTATTTCTTACTTTCATTTGCATTAGATGAATGTAGTATAAATAGATGTCGTAAAAAATATCTGACTATAGTAATTTTGTGTGGCCTAATTCGTCTTTGTGTAAGATACATGGTAAGCTTTGTTCATTATCTGTCAGCCTTTAGTTAAATTAGAATTACAGTTGTATCTAGAATCTCAACTATAAATTTTGAATAAAATATAAGCGGATAGTATTTTAATAAAATGAAAGTATGTAGTTGTATTTTGCCAAAAGTATATTCAATTAGTTTTTCGATGATTATTCTATTGTTATAAGAGATTTTATCAAAATGTAGTTTCGAATAGTTAATTCCTCTAAAGATATATTTAGAATATTTTTTAATTTTTTTGAAAAATATGTTTAAATCTATAATTAAGTTACATGTATAATATGTTGACCTAAATAAATTTAATTCACCATTATTTACTGTAGAGTATCATGAGTAATTACATATATTTGGACTTGTTTCATTGATTTACTGTAAATATATTAATTTTGTATATTTAAGATTATTTAGTGTGTATAACAAATGTGTGATATTTGTGAGATTTATTTTTTAGCATGACAAAATTGCATGTCTTAGTTGTGTAATGATTTGCATTTAAAAATATGATTAAGATTATTTTTGTTTAAGTTATTTAATTATTAGATCATTTTTATAGGTAATGGTGCTAAAAATATTTTACATTAAATAAAGAATATGCATATCCCACCTCATCAAAATCAGTAGAAAATGTTTGCACCTAAAGTGTGATGGATTAAGAAAATATGAATTAGAGAATAATTTATCGAATATTGCATTATTTATTATTACTTCCATACCTCTATTAGAATGATTAACAAATCATATACTTGAATTAAATACTCTAGTAACAAGATATTAAATATGCTCATATTAACATTTAATAGGAAACTCAATATGATAGAGTAAAAAAAACTAGCGCAAGATTATAATACAATAAAATTTCATGGTCTAAAAGATTTTTTGGAAATTTAAGATTTTAATAAAAAGTATTTGTTGAACAGCTCTTTCATTTTTCCCCGACGCTGCGCGTTAACCAAATTAATTTCGCATAATTACATGCAAAATAAAGAAACGCAATTTCACCGTGCCATTTTAGATGTACGTCCCGTTTGGCGGGCGGTGTTCAAATGAATTTGAATTTTGAATTTTGAATTTCGAACATATAAGGCGCAGGTAATTGGTAATTGCGGCCTGCGCGCGCGCCCACCTACGCGCATGCGCCTTGATTTATTTTACTTGCACCGCCTCGGAATATGGAGTATTGTTCGGTTGAATCTACTTTGTTGTTATACTGTTTCGTAAACACCGCTTAACATGTTGATGTGCGATTGTAGGCTGTGACTGTGGAAAAAAATGTTAAAGAAATATGTATTACTGGTTAGTCTGAAAACAAGAATACATCTTTCAGGAAATGAAAACAGCAGAGGAATACTTTTGAAATCCACAACAGTAATTATCATGTGCATCGTAGTTTTAAAATAAAAACTATTGTTTCTTTATTAAAATAAATTCGCTAAAGACGAGGAAGACCTCATACGAAAGGTCGTCTACGTTGGTACCTCGCTCTCACCTATTTTTACCATCAAATAACAGTGTTTGCATTGCTGTGTTCCGGTCTGAAGGGGGACAGTGAATCTGCTAAGTGATATGGCATAATATCCTGAAGTCACATTAGTGATATCCTCGTGATATTACGAGCGTCTATATTCTGCAGTGACACTAACTATCATGCAGACTGTAGGCTTATTTATCGAACTATCAAAAAAAAATCGGAAAAGTTGCTAATATTTTTTGTGTTGGCTACTACTATAATAAATAATGAAAATAATGTCATTGTGTCGCTATGATGTATGATAAGCCACAGCGGAATGTAAAAAACCTAAAAATAATATAGAATGTCAGTAGTATATTACACAAAATACTTTAAAACTGGCAATATTAGTCTATGGAATATTAGTCTATGGAAGTAAAATACACGAAGATAAACTATCAAGCTTCTATACAGGCTGGACTTAAAATTAATATGCAAAAAACCAAATCAATAACTCTATTTTTGTACCCACTGAAATATAAGCTGATAACTCACTTCTAGAAATCGTTTAAGGTATACGATATAACTAGGTAAGTCAAACGTAAAGAGGTCAATCTTTCAAGGTCTCAGGTTGAAAGTAATCGTACCCATGTGCTTTACGACCTAAAGCGGACTCACTGCGCTCTTTAACCAACTCAAGTCCGTCTACGCATCAGATATTCCTGATGCGCAAACTCAGGAGCAGAGGATCAGGAATGAAGAAATGCGTAAAATAACATCATTTTCCGACATAGCCCAGCGGAATAGCAAGGTCTGACGGCTGATGGGACGGGATAGGGAAAGGTTTTGGAATGAAAACCACAAGTGCAGCGTTCCTCAAATCTGACTAGAACCGCTAGCTGCAGGCTGCCTGCAACCGGTCCTTTTAAAACTTCGTTGAAAAGGCTTATATCCAACAGTAAAGGTCCTATAGCTGATATGAACATGATGATGATGAAATTCAGTAAATAATGACATATCCAAGTTATTTATTTTTTAATATTTATAGCTTTTCTATTTCTTCTACCAGCGAGGTGCAACGTATAATGACGATAGGATTGAAGCAAAATAGAAATATTTTGTATAACTTCGTCACACGGCCATGCGTGTAAAGTATATAAATTAAATATTTTAATAGATTTACTATTTTTATTAAGTGAAATAAACTTCAGATTCGCTTAGATGCAGATCAATCTTAAGCATACCTCTGAATACTAAAAAAATATGTTAGTAATAGTTTTTTGTTCCGTTCTTGTAATATATTAAATAATGAGTTCATAATCTTATTTTTATTAATTTCCGAAATTTTAAACAATATTAGACGAAATAATCCATTGTTATAATTATCAATAATTGTCTTTGAATAGGATCACTACTATCTGCCTCAATATGCCATCAAAGTCTGTTCGTTTCACTAAAATGAAGAAAATAAAATAAAATGACTACGGCTACACAACGCAGTATATTAGTAATGATTTATTCCTTGCATCTTTACTTATTAAGAAGTAACAGTTCAAAGTAGAATGTATGAGATGTTTCTATAGAAAACTGATTTTGTTATCACCAGTTTCTTGAATTGGCATTTGGCACAATCTAGAAAAGACGTGTTTACATTAAAAATTTTGCAAATACACTTAACTTATGTATATAGGATATTCCGTAGCAAGTGCATTTATATATGTTTGACGGGCTTAATGGCGTAGATGGTAGTGATCCTATCTTGTACACCAAGGGATTCGATTCCAACCCAGGGCAAATATTTGATTGATGATATTTGGGTTTGTTCTGTGTCTGGGTGTTAATTATTTGCTTTAAAATAGAATATTTTCTGATTTCTCTGTTGTCTGACGTAACGCTTTAAGCGACTAATCACGGGGTCATATCATATGAGATGTTGTGGGATTATCGACCCGCCAAACATCTTCTTTCATAGAGAGTTCTAGGTGCCGATAAATTGTACCTCTTATCCTTTAAGCCCGCACATATACTTAAAAAACATGTGATATTTATAATATCGCTCATTCATTTACTGTTCAGACAGCCTCGAACGGAACTCTTAAATAGTTCACTTGTCAAAATATAGATTAATTATAACAATTATCCGTTTAACTGAGGAACATTCACATCGATTGTAATCATAGTGTTCGGTATTAATTAGTTTTCAAATAATAATACGTTCGCCGTCCGGTTTCGTGATCTATATTGTTTTGTAATTAATACTTGTTTTTTTGGGTAGATAATATATTATTAGGTTAAAATATGAAATACAAGAATGATTCATTAGAAGTAGGAATTTATAAGAACTATGCAAATGGTTTCAGAACGAAGATCGAACTAGAGATTTATTTAATTATAATTTGGATTTCCAGGTAAAGTATAATGTTACAATATTTTATTAAATAAAATACATTTCTTACATCCAATAGAAGTTACAATACAAAATTGTGATAATGTTAAAATCTTTTCAAGAATGATGTGGCTACATCATATTTATTTAATTATTTATTTAACTTTATTGCACAAAATGTTACAAAATGTACAAATAGCGGACTTAATGCTAGATGGCATTATGTCCGCCATTTGTAATTATTATCATCAAAATTATTAGTCAACCATTACACAAAACAGAAATATATATATATATATATGGTGCAGGCAATATACATATTAAAACACTTTTTTCTACATAAAATTACGTATTCAATAAATACGTATGACATGATTAATAACTTAACGAATATATGTTACACGAATATTTAGGTTAGACATTTCCCGATAGTTACAGAGAATTATTAAGTTACTAGATATATCTAATTTATGTTTTTTTTTGTTACGTACCTAATACTTAATAAAAAAATCATAAATATGCTTTTTGTTTCTTTCGTATTTTGATTGGCCTTTCGCTGGTGTATATTTAAAGTAAAGGGCAATAGAGTAGTTATGACTAATTTTATACGTCCATAGCACTCATACTACGGATATCAGACAACAGAGAAATTACAAATACAATACTTCAAAAAATATTTTATACCCAGGCACAGAACAAACACAAATTGAACTGGCGACCCTAGGTGCATAAGATACCACAGTAGAATAATAGTGAGAGCTCAGTGCTAAAAATTAACATTCATGTGAAAAATACCTTAATTGCACTTCTGAAGTAGGTATAGCAATAAAAGTTTGAGGTAGTTTTTGTAGATAGTATTATTAATAGGACTAAATCTATTTGGCACGCAGGAAGGCCACTTGTTTTTTGTTTATTCAAGCCAAACAATTGTTCGTGTAAGGATCACCAGCACGTCACCAAGATTGTTACATAGCAATGAATCATAATTTGACAATTTAAGAATACTCCCGACAGTGCTAATAAAGTCATGCATACTCTGATTTATGCGATAAAACTCTTGTATTCGTCATCCGTTGAAGACAATATTTTTAACAAAATGTTTGTTTTTTGTAATAATATTATTTCATCATATGTAAAATCACACCTACCTATCATTTTGTAAAATGTATTTTGTTGAATTGTTTCATTACTTTTTAATATGAAATGACGTCACATTCCGCTGCCTGCTGTCTCTATGAATGCTTAAATTTTTAAAATAACGCAACGGGTTTAGATGCATTTTTTTACTAGATAAAACAACAATAACATTTACATATATAAATCACGCATAATTCAAATTTATTAATATAACATAGTATATGAATATAACATAAAACATATAATTTTATAGTTTTCTAATGTGACGTCGTAAAAAAACACATTATTTTGCGCTTATATTCAAAATGAACCCGACAAGATAGTTATAATAAATGTATAACAGTATCGTATACCTTATGATGGTCTATGAAAAAATCCAGGATGACATATCTCTTATGGATAACCCACAATAACCATTTTTATCCACATCAGGGCGGTCAGGGCGGGTCGCTGGTACGACATATGATTTTTTTTTATCATTACAAGTCTTTTGCATGTCATGTATGTAAGCTAAGCTAAGCTGTCAAGTTCCTCAATCTCAGGATTTCAAAAATGTCTGATCATCATCATATCAGCTATTAGAAGTCACTCCTGGACATAGGCCTCTCCAAGAAAGGAGGTTTGTTGCCCATAATTTCCGCGCTGGGCAAGCGTGTTGGCAATCGCAGAGTGCAGCCTTTCAAGACGGGTTGCTGCTGCCTATGCCCGCCCTTTTCATGGATATACCACCATCTGTCGATTCTGGTACCTTAGTTGCCTCTTAGGACACTTGGTATATTAGGAGTTACTATTTAATGTCTAGATTGCCCGCATTAAATAAAGTGTTACATCAACTATTGGGCTTTGCGAGAGATTTACCACAGTTAGAGATTGCATATTCTTCATTCAAAGAAATGATAAGCATCTGCTCCCAGAACTCCTTAGTTGACCTTATATTTCACTCTTTAATCTCATCACGATAAACTGGTAATATCTCATCGCAGCGGTAAAACAACGAGACAAACCGCGCTGCTGTTGCGTCCGGAAGTTGTAAGTCAGGACAAAGCAAGGAGACTTATAGTGTGCCGCCTAGTCGGTTGAGACGAATTGCCTCATATATTATTAGCGTAATAACTGGCAAAGAATATTTGAACTAAACAGACGCGCCATTTATCTTAGTATCATTAGAAAAGCGGAGGATGATGAGGTCGTAAGATAATTTCGTGGTAAGTCACTTTAAATTAGATATTTATATGAAAATTATATGAATATGATATCATATGAAAGATACCTTCTAGGTATCTTTCATATGATATGCGAAAAACTATAGCACAACGACACTATTCAATAATAAATTAAATATATACAAGTACAAATACCTAGTAAGCGTAAATTAATCAAAGGCAATATTGATAAAGGGAATTTTGAAACAAACGAACTTTCCTGCAAATCTATCAAGATTCCGGGGATATAAGTAGAGTTGCGAAAGAGATTTGGTTTAGCAAAATACATACGCGAAAATTGTAACTCAAACCTCATTATAATTTTATCAACATCATCCTCAACAAAAGTAGAATTTAGTCAATAATTGCCAGCGCTGGGCAGGCGTAGTGAAAAACGCAGAACGTCTTCACGGCTTCTGCTGTGGACTAATTAATGTTGCTGACCATATCCACCCTATAGCATTTGAGTTATGTTGTTTCGCGTAGATATACCGCCATCTATCGGTTACGGTACAGCCGCCTGCATTGATGCAAATATCATTCGTACAAACTTTGAATAATGTATCAATTAAGATATATATAGATAATAAAAATATAAATGTCAAATTTTCATAAACATTAAATGTCAAACAATTGAAAACTAATAATAATAACAAATAAAAAAGTTACGTCTTACTATTCTTACTTAAAACCAAAGATCTAAAAATACAAATTATTAATATAATGTTATATTTCGTGTTAATACCACTCTGAATATTTCCGCCAAGTTTAGAAACATGAAACGAAGGTGTTTAATTAGTACAAGTGTTTTAGTAAAAGTAGTTAGTAAAATTGTTTTTCTAATAGACCACGTCTACAAACTAGCATACAGTCCACTGGATTGTAAGCTTCCCTGCTGCACTAATATCACAAGGATATCACTAGCGCATTGCCAACCCTATGACTTAAAGATATTATGCCAGATTACCAAGTAGGTTTACTACCACTCTAAGTTTAAGTTTAAAAATATTTATTACATTTCTTTTATGATAAGAAATTGGTAATAGTTTTACTTAAAAATATACAATTACCCGGTACCCGACTCTAAATACAATGTAAGCTTGGTTTTAAATATATTTTATGTGTTAGGTAGCTTATTGAGTAGCTGTGCTCTCACAAACAGTACAGTCTGCTTTCCACGATGAGTTGTAAGTACTGATAATTATTTCTATATATAAGTATTTCTCATACTTCAAACCGGAACACAGCAATGCGAATACTGAACTTTAGAAGTAAAATACTACCTCATGTTATTTTTAATTATATTTCTTTACGTATTAGTAGATCAGTTGCTAAACGTCGTCTCCTTTTTTTACATTTTTTAACATCATATGTAATTCTAAGTATTTGTAAATTTCAATCAAGTCTTGGAGCGATTGAAATATCAATCGCTCCAAGACTTGTTTGTATAATAATACGTACAAGCTCTTACCAATCTATAACTCAAAACATTATTAACATATTATTTCGAATTATGCATTGTATGAAAACTCATTTCTGGACATTTGAGTCCACGACAATAAATGTCTCAAAAAACAAAAAATTACACACACTTATATATTTTTTAATAAAATTTTAATAAAAATTAGTACAGACAATCTTTAGAGCCTAAAAAAGGACATAAGCTATTTTTTACTTCGAAATAAGGGCTGTAAAGAGTCGAAAAAGGGGATAAAAGTTGTATGGAAGTACCGCTATTTTCAGAACTAGAAACTTGAAACTTATTTTTCAGGCCATTGATTTGATATAAATAAACATCACATTCAAAGTTCCGTAAAGCAAATTCAAACAAAGTTGCTGCTATTTCTTCAACTGTTTAATCTTTGCTCGCTCTGTGTGTCCGGGACAATGCGATCGCATCTCTCGGTGGTAATCTGTGATTAATGCAGGCTACCGGTGTTGCTTATACAGCTTCATTATATGCTCACTCTGAGGTTTATGCTCTATGGGGGTTCATTATAAAATAACAATGAAATCGTTTTAAATACAGTATTTTTACTTGGCTTAGCTAAAGAATAATGTTTATGCAAAATAGAGATGTATGTAATTAAGAATGATATACTATTGGTAAAACTAAGTGCGGAGAAACACACCAACTCTGTCAAAGAAATTCTTTTGAAGATGCCAGCTATCTTGGATTTTGTTACACATTTTCGATCTAATTCCCAAACTTCCAAAATAAAGTCCCGTTATATTGTCATTGAAACATTTTTTTTACATATCAGTAGATCAGTTACTAAACGTCGTCTTCTTTTTGTCTTTACAATTTTTAACATTATATGTGCTAAGTGCTTGTAAATGTTAATCAAGTCTTGGAGTGATTGATATCATACGTACCGACTCTTACCAATTTATAACTAAAAACATCATTAAAATTATTCCGAAATATGCATTGCATGAAAATTCATTTTTGGATATTTGAGTCCACGACTATAAATGTCCACAAAAACAAAAAAAATAGAACAAAACACACTCGGCAGTCATTTAATAGCGCAAGCAAAACAACGGAAGCCGACGATTATAAAAAATCGGAACATCTTTACGCCTTAACAGCTATTCGGGGCCCAGTTTTAATAATAATTAACGTTAGTTTGCTGCCATCATTTTCTTGTCGATATCTCGACAACATCGGCCCATGTGCACAGGTGTAATTTCGTGAGGATTCTTAAAACTCAATTATAAAGTCGATATTTTTCGATCGTAAATTGAATTCGCGATCGGATTCTGCGAAGTTTTCGGCAGAATTTGTCCGAAAACGCTCCGGCTCAGTCATTAGTGGATGTTGCAATTGAATTATATTGAATGTTGGGGTGAATTTCGGTTGATTTTGTACGGACGTGATGTATTTTTGTTATTGTGAGTGCGGTCAACTCGTGGGCCAATTGATACAGAATAAAACGGTTTATAAATAAACCGGCCAGAAGGCGATACACATCAAAATCTGTAAATACATTTATTTTTACATAAGGTAAACATACAAAGTTTGTACAAATAGCAATGTTTAGATTGTGTTGCTTTATCAGTTTAAAGGAGGAAATTTGGAATAGAAAGGTAAAATTACTGGGTAATGTGATATAATATGTTAAAATAATAATCTTGGCAATGGGCTAGTTGTATCCTCGTTACAATACGAGCGGGCATAGACTACGGAGATGTTCACTATAACAAAATAAAGGTTTCTAAAACGTTTAATGAACGTGAACTAGAATCTCGTTATCGAATAAGTCATTTTAGATTACAAAATGCAGTGAAATGCAACATCTTTTAAAGAAATGTATTGATCTTTCTAACTATTATGGATACATAAATGATAAAACTGGATTTTAAGTGATGCATATAACTTGGTATGAGGAGTAATTGGAAATATCTACATATCATTAAATTAACTACTTACCTAGTTAATTATGACAGACATAAAGGTAATTGGTGAACGGGTTGAAGACCTAGTAAGTGCCGATTTATTCAAGAATTTATCCTTTTTTTTTTCTTTTTCATTAAAGGTAGTTTTTGATTGACTATTTTTTGGAAAATGTATGCATAACTTTAATAGTCTATCTTTAACATGAGTACTAGTTGTATTTAATTGTTATGTAATGTAATAGTATTAAAAAACTGACGATGCAACGGCAATACAAGAAGTAAGAAACTTTTTCTTTACGTGATAAAGTGAAGTCAAAATTGTCTACGGACAAATATCAATAGACCTATTGCCTAAGTAGACGTTTTTTAAACGATTTTCAATGTTTTGTATCTATCATCATATCACGTCACGGTGTGAACTGAGCTTTTAAACTATCAAACCGATTCTAGTCAATTTTGCGAACTGTGTACAGTTCGGTCTAACTTGAGAGATAGGTTAGTTTATATCTGAATTTTATAGCCGCAATTTTTTTATGCTTAACATATAAATTTAGTTAAGACATAACAAAGACTGTCGGATTAGCCAGTAAAGTTTAATAATTACAAAATCTGTCATACCCTAACGTTATTTGGCACAAAATGTAAAAAGACAAGACAGTTGACATAAATCAGTATTGACCTTTTGAAATATTTAAATTATTATTGCCTGATTTTTTTAACTAAATCGTATTTTACATTAGTATTCTTTAACTTTCACGTTTGTTGTTCTTATTGCGGTAAACAATACGAAATAATGAGAGCAGTGCCAAAAATAAAAGAGATAAAAAATAATTTCCGCTCCCCGACTATTACCATAAAATCCGCGCATTCACAAAGTCTACTTAAGCCAAATATCAGAACATACATTACTCCGGCGCTGGGCCATCATTCCTCCGATTTTTATGTTTCAAAATTGATTGTTGAGGCGACATTAAGTGCGGGTAATGTCGGCGTACGGCCGATCGGTTCACGGAACCGTTTAAACGAGATCAGGCTTTAATATTTATTGCTGAACCAATTCCTGGACATTTAAGTCGGTCTGGTTATTTTTTATTGGACACGCTCGCTGCTCAGTGGCTGAAGGCGAGTATGTTTTGTTGTTGCGATTTTTGATAGAAATTATTAGGTTGTTTACTTCAATTTTGTGGTTTTGTGTGTGTTTTATTTGAGTTATGAATTGACGTATCAACCATACTCTTGTATATTTAATTAATACCAAAAGTTTATTAATTCCTTTTTTCCATTTTTCTATTTCAAAATATGCAGACATCATATATAAAATAATTTGATTAAAACTATAATGAGCTGAATGTACGACCAGTGAGCACAATCATATGAAATTTTATTTCCTTCATAACTTTTATAAAAGAAAATTCCGTGTCACTCTGTGTGTCCGGGATGGATTTTTGAACTATTGAACCAATTTTAATAAATTTTTGTTTACTGTGATGAATTTTCGTAATGTGTTTGATCTATTTTGAAGAATAGGATAGTTATATCTTGAATGGTTGTATGAATTTCGAATTCAACAATAAAATTAAAAACTTCAACCTTTTTACTATAAGAAACAATACTTTTGGTTTTTGTTACAAATTAATTGACACATATAATAAACATCTAAAAATTCATGACTTCATTCTTAGTAAATTTTTAAAAGTTTAATTCAGCAATAAACCATCACACAAAAAAAATATTGTGTGTACACATCGACGTCTACTAGAAGTATAACTAACCAGAGAATTAATAAAATTCCCGACTTCTTTTCGGTTGTCCGCTTGACGTGAAAAGCCCCATATAATATATCCGAAAGATGTTGTTTATATATGAACAACTGTCAAAAATTCTAACAATTCAACCTTCTGTTCAACTGACTAATAATTGCTGTCAAACTATATGAGGTGACATTAGAAAACTAATTTCTCTTTTACAAGAACAACAAAATAACACAAAATCAATCAAAATTAAAACATAAAATCTATAATTACTATATGTTTGTGTTCTTTTTAGAACCGATTACTTTAGAGTTGTGTCGATGTTCTTGCATAACATCGTGGTTGTGTTGGTAAGTTTTCCTTAAACTTACAAAAAGATCGGGTATATCCCGTTGGTTCCATACTGTGGGAGTTTTAATCTCGATACTGAAGTATTCAACTTGTTTTTGCATATATACTCGTACTTTTTGATCCAGTTAATCCAATACAAACTTGGTATTGATATACTAAAATAATAAGAAAAAAATACTCAATCAAAAAACAGAAAGATAATTGAAAGCGTAAGGCAGAGGCCACCGATAAACTAACAAATAACTTAGTGATTTCAGAGTTATAATCTCTTAAAGCTATAAGGAAACTGATTTATAAATGATTTCTCATTATTTAAATATTTAGTTAACATATTTTTTCTGTGATATTATATATTTGATCTGTAACCACATGATATAATCAATGTCTGTAAAAATCAATCAGGTTTAAAGGTATCCATGGATTAAATTTTGTACCCTGGCTCAGTGGTTAAAATAATCAGACAGACACTCTTTTCATATCAGACTTAAGTGTTCACATACATCGCTTGTGTCTTTAATATGACTATCAAATCAAATTCGGATAACTTTTTAATTTTAACTGTAAGTTAATAAATTTTCATCGACATATTTAGGGTGTGAGAACCCCCAATCCCCTCACTTCGCACCGATAACAATATTTATTATGGAAAATTAAGACGTGTCAATTGTAACGTGGTACGATTCCGAGTAATCTACACGTTTGGTGTGATTTAAACTCATTATGGGCTGACACCGTATGGATGAAGACATCGTTGTGTTAAGACGCCACTGAGACTGTTGACTTGAGGGGATTTTTCGGGAGCTTATATAAAAAAAAATTAAAGTTTTCTGTCCGTATCTCTTTTTATTTCACTGGGTACATAAATAAGCAAACCACAGAATATAGACGCTCTTATTTACGTTTTATTTACCCTTCCAACCAGAACACAACAACAATTGTGTACGCAACAGCTATTTGGCGGTAGAAATAGAGTGAGTTACCGATGTATGAGGTCTACCTCATACAACTTCCCCTGGATAGAAATCACTATAACCCTTGAGAACTTTCGTAACAATTAGGAAATTCATATAGAATACATGAATTTTCTAGTCGGAGTTCTTAGTATGACAAACTTCATTAAAACCGTGAAAGGCGTAGTAGCATAAAAATAGACATACGAATCCCTTATACTGGTACAGATAAAACAAGTAAGAAGCAGAAGGAGACACAGTATTGATATCTTTCATCATAATAAAACTACAGACAGATGGCGATATATCCGAATCATTGGAGCTCAAATGCTTGGATGGGGATGTGCAGCATCCCCGTCGCGAAAGCTGCACTCTGCGATTGCCAACCCGCTTGCCCAGCGCGGCAATTATAAGCAAAATTCCCCGTTTCTTAGGGAGGCCTATGTCAAGCAGTGGACTTCCAATGGCTGCTAGAATGACGAGTCTAGATGTAAGCGTCTATTAATGCAACTATCCAATAACATTTTTCCATACGATTATTTAATTAATTAACTACTAACTTATGTAATGATTAAATCATTTTAAGTCATCTCTTTATTAGTTTTATAATTTTAATGACTGTGTAATGGCCGGTAGTAACTTGTAGATCATTCAAATACAACTATTCAGTTTTATTATTTTACTTAAGATTACATATGTTAAAATTTATTTAATATTATATTTTATGTTTTATAATTACACGTAAAGTTCTACTACTTTCCAAGTAATTATATGTCATAAAAGTTGTATGCTTATAAGTTAGTTTTATTAAAAAAAAACTTTTAATATAATTTGTTTAATGTCTAGAGTTGTGTATACTGTTCCACATTTTAATACAGTTACACGCAATTATTGCATATTAACACGCGTGCTTGTAAATAACATTTTAAATAACATGTCTTTTGTATCGATAAATGTACGCGCTCAGATGCATTATATCGATTTCGATGAAACTGCGTTAGGGTTCAATAGGAAAAGAAGGATCAAAGAAAGTTGGCAATGATAACTAGCAAAAATGAAGAAGTATAAAAAATATATTTACCTATATAGCTGATATATTAGAATTTTGAACACATTTAACTTTTTCGTCATTATTTTTTTCTTTGGCGTCAGTTATGACTACACAATAGCAAATATGAAATATCGGTATATTACGAGTACAAGTTGTACCAGTGCTGCAAAAAAAACTCCAAGGATTAATGATGTGTACGACGCTGGTGTCTCAAATGAAAGCACGGTACGTTTTTGCTTTCAACGTTTTCTTCTGGAATTTTCTACTTTTAGAACAAACCCCGTAGATGGCTAAAAACCAAAGTAGAAAATAAACAGTTAAAGGCTATTTTCGAAGCGAATCATTCATTGTATGGATTAATACAGCTTTGCCACTTGGTGTTAATTGAAAAAGCTGTATTAATCCACTTGAAGCAAATGAGAAATGTAAATAAAATAACGATTGGTATATCATGAACTGAGTGAATCGAAACTGCAAACACGCTTCGTCTGCTGTGTTAATTTGCTAAACCGACACAATCATGAAGGGATTTTAGATCGAGTCATTCATTACTTGTAATAAATAATGGATACTGTACGATAGTCGGAAGCGCTCGTCGCAATGATCGCAGCCAAATTATACAAACATATTTTTACCACCAAGCAGCAGTGTTCTCATTGCTATATTTTGGTTTGAAACGTGAGAGAAGCCGTGAAATTACTGGGTAATGGGTAAGATATAACATCTTCAAGTCACAAGCTTGGCAACGCATTAGTGATATTTGATATGTCATATTACGAGCATCTAGAGGCTGCGGTGGCGTTTACTAATAAGATCGTATGCTAGTTTGCCGGCCTGGTTTTATAAACAAAAAGCAAGAAAAAAGTAGCAGTCAAAGAGGTCGGAAAGTTTTCAAAGAGATATACCCACTACTACGCATGCCGATCCACCAAACTATCTGATTGAAACTGCAGCGTTTGGCTGAATGCAAACAGCATACATGGCCATGTATATATGGCCGTGAGGTACTAGCAGAGTAGAATAGTATCCCCCCGTGTATCAGGTGTCGTAAGAGGCAATGGAGGTGCTGGATCAGACAGATGGCAGATCATTTCGTAGCAGTGTAGCTGAAATGCAACAGGGTGAGAAAGGACAATCCCGTCACGAAGTTACACTCTGCGATTACCAGTACGCAAGCCCAGCGTAGCAATTATGGGCAAATTCACACTTTTTAGGGGAACATGAAAGACATACAACAGTGGACGTTTTACGGCTACTATGATAAAATCACATGCTATTATAGAAATGTGGGAAAATAATGCTGTTGATGATTCATCTAAAAAACAATTACTACAGAACCCTGCATGGTTTGAAATGGTTCAAGCAATCGTTACGATTGTAACAAGGTGGATCGTTACGCGATCGCAGTTTAATTTCGACTTGATTTATTGTTTTTGGTGTCGGGAACAAAGAGGCCGATTTAAAGGGAAGGTTAATTTGCAAGCAGTAACATGATAACTTTACTATAATACTTATTAGCATTTCCTCAGTTATTAGGTACAATAGAAAAATGTCCTGACGATGCTTAGTAAAATTTAATGTATTTACACGTTATATTATACGTAGACCGACTTTAATATAAGTAGCTTTAAAGCACTTGCACTGAAGCCACAATGAAATTACAAAAATAATACATAAATATGTACAAATAACACGCAGACACAAAACAAACACATAAATATTTGTCTTTGGTGTGGATCGATAGTCCTCAAGATAAGTTCACTGCCATCAGCGCTATCGAGCCCGTCGATTATTATAATATTTATGTAATTATATATAATATTTATATATTTTAATCTCAATTATATTGTTATACTATCAAATGGTGTATAGTATAGAAAACTGGACCATTATATGCAAACCAACTAACGCTCATGTTTATAGAGGTTAATTAATGCAGAGAAATGAAGGAAATAAAGTCAAGATCGAGGCAAATTGAAAATACTAAAAAGTCTTGCCTTTTTATTATTATCCAACTTATGCCTAAAGACGATTCTGCCTTACGAAATTATACGTATTGAGTCAAATGAAGTTTCTACAATTTGATGCTATGCAATACCATGACATAAAATGTTCGGCGGTTTAGTATATTTTCCCACCACAATATAATTGTATTTGACTTTATTTTACTATTTCAAAGTATAAGTATATATACTAGTTAACTCGATACACTTCCTGGGCTAACATTATACAGAATATTCTCTATATGTGTTTATTATATAAAAAAAATTACAACTAGAAATTGAGATATATACTATCCATCTTTCTACTCAGTATATATATCTTGTATTAATCAAATTCTGCGATGTGATCTACGCTGACAACACTAACAACAGTTACGTTTAGTAATTTTTGGCTAAGTTGTATTAAATAATAATAATAATAAATTCCCACAACATCTCATACATTGACCTGACTCCGTGGTAAGTCGCTTAAAGCACTTCTGTTACGGACGCCAGACAACAGAGGAATCACAAATATACTACTTAAATATATATATTTTGCACCCATACACAGAGCAAACACAAATATCATCATATAAATATTTGCTCTGGGTGGGAATAGAACCCACGACCCCTGGTGCACAAGACAGGATCACTACCATCTGCGCCATCGGGCCCGTAAGTTGTATTAAAAAAGACTATACATATATAAGACACAAATATACTAACTAATCAAAAAAATGGATGTGTAATTAATGATCTCCTGCCTGAGTAAATCTGACTGACAATAACAAAGAAGTAAATAAAAGTATTCCAACAAAGGAGTAATTTCAAACTTAGAATCCTTCAAATAATGTACGCTAAGGTATCAATCAATAAACCATCTCTGAACACCTTATTGTTAGATCTTGACCCAGACTATATTCGCCAACTCGCTCTAGCCAGGAATTGCAACTGGAACCTTCCGCCGCACCTTTGAGGCCAACAGGAAACTTCACGGTTCGTTAATTATTGCGATAAAGTTGACTTTTTTAATGACCCGAGGTGGTGATACATACGGTCATCTACACTCGCGTGCTCACAAGCGAATCGTAATTTAAGTTTTGAGGCCAACCATATTAATAATATTTTTATGTAAGATCTACAGGTAAAGTAAATCATCTCAAAGGTCAGTTGCATTATAATTACCCACCCAATACTGGAGCGTACAGGCTATTAAAGAAAATTTATTTTCTGATCCATTTATACCAATAGAGAAAAAAATATACATTTATTTTTAAATATTTTACTTGATTAGGTAACATTTGGAAAGAAAAAATAGATCTCTATAATTGAAACGTTTACCTGAGTCTCTTTTGTCTCTACTGCATCCAAGCCATTTATCCATTCGTTGGTTTGGTTTAAAGTGTGTGACAGACATAACAATTCTCAAGTCACAAATTATGTCAAAGATCCTTGCAGCATGTAGCCAATGCTATAAGGATCTTCGGGTCTGTGTGAATGGTTACTAAAGTTGTGATACAAAATAAAAGTCAACGTAATCAAATCATTGCCCCGGTGTTACCGACAGAGCACAATAATACGCGGCTGAGGTACCGGAATCTACTGTGGCGGTATATCCTCTCGAAGTAGTGCAAATAAAATGCAACAGGGCAGGGAAATGCATTCAGGACGCGAAGCAACGCTGTGCGATTGCCACCACGCTTGCCCACCGTGGCTATTATAGGCAATGTTCCCTTCTTAGGGAGGCCTATGTCTAGCCATATACGTTTTGCGGCTGCTACGATGAATCAAATGATGTTGAATGATTGTTTTTTTTTACTACACTCTGTATCTAGCTAGTCTGTGTAAATAGGTACGTAATTTTGTATTTTCTCATGAGCGTTTGATTTTAATAAATAAATGTGATTTAAACGGTGATTTCAGCAGTTTATGATAATTCAATCACCAGTTTAAAAATATTATTGTATAATTATATATTTCTTAATTAATATTTCGGGTGACTTTTTTATTAATGTTTATGGCCTAAGGTTTATTTTTAATGAAAATAAATTAAAATCTTTGAGTACATTTCTAAGATATAAAATACTTTGACGAGCACAAGTTCTAAAGTTTATGCAAAAAGTGCAATTATTGATTTTCAAGTATAATTTGAAAGGCTTTTATTTGCAAATTATTTAACTTGAACGCAAACCTCCCTGTACTCCAAGGTATAGGTGTAAGGAGACAGTTAATTCATATGCTATCTAAAAATATATGGTATTATCAATCCTGGACTAAAATTGATTTGAAGGTAAGCGTAAATATTCGCATTTATCAATTGACTTTCAGCCGAAATGGTTTAGGGTTCTGATCAAAACGCACAAATTCGATTTATTATTTTTTAATTTACTAGTAGACCATCTCAAAATAAAAAATAGTATTATATCAATTCTAATTAACCTGAAAAATGTCGTCCTGTCTTAATTAAATTTCTATTTTTTTCAAATGAAAAATATTGCGACTATAAATTTAGAAATAAACCATAACATTGTAAGCAAAAAATAATATTAACATGATTTTTTATATTTTAAGATGAGGTAGATTAAATCAGCCTTATATTCAGGTTATCTGCATGAGTACCCCCACCTGTATTCCGGTTTGAAGGGTGAGAGAGGTAGTAAAATTACTGGGTAGTGTGACATGATATGTTCAAGTCATATGGTGGGCAACACACTAGTGATATCTTTGGGATACTCCGAGCGTTTAAAGTCTACGGTGATGCTTACGAATGTGATGACGAAATGTTTGTGGTTTCTCTGTATTCTTACTTCTGTAACTTCGACGAGCTCGAGTGTTCCTGTCTTGTGCGCCGAAAAGGTCGTGCGTTCGATCCCCAACCAGGTCAAATATTTAAAATATGATATTTATGTTTATTCTGTATCTCGGTGTTGAATGTATGTATTTAAGTAGTATATTTGTGATTCCTCTGTTGTCTGATGTCTATAACACAAGTGCTTTAAGTGACTTTTTTCATTACGGAATCAGGTCAATATATGAGATGTTGTGGTATTTTTTTATAACAATTTCAACCAATTCAACCAATAATCGAGATTACATATTTGCTATTATTGCCGATTCATTATTATAATCATTTTATGGTTATAATAGTAAATATAATATTGGTCATAAAATTTTTAATAAGTTTATTCTCCTTTCTTATACATTTGCTATCAAGCCGGCTACTACCGCTTCTCGCATCGGCATGATCTCTTTGCGCCTCTTGTCCTTAACATAATGTAACAGGGCTCCGATATTGGAACCTGTCGATTGGTCCATTCAATAAAATATAGTACCTATTATGAAATTCTGGAAAATAGTAAAAAATTTTTACAGAACCAATACTTAGACTCACATAAAATAATATAATTAAATGGATCATTTCAAGGTTGTGTGCTCATTCGACCTTAATATGGACAACAAAAATCTGGATTTTCTATTATATCATTTCATAATCATCATGGCAGCTGTAAAATGTTCATTGCTGGCTATAATTGCCGCGCTGGGCAGATGTGATGGCAATCGCTGAGAGTAGCTTCGCGACGGGAATACCCATACTTGTCCTGATGCATTTGAGGTAGATTTACCGCCATCTGTTCAATTGGGACCGCCTTCTGTCCGTTCCAGTACTTCAGTCGCTTCTCACGACACCTCGTATAAAGGGAGGTGCTATTCCGGTACCCTACGGCATGCTAGTGCCAACAAAAGTATATTTAAATTTATCTGAAATAATTAAAAGTAAATTATGGGGATTGTAACCTTTTAATTTTATAAACTTTAAATCCATATAATTTTCTTACTTCCAAATAAAATAAAATAAATACCATATGTACCTACTTTTTGTCTTTTACTTAGTTCATAATAATTAACAGAAAAAATAATAAAAATGACTTACATTTATTTTAATATACTTAAAATTAATTATTGTAACATTACTTTACATACCAATATTGAAATAGTTTCAAGAGAACCAAAGTCTATTGACTCCAGCATTGGGTCCAAGATCCTGATCATATTTACGACGCGCGCTTGCGCAGGAGTTACTGGTTTGAGGTCACCTGTAATTGGGAAGGTCGCTGTCCCGTCCTTAACTCGCGCTGATAGCGCGGGATTGTTTCTTAAATCATTTATACCTACGCGTATTCATGAATCTGGTTGGAAGAATCTGGAGTATTTTATCTAGAATAAAGAGATTCTGAGAATTTTTTAAAGATATTGTTAAAGTAATATATTAAAGGTTTTTATTGTGTATTCTTTATCTATGCATACAAACAAAATTGTAGACCCAGTAATTACAAATTATCATCAGTTCCCTAAATGTGTATGTCAGATCTTTCATTGGCAGATATCTGATGGTATAAAGAAATTTCATCATTGCATTTATGTCTTTCCCGTGGAGTGAACTTCAACATTAAGATTACTTTGCTTCCACACCCACCGTCTATGGAAGTTATGTGAATTCGACATCGCTATGTATGAAATAAACTCTACTTTCTAAAGTTTTTTTTTTTTATTCCAAAGGCTTATGAATTTTTTTCATAAAAGTGAAACATAATTACCAGTCTGCATTTATATTCTATATATTGTTTAACTATTTTTTTCTATTGGACTCAGTTGACGAGCAAAATATAATAAAAACTATCACGCAGACGAAGTCAGCCGACACCGTCTACATAGTTAGTTAAAATAAATCACAGGCACACAGTTTAGAAATTAAGACACCTTATTTATGGCAGACAGATGTAAGATTATCATATTTATTTCCTTAATATGACTTTGAAATATCACCATACATTGACTTCTTGATCATTTGAATTCAACTAGATTATTATCGGAAGGGATTGATGATCAAATTTATTTTGTGATTAGTTGGAGGTAAGTACTTAGTCCGTCTTAACTCGGTTTTATTCATATTTCCGTAATATAAACGCATTCTGTTCAGCATTGCATTCATTTCTCATTTATTTCTAAGAAAGCTACGTCTACGCTATAACGTCTTCTGTCAGTGAGTATCATTAACTGTTACAAATAGATTGATAGACAGAAAATAATATAACTATATTCTTTTACATAAAGATTGATTATAATATTGACGGGCCCGATGGCGCAGATGGTAGTGATCCTGCCTTGTGCACCAGGGGTCGTGGGTCGATTCCCACCCAGAGCAAATATTTATATGATGATATTTGTGTTTGCTCTGTGTATGGGAGTAAAATATATGTATTTAAGTAATATATTTGTGATTCCTCTGTTGTCTGGCATTCGTAACACAAGTGCTTTAAGCGACTTACCACGGAGTCAGGTCAATGTATGAGATGTTGAGGGAATTTATTATTATTATTATTAATAACGGATGTCAATATAATATCGAAGCATATGTTGACATTATTGTATTTGGCATCAAAATTTATTATTATTGTTAACATTAAAAAGGTTAAACTGCAACGTATAAAAATAAGACTAACAACCATTAGAAAAAATTTAAAAACACACAAACAGCTAGTTTGACAGGTGTCATTCTAATCAAGCTATATTTAAAGGATTATGGTTAAAAAACCTGAACTTGTAGATTTTGTGTACAAATTAACACCCGTACACCCGTAACAGTATAGCTTAAATGCATCAAGGTTTTACGATTACCAGCACGCCTGCCTAGGATGGTAATTTCTTAGGTAGCCCTGTGTCCAGCAGTGGACTTTTTACGGGTGCCATGATGATTGCTGGAATTGCAAACAAACACAATTCGCGTGACGGTAAGCACAAAAGTGTATAGCTTAGCAACGTAACGCAATAACTCCCAAACTTTTCAAACTATTTAAGTTGGGACGCAATACAGATAGTAAAAAAGTAAGAATTTATATCCTTAAAGAAGTTATTGTAGGATCTACCTTAGGTTTAATCTGTTCGTATAAAAAATGTATATACCCAAGGCTATACTAATGTCTAATTTATCGATGTTGTTTTCTAATGTCGTAAATATTACGTTCACTTTTCATAATAATAACTACAATTAATTTGACTTTAACACGCTATTTTTAACTGTTTCACACAACATCTATTGTCAATCTTGAAAACAGTTGCCGCAAGGTAACCAAAATGTCGTAAAAAATAATAAAAGGGTTTTTAAGGATGTTAAAAGACTAGTTTTATAAAACGATGGTATGTATGCATAATGGTCGACGCCTAACCATCAAGATCTACAAATAACCAATCCATAGTATGTATAGAACCGTTTCTTTACACACTTACAATCAGTTATAAATGTCACTTCCTTTAGCCGTTTTGACAGTAAACGCCTTTTTTACGACTTCGACTTCATAAAGCTGTCGGCTTCAATCATCTCGAATTTATAGTCCTGTGATTCGACCGGGCCCATTTATATTGACCTTTCGCGTGTGGCAGACTGTCGCTGTGTTGTGCCCTAAAAGGGAGCAGTTTCATGATTTATGCTAGCTGTTGTTATTGGTTTGACGGCTACGTTGGCTCTCAGCGCATAGTTCGTTCAATACCCGGAAGACCCTGGTTCGATATCCGGGCAGGGTTTGTTCAATATGACGGTTAGTTTGTCAAATTAAATATTGAATTAATAAATTATTTTTAGCAACTTTGAATGTTCGATACCTAAATCTATAATGAAATTTTTGGAAGCCAAAATGCGTAACGCATTTAATCCTAATTTTTTACCAATAAACGAAATGGATTCAGAACAATGTATAAAAATAAAATAGTATGTAACAGTGCTCCTTTATTAGTAATAATAACATATTAATTTTCTACAATTATATTATCACATCATTTTTACTAAATTAATAAGTCATGAAGTAACTAGATTTTAATTAGTTTAGAAGAACGATGAAATTATAATTACAATTAATATTCCTGCATTAATTTTTTATTTGACCAGGTCGACAAACAAGCATACAGCCCGCGCGTTACCGCAGCGAATAGATGCTCGTAATGTCACAAGGACATCACTAACGCGTTGTCAGCCTTGTGGCTTGAAGATATTATGTCACATTACCCAATAATTTTAAGCCGGAACACATCAATACGATCTTAGCGATTTTTAGACGATAGAAATAGGAAAAAACGAAGTACCAATGGGGACGACCTTTGTATGTCTACCTCATGTCATGTGAGGTTAAAAATGACATAATTTATTATACCATTAATATTGTACAAAACTGTTAAGCCGTATATAAAGAATATATGTATTTTTAATTTATACAATTAGAAATGGGGAAGTGATTGTTTGTTCGCTTGGTACGGTTTAACTCAAATACTAGATACTAGAAAATTATTTCTTTATTAGAAAGTTACTTCTTTATTAATAAATATAGGCTATGTTTTAAAAATAGACTTCTACCTAATATGGAACAGTGTAAAAACAATTTGAATTTTTCAACATTGTAAAAAATAAACTCAGAAGATACTGAACTCTTTACTAAAACTCTTTCATGAATAGAAGATTATAATTATCAGCAAGTAACATAGCTACCCGCATATTGTAACGTGAGTGAAATCAAGGAACGCCGCTACTTGTATAGAAAAAGGGATGTCTGAACAATTGTTCAATTTATTTATTTAGGTGTTTAAAATAATTCAGGTACAAAGTCTTCACAAATCTTGCTAGTTTAGTTCTTATTTTATAACATGAAAAGACTCCGTACCCAATAAAATTCCGCTATGCCGTTTCCTACCAAATCCGTGCAGCACTCGGCAAAACGAGAACAAGAACAAAAGTAACACGCTCAGCCCTCCCCGTGACTAATTTACTTTTAAATTTGAAAGAAATCGCGCAATTTATCTGCAACCGGCCCACAGTGAGAACGGAATACGCACAACTGAGACGGGAATGGGCCCATCAAAATTGATGAGCTCATATTAAATGAGTGCTATCTCGATATAAATCGGTTCACCGCCTTTTTAAAAGGGCACATTTTTATTAAAAAAAAGTACTTTTTTGAGTACGATAAATATAAAGCCTTTTTAGTGGGGGCGAAAGCTGTGCTTTAGCTGCCTTTAAGCCTTAAAGCATTCCGATTAACATTTATATGTTTTTTAAGAAGTATATATATGTATACATTGCTTTCTTCTGGATATCGGGAATCGGATGTTTTGCTTTTTAATTAAACTACTTATTAACTGATTTAAACCGCGATTTATTCATGTAATAATGTATTCTGCTCAACGTTTTAGTTACCTTGTGGTTCAAGTTTTATTTTTATTTAATAATCTGTGTTTATTGTTATATAATTAACTAACAACTTTTTGTCTTTGTATTATCTAAATGAAAAACAGATTTTAATAACTCTTTTACCAGCTATTTTTGTGTGTTATAAAATGCATTTGCAAAGTGGGTTACTAGCCGGACACTGATAGTTTACCAAATATGTTAGGATGCTATATGAAGAATTTACATGGTTATTTTTCTAATGTTCTAATGTAACATATATATATGTAGGCCATGAGTTATAAACTTCGTTCTAGAAGTAATTTAAAATGTGACTGCATTGGTAACCAAATTTTCTCTAGGGCATAAGATACCGGAGGAGTAGAATAGTTCCCTCTGTACCAGGTGTCGTAAGAGGCGTCTGAGGTACCGGAACCAGCAGGGTGTATAACCACCCGAATCAGCGTAAGTCAAATATAACGGAGTGAAGAAATATACCCTGTTATATTTGACTAACCTGTTATATATATATAACAAATATATATAAATACTACTTACATAATTAAAAACAATTATTTGTCTTTTTGTCTATTTGTTCCTGTTAAACTCCAGAATGGCGGAACCAATTTAAACGGTATTTTAACTGACAGATAACTGATGAAATAAGGAGTAATTAAGGTTACATTGTTCCTTAGATTAACGCATTTTTTTAGACCAGGTCAACAAACTAGCATACAGTCGCTTGTTAACAAGCATCACTGCATCCTATTGACGCTCGTAATTTTTTAATAATTATAGCACATTTCTTACCTTGGGACTGAAAGATATTATGTCACATTACCAAGTAATTTTACTAACTCAGTTACCCTTCAAACTAGAACATAGTAATGCAACAATTACTATTTGGTGGTAGAAATAGGTGAGAGTAAGGTACCAAGGTCGTCTACCATTGTATGAGGTCTACCTTATCTGAAATTGCTGCAGCGTGCGGGCACAGCTGGTATTATTATAAACAACAATTGTAATTCACTAGCGTCAGGAAGAGATACTTCAAGATTCTACTTCTGAAATTGAAAAAAAATCAACAAATGTTAATTCGCTAATTCGAACCGATCAAGGGACTAATTGAGATAACTTCAAATAACTTCAGCCGGCGATTTAACGACCAAACGCGATCGGTTAATGGGTTAACATAAAAACCGTCACCTGCCCGCATACCGAAAATGGTTGGGTAATCATCGATTAGGTTACAATTAGTTTAGATAAAATGCAGGATATTACAATTTTATCACGTATTTCTAGCATTTAGCGTTATAGAGTTAACATTTTTGCAGTATACACTAATCAAGAGCGCGTTTAAAGCATCTCAACGAGTTTGATCTCAGGAAGTGATAATAAAACTATTTAAGCTACACGCTTTTTGCTACTTGTATATCCCGTAATTTGTGATACTTAAAATTACATACATTGGTCATTCAGTCATTGGGGCAGGCAGAGAATATAGATCTCCACTTGTTACGATTTTGGCATGGCTCTCTTGCTTCATTTAGTCACATTAGTTCTTTTAAACACGCTGGCTTATTCTAGGTACTTCCGACCTTTCCCTCTGCCTCGGGTCCGTCAAAAGTTAAACCGTATCAAATATTTTCTCTTATAATATTAGTATATATACATCATAATATCATGCTTAACAAAAACCAGAAGGTTAAGATATGTTCACCTATGTCATCCTATACTAACTCTTCCATTAACTTCTATTCTATATATTTGCAGTCATTTGAATTTCATCCATTCTTTTTACATGTCCAAAAATTTATGTATAAAAATAACTATTTATTCACATGAATAAAATAACAATCTAGTTCTTGACTTTACTTTGTATCTCATCGCTGAGCAACTCTTTGTAGGGAGTAGCAACTAACTCTTTGTAATAATAATAATAACATACTCTTTATTGTACACTAATGAACACAAAAAAAGAATATATATTCAAAGATTAGTATTTTTTTGACGATTTAAAAGTGCTTATGATGGGTCTATTTAAAAAAAGATATATCTGGAACTGTGACTATAATGATCTTTTTAATTATATTTACTAATACTGAAAGGCACAACATATTGTGAGACACATTTAATCGAGTAAAATTATTCGGTACTAATTTCTTGTAAATACGCCCATACTAACTTTAATGATTAAATATGTCCTGTATCAAAAAAAAAAAAATAATAATATACTCTTTATTATACACCAAGAAAAACAACACAAGAATATCACAAAAACATGGAATAGTAGGTACAAGAGGCGGCCTTATCGCTAAATGCAATGTCTTACAGGCAACCTTTATATAGAAATAATGTTAAAGCTGGTGGAAGTTTGAGGTGCATTTAGTACATACATACATAATAATAAATATACATATAATACTCATACATTCAAATACAAAAGATTTAAATACATAAGTTACAGAACAAGGAAAGTGATAGAATCAAAAAGCAAAATCTAAGTGACAGATAATACTCATTCACCATTCTCTCAAAAATAGAAAGTGAACGAGTAGATCTCACTTCAAGGGGGAGCGCATTCCACAAACGTACTACTTGAACTGTAAAGGATTTGTTATAGAAGCTTGTAGAATGCGGAGGAATTTTACGTGTTATCACTTAAAATGCCTCCGCATAAAATTCTCTGACGATCTTAGGGATTTTTCATGGCAGTCCCCAAGGAACACAAAGTAGTGACACGGAGTCGCTCTCTGACAACAAGCTGCTCAAGCAATCGTGTTGGGCACATATTTTCGGGATTAGTATTGTCCTGTGTAGGGATCGAACCTACGACTTTTAGCGGACAAGATAGGATCGTTAAATGGTATAAATATTTTCTTGAAACAAACACGTAAAAAGATGACAAATTATAAAAAATGAATGAATACTCAATAGTTACCTAATTCCTTTTTACTTTTTATCGTTCCCAATTTCTTACCTTCCCTAACCGTCTCAACAATGACCTAATCAAACAAACAAACAAAACATAATATTATATTCAAACGGGCAAACCAGCATACCATTGGAGCTCATTACACTGAATTATAAGAAGCTTCTGAATGGCCCATTAGTCAACTGCGCGCGCGCACGTACAGCGTCGGCTGATGGCGGGCGCCGATTGGGCTGCTATGATTTTTGATATGCTACCTCATTCGGTTAGCAATGTTATTTACTAATTAATAGTAACTATTTATATAAAAAGGGTAGAGCGGGGGAAAAGGGGATTAGGGGTTCTATATGAAATGAAATGTGTTTGTTTTCTGGCATTTAAGTATTAGATTTGTAATTCTTCTGCAGTATCATATCCATAAAACAAGTGTTATAAGCATCTTATATCAGAGTCAGACAAATATATAAGTGAAATTTTCAAAAGAACAACGAATTTGGTTTACATTTCTCATTAGACTTGTGTTTAATCATTGTTAATAATGAGATTTCTATACTTTTTTTATTGTTCTAAAGAAACTCATAGAAATCAGAAGACACAAAAGTTTTTCTTGCACGTCTTGTTATTAATTATAAGGAAATAAACAAGGGTTTAAGGGGGTTAGGGTTGTTTTTAATTAAAGAAATATTTGTTTGCTCTCTAGCATTTCATTATTGAATTTATGATTTGTCTATAGCCTCATATCCGTAATAAAATGTTTTAAGCTATTTATAACAGTGTCAGATTAATATATAAGACAATTAAAAAAAAACAATGAATATGGTTAATTCTCGTCAGGTTTGTGTTTAGCAATGGTTGATAAGGAGATTTTTGTACTTTTTTTATTGTAATTTGTATTTTTTTAACTCATTGAAACCTTCACATCTTAGGTACTAATTACATGACTTTGAGCGTATGAGCTTGAGTATAAAAAAATACTCCTTATAAGATAAATAAAATTCAAATTTGTGTTAAGACAAATACAATGGTTGGGTGTAACATGTAAAATTGGATATATTTCTTTCGCAGTACAATAGACACTCCACAGCTAACAGCAAATATTTAAAAAAAGCGGAGAAAGCCCGCTAGCCTTAATATGACGTCAGTTTTCCTCAATGAGTCAAATTCTCAGAAAAATCGTAAACTACATTACGCGCGCACGTATACGAGATGCGGTTTGTGATCACGTACTTTTTATTTATCTTTGGGTTCAGTGAAAACCTGATAACATCCTTCGTGGAAATGTTGAGACAGATATATTCCCTGTCTGAGGTGTCGTGAGGTTTTTTTGAAGGATGTATAAACTTGTTGGCGTAGGTGATTTCACTTACCGAGAATTATTTATGTTTTAGAAATAGATAAGGGAGATTTAGATAATAGCCAGGCGTGTGGTAATCGTCTAGCGTAGATTTGCAACGGGAATGCAGCTGTCCATCTCCTTCCTTTCTTTTCTAGTCTACCCCCACGGCAAAATGTTAGAATACGATGATATTTGTAAGAAATGTGTTAGAAATGTTTATCAAATAATACATTTTAAAAAATATTACTCTGAAATTTGTGTCAAATGCTCTGAAATTAAGCAACCAAAGTTTAGTTATACTCAAATAAGTTTACAACAAAACCTATGTATCTTTTCAAAATGTGAGGAGCTTTATCGCCTACCACTATATCTTTGGTGATTTTTTTTTATGCAACTTTTAAATGGTTGGTATTCAGGTGTACCCATCATTAAAATTAGTTATCAGGATGTTCTCGTTCGTTTTTGTTCTAAGTGATGAGTCATACCCCGTGCAGGTTAATCTTATTCCTTAAGTGTATGCGGCAGTACCTTACAATGCTAATGACGATGATAACTAGAAAATTTACATCACTGTCCTCCGGTAGTATTGACGTCAGATAAATCTAGCAATTAGTCCAAAAAAGGTCCAATAATAATTATTACTTTATAAAAATGCATGAACTGTTAGCCATAAACGTAACGTCGTTGTCAAATCGTTCTACCAGATCTACCAAATCGTAAAAAGTCTTTCTGTTAATCTATAAGGCAACAATTCTATTAGTTTGTCCAATAATAAAAACGTGCATTACTAATATAGTTTTTAAACCCTTATTAAAACAATGCGGTAAATTGAATTTTTATTCATAAAATCATATTGTTGCTTTTTTATGTATTTTTATGACAAGTAAAACCAGGTTTTGCTATTAAGAACTGGCAGAGAGATATTAGTAGCACCATCTGTGCTGGGTGTCGTAATAGACGACGAAGGCGCTCATCTCGTAAATGGATTTTGAACGGTTATTTAAAGGGTATAAAATCTAGTTTTTATTTTATTTTTGGTATTATTTTGTTTTTTTATATTCTGTCTGAGAGGTGGGATCCTGATGACCTAATGTACAAGCATTTTATGCTTAGTTTAGCCATCAGTCTCCCTCAATAATATATATTGTTATGTATTTATTTTACAATATGTTTTTGTAAGTGCTTGTGGATAAAATAAATAAATTATTATTATTTATTTAAAATTTGTATTACAATTTACATGCAAATATTTCCTTATTTGTTAGGAATAATTTACATGACTGAACAACAGTTGCTGTCAGCTAGAATAGATACACATTTATAGTAACAAACAAAGCTTCAGTTATTTTTCTAACAATGAAACGCTTTCAAACTTACCTATTGATTTTCTAATTTAATTTACTTTTATTCTGCTAGAATAGTTTAATAGTAGAGATAAATTAAAGAATAGTGTAATAAAGCGATCGATGTAGTGTCAAAGATGATGTTATGACAACAATAGAGAAAGGAATGTTAATATAGTTTGGACATGTAGAAAGGCCATCCTTTCATCTATACAAAAAAAAATGACTGCACAAATATATAGAGCGGAAGTGATTGGAAGGATTGGTATAGGACGACCTAGACGAACATATCTTAACCTGGTCGAAGAGGTATTAAAAAAGTGCCAGGTCAGAAGTACCGATAATAAACAAACGTATATAAGAGACCAATGCGAGTAAGGGAAGCAAGAGAAGTATGCCAAGATTATAACAAGTGGAGATCCATAGTCTCTGTCTACCCCGATGGATTACTGGCGTGATGTATGTATGTATGTTTGTATGTATGAAGTAGTTTCCCTAATTACCGAAACCACTAGATACTATTACATCTCACTGAAACTCGCGGGAGAGCAACAGGGCGGGAATAGGGCAGGGCATTTCCGTCACACGCCCGGAAAAATTCACTTTTCCTTGAGGATCTCCCTATTAGTCATAGATCTCTATGACCAGCAATAGACGTTCTGTGACTGCTTTGATTATGATGATCCTTCCGTTCTACCATATTTTCTACTCACATGATTTTACTGTTGGTATAGAATTACGCGCACCACATTTGCTGTCATAAATAAAATTTACAGTCGTTTCGCACATCCAACAATCCACAATTTTTATTGCAGCCCGCTAGATATCTCACACTCGAATATAAGACTCCGTTGTCGTGTCATTTTACCTGATTCTCCCAGTGTCGTAAACAAGATTAGCTGTGACAGTCGTCCGTGAGAACGGAGCTATACCGCTACCAATTCTAATAATTGAGTTATTGGAGGTCTGAGATGTCGTGAATTTCCGTCTTTACGTCAGAATGTTTGCGTGGTTTACAGTAGACGGTGAATTATGGTATGACAAACATATATTTGAATGTTGACGAAGTGCGCACTAAATTGCAAGAAGTATATTATCTGCCTAATTTTGTAATAAATATAATAAATTTGTAGATATAGTTTATTATTGCTTTAGTGTTGTATGTATTTAAAATTTGTGAATTTGAAATGTATGGATTTTGCAATATATACTCTCACATATTTCTATCGCTAAATAATCGTGGTCGCATTGCTGTGTTCCGGTTTGAACAGTGAGAGAGGCTTTGAAATGACTGGGTAGAGAGGCATAATATCTTCAAGTAACAAGGTTGGCAACGCGTTCGTGATATCCTTGTGTTATTACGAGCGGCTATAGGCTGGAGTGATGCTTACTATCACGCTGACACGATGACTCTTTGTCAACCTGGTCAGGATATGATGATAATGATAAATATGATGTACTAGCAAATTTTGTAGGGTTTTTTCTACTGACAATCAAAAGTAACCTGAAATAGTTTATATAAAGATATACCTCAAGTCATGCCGCTTTATTTTCTTAGAGATCTCAGCTGATTTACTGTGTCTATACATCTTCAGTATATTAATGTGCAAAGATCGCTTAAAATAGCATCAGGATACGCTGTGCCCTTGAAGTACCTACCACTTCCACGCGTTGGAATATTATTTAAACGAATTTATGCGTATTGTAAAAATACATTTAAACATAACCTTTGCAGTGCCAATTTATTAATTAATTTACATAATTCTTAACAGATGTCGATAATATTTTTTACAGGTACATATTAATATAGCATGCACCTTTTAATGCATATTCTAAAATAAGTGACAAACACTATTTTTCAATTAACAACCGATTATCACATTAAATACGTTTAATGTCCCAAATGTATGGATATATATTTTTTATTACTCGATATTGTCATTTTATGTTATTATATATAATTGCAGTTTTATTTTAAATTCATATTTATTGAGCAATTAAAATATGAAAGGAAAATGAAATGTTGTCACTGTTGACATGTGGTCACAAATTGAAATCATAGGAGCGGTAGCATTTTAAGATATTTATTACTGTTCAAATATTATCTGGATTTTGTTATACCTACATTTATAGGTAATCAATTTGCAAAGAACATCTGTTACTAAAACAAGATGTTCCTCACCGTTGGCTCTATCTTTCCAAATATGGGTAGTTCTACAAACTAAGGAAGAAAAGGAGTAAGATTTCTGCCCGACAGTTTTTTAATATTCTGTTTGGGAAATTTAATCGAATAACAAGAGTATAACGTCTTTTAGCTAATCCTAAGCGGAACAGACTAAATATCAACAACGCAAACGAAGCCGCGGGCTACAGCTAGTATCCCATAAAGAGGTTCTCCTCGTAAAGGGTCCAGGTTTATATCTCAAATACCGTTTTGCGTTCTCAGGTGACAGCTATGAAAGATACCTAAGGTCACCAGAGAATTTAGTGTTCAAGATTCTTATCCACTACATACCATTTTATGGCACATCCTTTACGGTCTAGGTCGTTCGTTTGAGGAATGCGCTTCCTCCATGCGAAGATTGTGTTTTTTTTATATACTAGCAGGCCTCCGCGGTTACACTTGTGTTAAGTTGTAAAACCTCATAACCCCTTAAGGGATCATTTTTGAAGTAATATTTTTCACGCGTTTCATGACTTTCAATAAAAAAGCAATATTGAATTACATTTAAACAACTTTGAAACATTAGCAATTTTATACTAATTTGGCACCTCAATTTTACCCCTTAGGGGGGTAAGTTGTCAAATAATCTTTCTTAGTTCTTCCCAACGTTATGTAAGAAACTTTTATGTTAAATTTCAAGTTTCTCTATTTATATCTAACTTTATAGTTTAAGTCCTGCGTTGGTATATCAGTTAGGCAGTCAGCTTCTCCATTTAACTATAGAAATTTATAATTTAACTCGAAGCATGAATGTGTGCATATTTATAAATTTTTATGCGTCATACACTTGGCATGAAAATTTGAGCTGTACCGTTTCAGGTGCATATACCGCGATTTCTCGGTTTCGGTACCTTATTCGCCTTTTACTACATATGGTAAAATGGGAGGTGCTCTACTTCTCCGTTAAATCTATCTTATTTACATAACAAGATATAACATAATGTATTTCCATTTATTACTGGTTTAATAAACTATTTTTGTTTAAGTTAAGTTTTAAAATTTCTCTTTTTTGTGATTTCCTCAGACTTATTTGATTTATTAAAAAATACCCAATAACACTATTTGCTAGGGTTACCAAAATAATTTATTTAACATTTCCAAAATACAGATTATTGAATTATTATTTGAATAAAATGTGTAAAAGTGGACAATAATTAAAAATATGTATGTTAAATTTTTTTTAAATTGTTTTACTTGAATATAAGTGTATAAAGTATATAAATAGAAGTGAATAATAAGGTAGAATAAGGTCTACGGTAAACTGTCTTTAATTTTTTTTAAAAGAAAAACTTAAATTTGTCTCCATCCAAGATTTGTCTTAAAGCACGCTCTGTGAAATAAGGACTATGGTCATCATCATCGTCATCATACCAGCTGTTGAAAGTCCACTGTTGGACATGGCCTTTCCAAGAAAGAAAGTTTTTCACCCATGAATGCCGCGCTGGGAAAGCGTGTTGGCAATCGCATAACGCAGCTTTCGTGACGGGTATGCTGATGCACTTACCCGCCCTGTATTTGAGCTGCACTGTTTCGGATGGATATACCGCCATCGGTCAGTTCTTTTACCTGAGTCGCCTCTTAGGACATCTGGTGCTGTGGGAGGTACTATTCTACTCTGCCGGTATCTCATGGCAAAAGACCATGGTATTTTTAATTTTTTAAAGACGTACCAGGACCATGATAAGGCTAAAAAAATATCAAATAAAATATATTATTGTATTCTGTGCAAAAAGTGAGCACAACAATGTTAAATTATATGAGATTTACAAAAAAAAATTTCCGTTGAATCAAGGTCGCTGTAGGCTTGTCGCCTTAAATTGATATCATTAAAAATAAGTACAGTGTATAATCTGTACGAATGCAACACATAATAGTGTACATATTTAGTTTTCATTGATTGAATAATAGATAATTATATTAATAATAAATAATTAAATAATATTAACCCAACCATTACAATTTTCAAAATAAATAGAATTTGTTTTTAAGCCATTAAATTATTAAACATTTACGACGAAAAATACATACCTACTATACTTGTATATTACGCTAGTTATTTCAGCAAATATACGCGGTGCCATAAATAAATATTGCAAATAATAATCATTCGAAAAAATCTTTTCAAACCGCACATCAAGTTTAAACATACGGACAGTCGTAAAAACAAACGTTCGTCCAATAATAATAACAAATAACAAGCCACAAGACAAACGCACGCATTCGATGCCCATCGGCTGTCGTCGTTTGACAGCTGACAGTTGACAGTTGACGGTTGACAGCCGCGACAAATGACAGACGAGCGCAACAGGTGCGCGCGCGTCGGCGATTGGAGATGGCTATCAGGCCGATGTTGATCTGTGGACTATCCCACATGCATTAGAATAGTAATGTGAGGTTTGATTGTTAGAAAGGAATATCGGCGGAGCATTACATGCGAATAAAGCTCGTACAAATTTGCAAATCTCGGCATTTGGTTGGATTAATTCACACTAATTCACACTATGTTTAATAGTGGTTGCATATTATGACATTAATAATTTTATATTCTTCCTTGTTTAGTGTATTTGGAGAGGTCTATGTCCAGCAGTGGACTTTCAATGGCTGGTAAGATGATAAGATAAAAATTTTCTTAAAGAATTCATTACCCTATTTATTTGAATGTGTTAACATCTAGAACAGAACGATTAAAAAAAATTGATAAATATATTCACGTTAGATTGCACCTCCTGCACATTTAAGGAAAAGTTTCTAGTTTATAGTTCTAATTCTAGTTTCTAGTTCACTATCGTGATAAACCTCGACAAAAACCACAAATGCAAATGATATGCTGTATGTGTTAAATTTCTTGGTATCTATTGTTCTGTATCTAAAGTAAATGTAGTGTTTCATGCTTGACCAGAAATTTCACAGTGGATATGACATTTAATTCGTTCCATAAGGTTCAAGTAATTTTTTTCAAAATCGGCTCACTGGAGCACTGACATTTTGACTCACACATTATTATTATTATTTTAGAGAGAAAGTACCTGACTAATCTGTCTCTTATGTTCATAATTCCGAAGTATTCATAATATCGGTAGCAATAAACGATTATTATTCTTTTAGTTATTTCCTATATTTTTTCAACCTAACTATCTTATTTACTATTATTCAAAGTCATATAATTTTTGTTTAGATTTCTTTTTATATATATTAATCAGAATTATATACACAACGTTTGCTTAACTTTAACAGTTTCGGTTATTTTCACATAAACTTGTAACATATACGTATAATAGTACTATGGTACATTTCAATTAAATTAGTTTAATATTAGCGGCTATATCTTAAAAATAATCACTTTATTTGTGTATTTTGCTTTAAAATTTAGGTCAAGTTTTAGAAACGAATCGGTTCTATTTATAATTATTGGTTTATTAAGGTTAAAACTGTGACCACAACGCACGAGCTGAGCGAGCGAAGCGAAATTGCTGCGGCAGTGACTGTCAAAGTGCTAGAACCGGATTGGTCCTGGTGTTAGGTTTAGGTGCAGTTAAAACTGCAGTTTAAACTCTCGGGTCCATATTGGCTCACCAAAAGCTCTTTACCTGAATGATGATCAATCTTCCTAAAATTTATCATCACCCTAAAGTCTTCATTCATACTATTTGTGGTACTACCGGTAATCTACATAACACTCATGTTTCCGAAAAATTAAATTAATAATACATTAATGTAAATATACTTAAACTCCTACTATTTCATATCATAACGCTTTTATCCCGAAACATAATTAAAATCATGAACCAGATGTTTTGAAGGAAAAGGTTTGTTTTGAAACAATTTCTTGCGACTATAAAACAACGTTTCACATTTTTATTTGGTTATTACCTACCTGAGATATTTATGTCTAAATATGAAACACAGCCGAAAAAGAATGCATGTAAAGCTGAACGTATAATTTAACTAGTAACGCCCCGCAGTTTCTTCCCCGTAGTTCTGTTCCCTTAAGAATAATAAATACAATAAAAGTAGTAAGTTGCTCCTTATCTATTTATCTGCCAATGAAAGTCTGATTATATAAACTCACCTTTTTTATTCGAATAATTTTGAAAATCATATCAACTTTGCTCCTACATTCTACTTCTTTGAGGGATGTTTTTTCAAAAATCCTTTCTTAGTGTTCCCCTAAATCATAACAAAAAAAATCAAGTTTGAAACTCTTATAGCTCTGTGTTGATATGTCAATCAGTTACTTAGGTCCTCCTTTTTTTATTACATAGGTTTATTGTCTACTAATGTTAGGTATTCTTTTTTATTTCAAATACCATAGGTATAATTTGTGTTTTTTCAGTTTTTTTTTATAACATAGTCAACATAATCAAAATCATGAACCAGATGTTTTGAAGGAAAAGGTTTGTTTTGAAACTATTTCTTGCGACTATAAAACAACTTTTCACATTTTTATTTTGTTATTACCTACCTGAGATATTTATATCTAAATAACCAACGGTTTTGAATGATTAAAGGCCGTTTCACTGAATTGTGTCTTAAATTAATAAAATTTATAAAAAATGACTCATTTACGATTATGTTTATGGCCTAGGAGTTGCGCCATCCGATA
Source organism: Heortia vitessoides (assembly GCA_020976665.1). Classification (NCBI taxonomy): domain Eukaryota; kingdom Metazoa; phylum Arthropoda; class Insecta; order Lepidoptera; family Crambidae; genus Heortia; species Heortia vitessoides. Next base: position 6,305,285 of record JACJUM010002971.1, read on the forward strand.
GATTGGAACCCCGAAAATGTTCTCCTTAACATTTTTCATCCCAACAATCACATTTCCTAAATAATCTGTCTAATGTTTACAACTCTTAAGCATTCAACTTCATAATATCAGTAGAAAGATAATAATCTAGATCTTTTAAATTCTTAAAAAGTTCGTTACTTTTTATTAGCTACCATTAATTTTGTCATACCAACCTCCCGTTAGCAATCGATAATACAAAATATGATATTCATGACGTAATGTCTGTCTGTTTGTTATACTTTTGCACCATAACTTAAAGTGAAGGAAAATTAATTCCAGTAACATGAGTGCTCCTGTAGGATGCGATTTAAAGTGTTATCACGAGTGATAAACTCGTAAAAAATTAAATTACAGAATTAATTCACATATTACAAGCGTTTAAGTATTTCAGCAATAAAGTAACATAAATTGTACATTGGCAATGCATGTTATTTTACAGTTACTGTCTGATTTAAAAACATATAAGGTTTATTATTATATACCAACAGTTACTTATTTATCGTTTAAAACAAAGTCATTTATTTTATTTCAATGTTCAATCGAGTCCTGAGATAAACATAAAAAAATAAAATTATGTTATATATCCAGCTTTAAAATACGATAAAATTTATGGACCCATTGATGTATTATATTCGTTATTTATTATGAAAATAACCACCGGCCTTTTGTAAACCGCTCGCAAATCAATTTAACAATCATTGTTGAAAACATTAATACAGTGTTCCCAATTAATTTTGTATAGTTACTGCATTATCATATTAATCTACCCTGGTTTCCATGAAGCCATTTTGGAAGATATTGGTCAAGTGTAAGCTTTATAAAGTTCATATTTAAAAGGGACGTAGTGAATCGTTCAAACCAGGAGTTCATAAACAATGACGCCATTAATCGTTCGGTGTAAGTGTACGACTTGAAAACGAGCGCTGCCTGTGAAGATCAGTGGCATTAACTACGATATGTGATACGAAAAGGCATGAGGAATCAAGAATGACGAGATCTGCTAAACTAAAACTCACACATTAACCGGATTTTGAGGTAAGTCGCTTAAAAAACAGAGTAATCACAAATATAATACTTTTATACATATCCTTAACACTCACAAATGTTTGTGACTCACAGAACAAACACAAATGTTTGTCCTGATGTTTACAAAATTGAGCCCGCCTAAGAAATATAGTTACCGATATAGCACGCTGAACCGGAGCTTTAAGGCTTTGGATTTAAGTCATCGCACTGGTAAGTGCAGCATAAGACATTATACCCTGAAAAGAATTCCAGGATCGCGCTGAATACGTGCTGCATATGAAAATAACCACCGGCCTTCTGTAAAGGGCCCTGATTAACTTATTATTGGTTCTATAGGAAACTACTTACTTGGTTATAACTTTACAAAATAAAACTTTACTTTCAATATTTATATATGTATATACTAAGCTTCAAATATTTTTAACGCTATGATGGTGGCAAATTAGCATACAAATCGGCCTGATGAACAGTTCTTGTAGATAAAGGACAGAATGTTTTAATTGTTTGCGTCTTAGCCTTTATTTTATGTTAAATATATTTCAAATATTATATTATATTATTGTTTACAATAATAAATAATACTGACTCTGCTGTAAAAAATAATTGTCATTTACTAGCAGTATTTTTGTAGTTTATTAAATTTAGTGATTTCTGCTCCGATTATATAATGTATGAATCTTTATATACCGGTAAGTAGTTTTTATTTACGGTTCATAAATTATTTTTTTTTCGAAAAGTAAAATGTATATACACTGGTTGTATGATTTTTTATGTTCTAAACGCTTTTTATCATTGATTCGTATACTTTTTTATTTCATAAAAGCCTTCTTATATTATTATCATATTTATACCATATTTTAAGTATTATATTGTTGAATATATAATTTATTGAAAACCTGAAGTTCGTTATTATAATTATAATTATATTATATTTATATTATATTTATATTATAATTATATTGTTGAATATATAATTTATTGAAAAGCTGAAGTCCGTTATTATAATTATATTTGTATATACTTAGGTGATCTAAATGTGTTCGTCGCACAATACGTACTAAAATTTTACGACAGTGATTATTTAATATTGTAAATCATAAAAACAATCATTATAATTGACTTTTACGAGGTACGGACACATTTTTTAGTTTTATGCACCAATTAGTGTTAAATAAATCGTCTATAAATTAAAATGTATTGAAATCGATTAATACTATAAAGGTCACTCGGACAATTTGTAATGGTTATTATGTAATTTAAATTGGTTTACGCACTTTCTTATGGGATGATATTGACAAAAATTCAGTGGTCATAGATTATGCATTTCATCATCATCAATACAACCACTAGAAGTCCTCTGCTGGATATTTCCAGGACTTCCCAAATAAGGGGGAAACTTGCCCTTAATTGTCACGCTAGGCAAGCGTGTTGGCAAACGCAGAGCACAGCTTTCGCAACGGGGATGCTGCTACCCTATACATTTGAGCTGCACTGTCTTGGCTATATATACCGCCATCTGTCGGTTCTGGAACCTCAGTCGCCTCTTACGACACCTGGTACAGCGGGAGGTACTATTCTACTCTGCCAATATCTCACAGCGATGCCGGTACCTCACAGCGAATTAAAAAGCGAATGCAAAAAATAACGGTTTTCAGTTGGTATTGACATGTTTTAAAACCCTTTCCTATAACTTCTCTAACCGTTTGCAGACTTTTCCTTTTTCTGCTTATGTAAGATTAATAAATAAAAAAATCGATTTAGAAACGCTCCTTTAATTATAAAGTATATATATATTAATAAGTCAGTAACTAAAAAATAATGTATTGTGTCAATATATATTGCTTGCTCACATTTCAAGTTCAGGTTTTATTTTATATGTACTATTTGGATTGTTTTGTTTTTATTTATTTTCAGATCCTATGTTTTACAGAAATACAATTTTGTTTAATACCTATATTCTAATCGCGATACTTCTTAGTAATTATTATGTTTATTATGTTTAACTTAACTTTCAATAAATTTAGTTCTGTTACAAATGATTTTTAAGACATTATGCAAATCAGTTTATTTTATTTTACTGTAGCGTAATAGTTATTTATATGTTTCCATGTATTTCATCATACATACATACATCACGTATGTATTACACAGCCTGTGTTCCATTGGAGTAGGCAGAGACTAAGGACCTCCACTTGTTTCGATCTTAGAATACCTCTTTCGCTTTCTTTACTCGCATTAGTCCTTTTACACGCTCGTTTATTCTTGGTACTTCTGACCTGGCCCTTTTTTAATACCTCTAATTAAACGTATTTTACCATAGGCCTCCCGGGCCCATAGGCTAGGCTAGAAAGAGGGAATTTGCCTATAATTGCCTCGCTGGGCAAGCGTGTTAGCAATCGCAGATAGTAGCTTCGAGAGGGAAATGCTACTGCTCATTCCCGTCCTGTGTCATTTGAGCTACACTACTACGGATGAATATACCACCATATGTTGGTTGTCGGTCAGTCGCCGATGACACCTGGCACAGGGAGAGATACTATTCTACTCTGTCTGTACCTCATGGAAAATATATACAAGTTAGAATGCGACATTAAAATTGTTCGTATGCAATTTCGATATAAAGATAGCAATTAATAGCTACTCCTGGAAATCTTAAACAAATAATTGATAAATAAAATTATAATTTATGCGTGTGACTCTGAGGTATAAATCGTACGTCAAGTGTCAAATATACAAAGACAATTATAGATATTAATTACTATAAACATTTTCTAAACTTAATCCAATCTAAACTGTATTCGATTTGTTTAGGGATGAATTTTCTTTGGCCGCTTACCGCGTGCAATACAGTGGGTTTTAACTATCAATTCTTATATCAATAGATGGTCGGAAGCATTGACATTGGTTGAGTCGATTTATTTATTAACTGCATTCACACATTCCACTATGGCGTGTATGGAATTGGGTAAGGGGCGTTTGCATTGAGCGAGCAACTGGAAGTTAGTTGCACGAACGTTCTATGATGAACTATTCAATCATCTAAAAATTGGGACTTTAAAAGTGAAAAGCTTGCAAGCACCTGAGTAAACATTTTAAGAACGCTCTAATTTCTGAGTTACTTCTACTGTTTTTTCGATCAATCTACGTGAGCCGGATGATTACCGGAATTAGACAAACTGTGATCGCTCAAACTAGAGAAATTGGCTTGAAAATTCGAATGATCGTCGATAGTAGCTTCGCAACGGGAATGCCATCTATGCCCTATTTCATTTGAACTATAAGGTTTCGGGTATACTGCCATTTGTATGTTCTGGTACCTCTTACGATACCTAGTGTTATTTTATTACACTGCTTGCTTGAACCCTAACATGGCATATATTTTTTCATAGGTACAAAATCTATTCCCCTTTATTAACAACATTATTCTCTTGTCATCGAAAAAGATATTTAAATTTTTCTGACGGACCCGATGGCGCAGATGGTAGTGATCCTATCTTTTGCGTCAAGGTTCATGAGTTCGATTCCCACCCAGAGTAAATATTTCTATGATGGTGTTTGTGTTCGTTCTTGTCTGGGTGTTAAATATATGTAATTGAGTAATGCATATGTGATTCATCTATGGCCTAGTGACCGTAACAAAAGTGCTTTAAGTGACTAACCACGGAGTCAGTTCAATGTATTAGATGTTGTGGGAATTTATTTTGTGTTCGTAAAACTAGAAGTACCACAGAATATATTCAGACCTTATAGGAATATTTTTTTTGTAAAATTTTGACCTAAGACTTATTAATAACAAGTAATTACAAGGTCAACCACATCAAACAAAATTTTTTTTTCTTTAATGTGGTTTTAAAATTTATTACGCGCCCCGTTTCCAATATTTGCGCCCACAGCACTGCACCTTGTACCATTGAAGACGCGACCAAACACCGCTCTCAAGGTTTGAAATATGCCCTTATTTACATGTGCGCGGCCAACGGTCGGCGAGAGTTATGTGTTTGACCCGCTGCCAGCAATGGACGTCTAACTCTGAAATACCACGCTTTTGTGCACGGGCGAACATCTAGGTTTTCAATTAGTTGTGGCGTTAGCGACGGTTATGTTTTGCATTATTAAAAATCAGTCTCACGCACTTTGCACTCGGTGGCATTCACGTTTGAATTGTGTATGCAAGTACTTGGCTGATACTTCCTCCATTTGGGACGAATACATTTTCATGTAAATAATGTGCATTTGAACACCAATGGCATTTGGTTAAATAAAAGAGGCTTCAATAAAACTTTGCAATGTTTTGATTCATATCGTCGAAGTACCACACATGCAGTAATTTATAAAAATAATTATATTACTATATCCTCTACATGGACATCAGTGAGAATACGCAGAAGGGTAAAAATAAATGTACACTATAGTATGATTTGAAGAAATATAAGAATATAAAGTATGAAATGAGTATCGAAAGAATAACCGAACACGATCATAGAAAGAGGAGAGACATTAATACTTTCGTTTTGATATAACTTCTATCACCACTGAAAAAAACCACGCAAGGACCCAAATTGTTTGCACAGTTAATTTTGCAATCATTATATCAACAATCTGAAAACTGGTCCATATAACAATAAGTCTCAGGGTATATTTGGAAAAACCCTGTTTTTGAAAAATGATTTGTTCGACATTGGATCGGTGGTTCGTGTATTTGAGGTGATTCTTTTTCCATTATTTCTCATAGAGGTCTAAAGTCTAGTCTAGTAATTAAATAGTTATGTGCACATTAAAACCACATATTTTGCTCATACAACCGAAGGTATTTTTTTATACTATATGACTATATTTACTGAAAATGAATTTATTTTTTACCTTCAATTAATAGTTAGTTGTTTCAGAAAACGATATAACGAAAAATTTTTATTGAGAAGAACTCTACAAAATTGCTCTACGATAACAAGTATAATATACCTATGATAGCGATTCGTCTACAAACAATCAGATGCAAATGTTTCCAAAGCAATGTACTTGAGTATTAAACAAACTAATAAACGATTCGCATTAAAGTTATATTAAAAATGTAACATTAAAGAAAGTGGGACGGCCGGGTTGCATTTCATTATAAATCTTTGTTAAAAATGATGATTCCTCATGATTTCTCCTCATCAAATCCAGTTCACCGAATTCGGTTAATTCTCGACTAACGGTTGGGTTGAGCTTAAACGAGCCGGTAATGTATCGGACTGTACCCAACTGATGTATGGAGAACATTAACTTGAAGGGTCCAAACGGAACACTTTGGGCAGGGCAGGGTAACGAGTAATCATTTTCGGAAGAAATTGTCTTTAGTTACTATTACATATTACATCTCTTATAACATCTGGTACAGACGAGGTACTATTCTACTCTGTCGGTACCCCACGGCGAATTATTGTCATGCTGTCAATTAACTCAATCCGTTTACTTTTAGAAATAACTCCATTATCGTATAGTTTCTTTTAAAGATTCTCTTGAAGAAAGGCAGTTTTAAGTTTTAATAAATTATTAAAGTAGAAAAACGAGCGTCGCCTTTTGATCCAGTATTTTATAATAATTATTTTACAATGTCAATATATGTTTCGCCAAGGTTCCAGACCTTAGTATCGTATAGAAGAGTTACATAAAAGCTCGAGTAACTGGAGTAAAAATCTAATATTTGTATGAAATTTTGTTATATAGTTGCCGTGTGTATTTTCACACGGGCCGTTCGAAGCCACTTTTTACCCCATTATAACTCAAAATCCATTTAAGATGAACAAATAAAATTTGCTATAGTTATTAAAACCTCTAAGTAAAGAAACAAGTATAGGTCATACAGTTATTAAAATATTAACGTCCAAAAGTCGTCATTTTATCTCTGACTGACTGACTGACCTATAGATCAAAATTCTAACCCACTTTTTTTATTAATACCTAGCACCTTTAAATATTATGATAGCTACAAACACCAAGTTCTTTAGATAATCTTGACATTTATTTATAAGAATATACAACATAATAATGTACAGTAAAATAAAATAAAAACACAAAGCTTATAACTTAGGATAAATTGAACTCTTGATGTGACTTGGCTAGTTTTAATAAGCAAACCATTTTTTCAAATTATAAATATAAATTGATTAAGCTAATATAAGCTATGTTTAACTAGCACATGAAAACTAGGCAAGTTAAATCTTTGCGTTAAGCTTTGCGTTCCAATTTTATTTTACAATGTTATAACATATATTCTTATAAATAAATTTCAAGATTATTTACAGAATTTGGCATTCGTTTAGATATCAATTCTTTTGTCGGAAAAGTGGACAACCACGCATTGGAACTAAATATATAAATTTATTTAAATTGATTCTCTAGCCTCCTCTAGTTTCTAAAATAACTAGATATCCATCTGTCACAGAAACAAAGCCGCGGTGGAGAATGAAGTTTAATAATGAAACTGTTATTTAATATAACATTATTCATTTTTTCTTAGAATAATATTAAAAAGTCAGGTCCCCGTAAACATTAACTTAAAAAGATATCGTCAGTTACAACAACGAACAAAGGCATTTGTAAAGTAATAGCATTTTATAATCAAAGAAGGATGTGTTAAAAATGAGGACGTGCCGCCATGTACCCTTTTATTTTTGTTAATATATTTGTTTATATATATATATATATATATATAATAAAAATAATATCTTTTTTTAATCGTTTTATACAAAAATATTCTTAAAATTTTTATGATTCTTGTCTACGAGATTCGTAACTCAAATTTGATTGATGACACCGACCCCGCTCATAAACTGTATCAGTCATTTGCTTGAAAATAATTTGCAGCGCTGATTCAATTTGCCTGGTTTTTGCGTCGCATAATGGCAGTTCCCGTGTGAAAACAGCCTTATTTTTGTTTTGTTCGCATATTATAATAATATTAAGCTGCGTCGATGACTTCTTGCGGGCATCTCTGTTGCTTTTAATAATTTTCATAATTAATTTTGAGGTGGTGGTTTAAATAGAGCCGTTGGAATTTAAGGTCATTCGCTTTAATTAAATAATAAATACATATATATTTAATAAATCTACAATTGGTTCCAATATGTATATA
>JACJUM010002971.1:6313455-6751537 GCA_020976665.1 Heortia vitessoides
CAGCGTCGGCGCTAACAATCCATTGTCTTAAAGCTGGATAGAGCGATTCAATCCCAGGCAGTTTGCTTCATTAATATAATCTTTAACACTATAATATTTTTAAAATAACCTTACTCTTTATGTATTTTCTCTATTTGTTATTTATTTATTAGTAAGCCTGCTGCTGCCTGATAATGCTGCCTGGTATTTTATAGTAATTTTTTTTGCAAATGCCCTTTAAGTCTTTGTGTTAAATGCTACATGGCAACAATTATTATCCAAGTCGAATTACTTGATTTATCCTAACCATGCTACGAGACGGATATGCACACAGCTTCGGGTGGATATACCACCAGTCAGTTCTAGCAATTTAGTCGCCTCCTTTAGTAAACAGTGGTACTCTGGCAGTACCAAACAGCCAATGAGTCATTTGAGATGGATTATTGATTTGATTTACTTGAAAATGGGTAGGATATTATCAAGCAATACTGAAGGGTGACGGGGCTGTAAGTATCTGAAAAGAAGACAACGCATCACAATAGGGTAATATATATTTTTTATATTATATGTATTTACTGCGTTTATTTATACAAATATGTATGTAACGTCTATCTAATTTGTATGTATATTGTCTGCACCACTATATGTATTTCTTTTCTGTTTCGTATAATGGTTGACTGGGAGATAATGCCAACTAGCATTAAGTCCGCTATTTGTGCATTTTGTAATATTTTGTGCAATCAAGTTTTAATAAATAAATAGGAACACAGGTCGTAAGCCCACAGCTAAGACGTTCTAGACAGATCGTCTAATCTGACTAGAATGTCCGAGCAGGACAACCGCATACAACTGGCTCTATTGGTAATCATATAATTATAAAACAATAATACTGATTAGACGGTTTTCAACATTAGACGTAAGGTTCGTATAGCAACCTTCCTATAGGAACCTGCCGTCCAATAATAATTTATTCATGCTTATTAAATACTTAGGGATAACTCGTGATACCTGGCCTGATGACGCAGTTGCTAGTGATTCTATCTTGTACATTAAGGGTCATGAGTTCGATCATCACCCAGAACAAACATTCAAATGTTGAATATTTGTATTTGTTCCATGTCGGTGTGTTAAATATGAATACAAGTAGTATATTTGGGCTTCCTCTGTTGAATGACACCCGTATCACCGGTACTTTAAGCTACTTATCATAGAGTGAGTTAAATGTTTTGTAAATTTTTTATTTATACCAAAACTACCACAAAACATGTTTTCCTGCCCTAAGCTATCGATAAAATCCTATAATATTACGTAGACTATAACACGATGTCATGAACAAGCCATAAAGCTAAATCAATCTAGATCTAATTTCATTATACCCAAGTAATGAATAGAAAATGATCACATACCGGTCTACCATCCAATAAATTGCTAGCTCTTCCTCACCTGAAATTGTAACACATAATAAATCAAAATGTGCCCAACAAAAATGAACTTTATATTCTGTTGATGCAAGAATTAAAATCTATTAATTTCCAGATCGTGTTGCATTATTTAATACCAATGTAATTGACGAGATATTGAAGCTAAGTGTTTTAAGGTGCTGGTCAACAGCAAATTGCCTATTAATTTATTTATTTAAAATTATCTGAAGTACTAGCAATTTTACTATATAGTGTAATACAGAATCATTTCCCTCTATCTGTCTGTTCCTAAGTACATATGCTTAGATCTTTGCAACTTCGCAACGAATTTTGACGCAGTTTTTTCAATTGGTATAATGATTCAAGAGGAAGGATTATATGTATTTTACATGTATAATATAGTAAACTATATACGCGTGTGTGTGTGTATATACATACACATATAGTAGTAGTGATTACATATAGTACACTGATAATTTAAGAAGCATCTAATGTGATATTGTAAATAAACACATTTTTGCGATTACATAGAAAACGCTAGCTGAACTTCACGATATATTTTTCACTAGAACATAAGGTGAGTACAATAATCTACCCTCAAAAAGAAGTTTTTTTTTCTGTAATTTATAGATTTTCGGTCGTGGGTACAAGATTTTTAAGACTATGATCCGGGGCGGGTCGCTAATATAAATACATTACAAATAATGATTAATTTTCGTAAAAATGCTTAATAAAATTAAATTATAAATATTAATTATAAAATTAAAATTTTAAATATTACACCTTAATGTTATCTGTAGTTATTAAGCTAATATAAGATAAGACTGCATCTTTTTCGTCTCGTATACCAACAAATACCTACCTATAAGTATATGGTATTCTGAACTTCTTCAAGTGAATCAGGATCGTTATTTTTAATATAAGAAATATTAATTATTATTAATCGTTATTATTAATTAAGGATTTTTGAAATAAACCAGAAATTTATGTTGTTTTATTTCTCTCACATTTATTTAAACTTAACTTATATCGCCTCCTCAATATTTACTATGTAATATTAAAATACATCTACTTATTTTTTTTAACGTCAATCAAATTTTTTCACATGCTCTCCGATGAGCCCTTAATAGACTTCCATTCTATGCTTAAAATTTAAAATAATTAAATGTCATTTAATTACATAAATAACAATATAATGAATTAACACAAAATCTCATATATGATACCTGACTCATTATGATTATAACAAAGGAATTAAAAAAATTACTCAAATATAATCTATACAACACTCAGACAGAAGAGGCACAGATATTCATCATATATATGTTATTCCTGGGTGGAGATTGAACCCAAGACCTTTAGCGTACAAGATAGGATCAATACCACCTGCGCCATCAAGACCGTCGATAACAATTATAAATATTACGCCACTTATTGCAACTTATCTAGTTCTAAATAGCTAGATCAATTTAAATAATCTGACTACTGACAATAAAATAATATAGATTCCTTCACTCACTCCCTCATACACTCCTTTGTGTGACTTATTTCCAGAAAAATCTTTAATGAGATAACTAAATCGTTAACTTACTTTGACGGAAGGTTACCAAATTAAATCTTTAGTTAGAGTATGTACTTATCGAATTGATAAACTAATTAAGGCTCAAAAATACGGCTTTAAAAACGATTTAATCCTGTATACGCACACAATATTTTCCTATTGCATTTTTTGTTTGAGTCATAAGATTCAAGTCTTAAAAAAAGTATTAGGCTAAATTAGTAGTAATCATCACAACATAGAAAAATAAATAGACAATAGAACGCTATTAGCAATACTGAATCCAAAAAAAATATGTTATATGAGTCACTCAAAAAAAGGTCGTCTGTATTAGTTTCTCTCTCGCACCTGTTCGCAAATCGTGTTCGAATTATTCTCTTTTTAGAGTGAGAGAGGCAGTGAAATTCCTGGGTAATGTGACATAATACCATTAAGTCACATGATTGGCGACGTGCCGGTGATATCCTCGTGATATTACGAGCGTTTTTAGCTTGCGGTGAAGCTTACTTTCACGCGAGCAACTATATGCTTGTCTTTCGAAAATACGAAAATAATATAGGGTAATAGGTATATTAATAAGGTTTCACTAATAACCGTTTTAATCATGAAAAGGTATTTCCGATGCTAGTCATTCAATATCAATTTCATTAAAGATGAGCTTTTATGCAAATAGAGTTGCAGGCGATCCCTAGTTATAGATACGTGCAGAACCTTAACTCCATTATTAGCTACCAGCACTCCGTGCATGTCGGAACTGTATCAGAAGAGCTATCTGTCTGGTCGAGGTACGTTTTCAATCTATGTAGACGCAATGAGCTGTTATTCTTGATATTACTTATACAACTTCAGCTCGCGGCTATTATTGCAGGCCCACACTAGATCAGTTCAACCACATATATGAATGGCTCTCAATATAGCTCTTTTGCTGTGAGAATTTTAGTTTTCCGAGACTTTGAGCGAGCCTTTTTTCTATGCCCGATTTAAGTCCGTATTTCTGGAGTCGGGAAATGCAAAAATATAGTTTTCTCGGCCTCCGATCATTGAATTGAAGGGGCCGAAAGCGCATTTGGTGTTATTTTCCATTAGACTAAATAGACAAACAAGCAGACTGCCCGCGTGATAGTAAGCGTCATAGAACCTTATAGATGCTCGAAATATCACTAGCGCATTTGTTAACCCTGTGACTAAGTAATTCACTGTATCTCACCCTTTAAGTCGAAACAAAGCAATAGAGACACTGCTATTTGGCGGTAGAAATTGGTGAGAGTGAGATACCAATGTAGACGAAATTTTGTGTAAGATTTAGATAATGTAAATCTTTATAATACCTTTTGTTCCTATCTTGTGCGATTAAAATCTTGGGTTTGTCCCTTCCCCCTTTTAAACGTTAAATATTTGTTTGTTCTGTGCATTATATATGTATTTTAATATTATATATGCTTAAGTGACTTATTACGGAGGTAAGTCAATGTATGAGAGGTTGTGTGAACAAATTATACAAACAAAATTGATCGGTAGGTCCTTTTCACTATTTTTTAAATGCGAATAGAAGGTTATATGTTTTCACCATAATCAGAAAAGCTTTAGATAGGGAATATAGTAATTCATCTTCTGCTGTTCTGGATTGAGAAAATTGGTGTATTTTAGTTTTGTTTCTTATTGCATAGAGTTTGGTTGAGTAAGGTTAATTTCATTATGTTGACAGCTTAATTATTACGTTAAGATACAGACATATAAGTAATTAAAATTCTGTGACTGCAATACATATATCGTTTATTCCATATAAATATTTAGCAAAAAGAAGTTATTTTTACACTGTACAAACATTGACATTATATTATTTTATGTCTATTTTCACATTTTCTTTGCGTTAAAGTGAGCGACCTTATAATCGTTACTTGATCGTATTTTAAAATATATTATTTTATTTTATTAAACCAAGTCAGCCACCAAGCGTACAGTCCATGATAGTAAGCGATACCGCAGCCTATAAACGCTTGTGATATCATAAGGATATCACTCGCGCGTTGCCAACCTTTTAATATTATTAATACCCAGTAATTGAACTGCTTATCTCATCCTTATATCACCAAAATTATATTTACTTGTCATCCACAAATAATCTTCAAAAGAGCATTTCCGTTTCACGTATTAATATTCCATATAGATTACATAATATACTAACATTCAACTCAAATAACTGATACTTTAGCGCTAACTAGTACACCACACCTGGCTGAGGCACAATAAAGACGTATCATCCACTAACTAATCGATATCGGCGTGCTGTACTATCATTACGCTCAACTAGATATGCATAGAAAGGGACAAAAAACAACACCCATTGTCACATATCGCAAAGTCATGTTTTGTAACTGATATAATTATCTGTCTCAGTCTCGGATCGTGTTTAAACTGTAACAGTCCATTCATTATCGGTAACAATGGCCTGACGGCTGGTTTGGTTATGATAGACTTGATGGTGAGTCTACATCGGACATGCTTGGACACATTAAGCTATAGAAAAAAAATTAAGATATACAAGTCTTATTCCTTTTAAAGCATAAGTGAAATAGGTACGTAAAAAGTAATGTAAATCCTTTTTAAGAAAATGCGCGGATGGATGAATCTGACATTTGACACACAGTTGTTGTGAAAAAAAAGTTTTTTCATAAAGAATGTACCAGTCATATATTCAATTAAGTAAAACAAAAGTTACACACACTACTGTTTAAATACAACATACTCAAATGAAACTAACTTTAATTATTTGGTGGTTAGCTATAAAGCTAACTATACTATATATACTATTTGACCCATGGTCAAATAGTACCTTCCTAGTACTGTATAGTGTTGTAAGAAGTGACTTTGTTACCAAAACCGTCAGGTGGCTGTATATCCATCAGAAAATGCAGTGGAAATGCACAGGACAGGGTTGGTCAACAGCATCGCCGTCACGAAGCTACGCTCTTTGATTGCCACTGCGCCTCTTCATAGCCATGGTTTGGAAATTATGTGTTAAATTTCCCTTTTTTTGGTGAGGCCAATCAATATCATATCAGTTGGACTGGAATTATTGACTGGATTTATAGACAGCTAGATTTATATTCTATAGGTTTTAAAGAATATATTCTCTTTGGTTTTTGTTGATTATCAACATTTTGTAAGTGCTATTGACAATACCCAGAAATTAAATAAAAACAAATAATGAATTATTTATTAATTATAATCATTCAATTTTGACTACAAGTAATAATAAGTTAATAAACAAAATTTGTGCAATCGCCATACATTCTTTAATAATAATCTTTGAACTGTCTAATTCGTTGAATCGATTCAGAGTAAGCAAATTTCGCCTCTGCGTCTGTTTCTTATGCAATCTACATGCACGCTTATATATACTTCCTTAGATTTGTCTATAGGCTAAGATTTTTATGGCAAATATATGACTTAAAAATAAAAGCTTTTATACGCATTTAAAACCAGGCTTATTCCAATTTTTTCGCTTGAAATTCAAAATATGTACCTATTTCTAATATATTGATTATGATCGTTCGTGTTTCTACCATTCCGATAATATTACGATGATTATCTGAAATAATACATCCCTTCTTTTAAAATCAACGTGGTTTCTTGCCGCAATAGTTTCGCGAAAAACTTTTTAAAGATAATATCTAATTATATCAAAGAAATAGTCAAACTCCCTTCCTTCTCCCTTCCATTTCCAAATAAACGCTTATCCTATCTATACTATATCCTACTACTATCCAGAAACTCGTAAAATTTTATAACAATTTATTAAAAGTAAGTCTTTAACTAGTCAAGTAAATAGCGGTAACGGTTCCTCACCCATTGGCATACCCACTACGTCAATGTAAGAAGGAAAGTCTGTTTCATAACCGTAAACAAGTTTTAATAAAACCATTTCAGTCTCTAAGCATCTTAATTCGCGGTCATCATTCGCTTCCTACAATTCTTGAATAATTGTTACTTAAACACTTCTTCAATCAACCACCTATTAAGGCGCTGGTATGTTTTTATTTCAAAATGAGGTGGAAAAATGTCGGTGCGTGTGAACTTAGGCGACACACCGCGCCTAGAGTAATAGTGAGGTTTTCTTAGAAATTTCTTGACTGCCTTACACAGTGGAATGGTATTAGAAATAGAGCGAATTAAAGAATTTTAATGGGATGGCATTTCCACTCGTCCATACATAGGTACATTAACCTTTATAAAGGTGTAATCTGTGTACATAAATGCTTAGGAAATAAACGCGTGCCTCTATTTTACCAAAATGGCAGAAATAAACATACCTTCACATGTTTTCCCGTTTATTTATTCTATAACTATTAAAAATCACAAATGTATATTAGTCCATAGAGAAGGTAAATGATTTTGTTTAGTAATTTATAATAATTGCAATAAGGCCTAAAATGAGTATTCGTTAAATCATCGAAGTGATATATAATAAAACAACTTAAGAAGAGAGATTATCTGATACTATTAGATGATATCTAATTCTGTCAGAGAAATAATCAAAATTTATTCGTTTTTTTTCATAACACAAAAATAACCGTAAAATATTTGTATTCATAAGCCTTTACTGTTAAATAATAAGTAACTGTATGGAAATTATAATAAGAAATTATCGGGATAAATGATACAAAAATAAATATTTTCAGACTATTTGGATATTGCTTGATATATTCAAAGTGACATTACTGTTTATATCTTGCATCCTTTTCTTATAGTTGTTCTTATAGTTAAGTGCAATTGTTATATAAGATTATAATAAAAACTATATTATTAGTTAATTACTTTGTTGTTTTATTATAATAATAATAATATTCTTTATTGTACAAACCATAAGCAACACATTCAAATAACATAGAAAAACATACAACAGTACAGTACAATATTTTATTCTTATTTATATTTCTTATTATTCTTAATCGCATGGCTTACGTCCTTTTGAATCAAAGCCGACATTGTATCTCGAACGGATTAAAAGTATAATTGTTATGGCTGTGAAATGCCAATAAAATGCGGTGGAATGTGGTAATGATTACGCCTCTGGTGTTAGTAATTAGATATTTCCGCTCGTTTTGTTTTTGCTGAAGTATCCTGTTGAGGTGTTTTGTGGTGTGGGAACTCGTAAATCACGGATTCATTTCTTCTTCATTAACTCATTTATGCTTCTTTAATGGTTCAGCTGAACTGAGTGTAATGGCTTGATTTATTTATGAAATTACCCTTTTTTCTTTATTGCATTCTGTATTGTCTTTTTTCACATTGATAGTTGATATAATGTACCGAAGCTATACCTATTAGCCAAGTTCAAATGGATATTCTATTCTAGAGGATTCTATAAATAAGTTAACGATGACTTGATCTTTTTTTATTTGAGTTTTTCCTCTATTTCTGCCAAATTCATTAATTCGTTGTTGGGCAATAAAATTAAAAATTACTCTTAATATTAACGTTTAAAATTAAATAAGCGTCTTAAAAGCTTTAAAATAATGAATAACTTAAAGTAAAAACTCATTTGCTGTGAGGTACCGGCAGAGTAAAATAATACCTCCCCCTGTACCAGGTTTAGTATAAAAAAAATAAAATTTGTTTTAACTTGGTAACTTCGCATGTCTGATATCAACAGAACTGAATACAAAATAGATATACAAATTCTTACCGTACAACGTTCCAAACACGGAGTGCTACGCTATTTCCAATGGGTCTGTCAGTTTTAGGACATCAGTTACATCTCACGACATCTAGTACATAGAGTGGTACTGTTCTTCTATGCTAGTACCCCACGGCAAGTTCATAACTCCAGATTATAAGTATTGACGGTCCCGATGGCGCAGATGGTAGTGACCCTATCTTGTGTGCCATCGATTCCCGCCTAGAGCAAATATTTATATGATGATATTTGTGTTTGTTCTGTGTATGGGTGTTAAAAATATGTATTTAAGTAGTATATTTGTGATTTCTCTATTGTCGAGCGTCCGTAACACAAGTGCTTTACCGACTGACTACGGAGTCAGGTAAATGTATGAGATGTTGTGGAAATATATTATTATTTTTAATTTTAACATCACACTTCATGTGAGAAACTTCTAAATTTTTTTCTATATACTTATAATATAATATACTTGTACACTTTCCTTTTGAATCACTCTTTTTAATTAAAATACCGCATTAAAATCTGTTGCGTAGTTTTAAAGATCTAATCATACAAAGGGACAGACAGACAGCGGGGAGTGGCTTTCTTTTATACTATGTAGTATAGAATTTATTTTCTATAAATACATTCATTGTTATAAATACTTAAACATACATAAATAAACTAGTCTATGTTAAAACAGAACTATCACTGCTGAGTTATATGATAACAATCATATTTTATAAAAAAAATAATTTCTTACAGCTATAACATTGTATGAACATAAATATTGCCATAACTTATGGATAAATAAAGTTTTCATTCTTTGTACACATTTTTCCTACAATATATTTAAACAACTATATGATAACTTTACCGTATCATTTGAATACAAACGTCCCGGTATTCGTGAACCATGAAAAATCAGTTATGATCAATCCGACTCACTTGCGAATTAAACTTAAACAATAAATACAGAGAAAGTGTTGTAAGTGATATCTCCAGATACACATGAACAATAAAATATAACAATCGGACATTTTCGGCAACCAGAATCGATTCGACCGATTCGATTTTCAACTCGATTCGATACACTCGAATTTACGAGTTGAATTCGAATGATAAATATCGCTGTGCAAACGAATTATTCTGAGTTTACATGCAGATGTGAAATTAATGGATATTGAACGTTTTCTTTATTGTTTGAATGGTGTACTTTATTGACGTATTCTCTTTTCAGTGTTGCGTGTTTACTATGATCTTAAAATTTATATGTTTTATTGCAAACTTGGCAGACATCTTGTGATAATAGAGACGAACGATCACAATAGCGCGTATAAATCATGACAGTAGTATTATAAGAGAAAAACACATATGGGTACATATTTGAAATTACGTTCGAAATTATTTTTAATTTTCAACGCGGTACCGGCAGACAAGAATAGTACCTTCTATCAACCAACATTTCTGTCCCGATGTTGCCTCTAGCGATTGCCACCACGCCTAACTATTCCAGTGCCTAGCGTTTTACGATAGCTATAATAATGACGATCTCTTGGCTTCATAGAAACATCTCGGGTATATTTTATACAATTGGCTAATCCGATAGATGTTGATCTTAGGTATAATTAAATGGTTATAAAGAAAAAAATATTTTTATTTTTAATTGAAAAATAAACAATCCATCTTTCAAGTTGGATCATACTATACGCAGTGAACAGAATTAAAAATTAAATTGGTGCTGTACTTTAGAAGTTCGTTCTAATATGGTAGCCTGACTCCACGATAATTACTAATATTACAGTTATTAGACAATGCGGGAATATAACTTTGAAATTTAAATACATATATAAAACTCGTTACGGATGGTTATGACGATAGTGATTGAAATAAATAGGTATATATCAAAAAAATTATTAAATGTCGTTAGGCTATTATGTAGTTATGGGCAAAATGTATTTTTGTACACATTAACACTGCTAATACTAATGAAATGAATAAATGATTTTTTGATAAGGGAATAAAAATCAGGAGAGTAAGTATAGTGCCCAGAAAATCCTTTTGGAATTTCCTTTATTGTGTGTGTATTCACACGACATACTGATTTATTAATATTTCAATGCTTGCATTCGACTCTCTTACGTCCTTACGTATTAACTGTACTTTTCTTTTAAGGCGACAAATTCTAGCACTCATAGCTAAATTCATGAACTACACCGCCTTAATGAGCCAGAGAGAGTCTAATTGTCATTACACGAGATTTTATGTTGAATCCTTTCTTTCGAAATCATATTGAAGGAAGGAATCGTTTGCTCACCCGATCCGGGCCGGCGTCCCTCAGGGTTCTATCCTTTCTTTGGTTCTTTTTTCACTTTATATCAACGACTTCCCCAAAATACCCGAAGTTGAACTCGCAGGTGACACTGTTATACAATTCCATTCCAAATAGGAATAGAAATAATAGCCTTCAGTCTGCCGCCAACGCCCTAGGCGATTGGTTCCATATTTCACTTATATACGGAACTTATCATCAAACCAAAACGAAAAAATTCTAAAAAGTTCAGCAATGAACTTCTCTCGTAGTCCACTTTACACGCAATACAACCTCACTCGCCCACTCCCTATTCTTCTTCGACCAGCCTATGGACTACGCAGGTCAAATACTTAGGCATCACCCTCGCGTCCGACAGGCTAAGTGCAGCTGAGCGCAATCCGTGCTGTGCTTGCAGTCGCCTTAAATGACGGCCACTTGAGTCGAGTTGTGCTTGAAGCCTTAGAAGCACCCCATAGAGATTGCCGTCAGTTTTTTCTGATCTCGCTTTTCTCATTAATGAACGCCCTGGCCGCTTTCCTCCCCTGGAACTGAAGTTAATGTCAGTCAACATTACGCTCGTCAAAAAATCATAGCAAATGATAAGTTTCATAGCATAAGTTAGGTATTACGAATTGCATATAAAAAAAGTTCTTTAATGTAAACCGAAACGTTCAATTATAAACATAATGTCCACAAAACACACGCAAAGAACCACAGCACGGTGCATAAACATAAAATGTCGATTAAATATTGTATAACGTCTTATAACAATCGGTAAGTACATACCAGTTTGTGAATAAAACCGTGTGTACACGATGCGATTACAAAAAAATACACGTATGTATGGAAGGCTGCTTTATGAGTGAAGGATTATTTAGATTTAGAGTTATGTATTAGATTTCTTATTTAAATGACTAAGTCGTCAACTATA
Organism: Heortia vitessoides; assembly: GCA_020976665.1. NCBI lineage: Eukaryota > Metazoa > Arthropoda > Insecta > Lepidoptera > Crambidae > Heortia > Heortia vitessoides. Next base: position 6,325,321 of record JACJUM010002971.1, read on the forward strand.
CGACCCTAACGTATGCTGCCCTATCTAACGATAGTAAGTGTCACCGTAGCGACAGCACGATAATATTATCGTAAGGATGTTTTAAAGCGTTGCTAACCATGTGACTTAAAGTTATTATGTCACATTACTCAGTAATTTCACTGCCTTTCTTATCCTTCTAACTGGATCACTGTTATTTGGCGGTAGAAATATGTTAGTATTTTCATATCAGGCGTATTTCCAGAAAAAAAAAATCTCGAGGGATGATGAAGATGAGAATGGATGTTTTGAAGATTATCCACGATAATTAGGGTAGATTAAAAATAATGTTTTTACCAATAGATGATCCTTATTGTAATGTATGGTGGAAATCTCAGTGTTTTAGCTTCACTGCGTGAATGCTGCTTTTCATTTCTAGCCTGTTGCATTTGAACTACACTGTTTCGGGTTATACCGCCATCTGTTGATTTCTGTACATCAGTCACCTTTTACGAGACCGTAATCAAAGGAAAATACTTTTGGACTCTGCTGGTACGCCATGGCATCATCGTTTGATGATATCCAATATAATAAAAATTACACTATATTTAGTGAATAGGTTATATATATTAAAGAAAAGTTTGTTAGTCGTAAGGTTCTAGAATGGAGACAACGTACCGGCAAGCGCAGCGGAATACGTCCACCTTCTAGGTAGACAGACGATCTGATTAAAACCGCAGGCTCGCGCTGGGTGCAGTCGGCATACGATCGGTCCTATTGGAAATAACTTCGAGAGGCCTATGTACAGCAGTAGACGTCTATCGGCTGACATAATGATGATGATAATTGTGATGATGGAAGTTAAATTATTTCATAAACAGCGTATAGGTTGTTTATGGGCAAAAGCTGGTGATTTTTTTGGAGTTTATTTTTTTTACGTTTGATATTGCAGGCTCTGCAAGCTACTAAGTAACAGGTGGAGTTGTGGGACAAAGTAAGTATTATGATAGAAGATGTGTACAAACAAATATATAATAAAAGCCACCGTGTACTCGACTTAACGAAAATCAAGTATTTATTCACATGAGTGCAGCTTACGACAATGTCGTAAACACTCCGATATGGTACAGAAACTTTTGCACCTTATCATCTTCAAGTAATTGCTGGGCCCTCCAAATTGTCGACCTTAAGCCAACGGAATAGGGGCCGGTTTGTATGTAAATCACGGCTTTTGGCATTACATATTTATTGATACCTTTAGGCAATCCATATTATTTTTATGGTTATAGCCGCGTGTTTATTTAGTGAGAGCGATTCGCGAATTCGGGGGCGTGGTAATGACTTGTATAAAGTATCACAAATATGTTATATTTGAAATAATAAACTATCCTTTATATGGTGTTTACGTTCTTCTATATACTGTTTATAACTAAATATATAGTTATGGTCATTTTTGGTTACATTAAAGTCATTTTTTTGTTTATTAGACCAGGTCGACTAACAAACATACAGTCCTTGTGACAGTAAGACTTATCACGATCAGCATATCAACATCATCATACCAGCCATTGAAAGTTCACTGCTGGACATAGGCTTCTCTAAGAAAGCCTTCCAGAAAAGTTTTTTGCCCATAATTGCTGCGTATGGCAAACATCCTGACAAGGGCCTTTCTGACACGAAGACACGCTTTTCGATTACAACTACGCCTGCCCAGCACAACAACTATAGGCAAAAATCGATAAGGTTATCTAACAAAATATACAAGTAAATCTGAAAAATATATAAACTGGAAGTGTCTGTATGTAATATCAAAAATATCAGTGTTTTACTTATACGATGAGTACAGTCCCAAGAACACAAAATAATTCCGAAAGTTAATATCTGATTTGAACATAAAAATGAATTTGGATATAAATTTAAATAAAAAAAAATGTTATTCAAAACTTATTTTAAACAATATTCACATAACATTTTATATAATGTCCTGTCTCAGTGGTAATTCCTCTAAATCAGTTAATGTTATTGACATCAGACAACAAAGGAGACTTAAATAATTACAATCTGCACCATTAGGCCCGTCAAATTTTCAAATAAATCTGAAGTTACAAACATTAAGACAAAAAACATAGACAAAATTAATTTCCAAGCAAAAGCCCGCATGCGCAATTGCGCATTCTGTAAAATCTTTTTCAAACTTCTTTAAACAGTCGAATTTCAAAATTGTCTTTAGCCAGAGGCGCCACCGTGGTAGGCTTAAAACTGAAAAAACTAATTTTGGCATACCTATGATCATGCTATGATTGCACTTTGTGAATTCGAATTTCAAATTTTAATATATAACCAACTTTTTCTATATATCATTATTAAAAGGCTTACATACAAATCTAGTATGACCTCTCATTATTATTTTTCATTGCTTCGTTGTTAACGAAATATCAGTAATACTTGCAACATTAATCAGCATTATAGCTATATTCGAAATCTTTTGAGCGAAACACTAATATTACCCGCGTCTTAAAATCTTATGGTTGTATGTAATAAAGATATTATATATTGGAAGGCGATCGTTCGGTGCTTTGTAACGATACAAAATCAGAGATTGATACGATAATGTTAAAATTAAGCAATAACACTCTGGAACTCAGTATAAGACATAAAATTTTATATTTTCATATGGTCAGGTATTAAGTTATAGGAGTGAGCGTTATTCGATTTATCGCTCAAGTCAGATGTTTGATCGCTAACTTCTATAACTGCCACCAAACATTATGGATGATGGCAACATTAAAGTTTGTTTGACAGAGATCTGAAACTTTGCAGGGCTTTTATACTTTAATAATAAAAATCTAGGTTTATCAATTTATAGCCATTATCTGAGCATGCAAAATTACAGGTTAATTTTTATTGCTTCATTCTACTCATTTGACTATTCCTGGGAAGAAAAAGCCAATTTATATCATGGAACGCCTTTCACCGGCAAATAAAAGCTTACACGCCGCCGCCAGAATATAGACCAAGGAACTCTAATTGAGCTCCTTCCTAAGGGATTCCTAATGGATTTACTTTACTATATTATTTTTGCATTCTATATGCACCTTGTTGTAAGATCTTTGATTAAACATATAGTTTTGTAAGCCATATAAATAAACAAATAAATCTTATCCATTGACCTGACTCCAAGATAAATCGCTTAAAGCAAATTTTAATATAATACATATTTATATTACATATTTTGAAGACACAGACACAGAAAAAACACCATTATATAAATGTTTATCCTGTCGCATAAGATAGGATCACCACCATATGAGGCGTCAGGCCCAAAAACCGCTTATAACATGCACCAAACCAAGAAAAGCCCAAAGCGCGTGTCGTTCCCTGCTTTTATTATGACGCTACCGATCCGTGGGCAAATTAACCATCGTAAATGTTAACTCGAGTCATAACGTTAAAGCGGGCCTTATGACCGTCTGTCCTTCACAGAAACAGCGGAAGGATACTAATAACAAGGCCGAAGTATCAGCAGACATATAGACGCACAGATAATGATCAAGAAATATATTTATTTTAATTCTGAATTATTTTCATAATTGCTTGGTTTATTGGAGATATTCGTGTCGTTGGGTTTTATTAAACAAATATTATTAACGATAAAGTTTGTATGGATTGATGAATAAATAATTAATAAATTGACACAACATCTCATATATTTACCCCGATTTCGAGATAAGTCGCTTAAAGCGCTAGTATTACGGACATCAGACAAATAGAAAAATAGGAATCACAAATATAAAACTTAAATACATATGAACACCCCAACACGAACAAATACAAATATTCATCGTATGTATGTTTGTTTTGGGTGGGGTCCTATCTTAGCACCACCACCTGCGGTATAGGGTCCGCCCGAAGTATGGATGTTACTATTTCACGTTGGAATAGCTACCTAGTACCGATTAGGATTACATTTGGCCCGAAGATAATGGTATAGTATCAAAAAGTATATATTATCATAAAGAACATAGGTTTAGATTTAGCCGTATAGTACCGGCCGAGTAGAATAATATCCCCCCCCGCCCCCCCCCCCCCCGCAAAGAGATACCGGAACCGATAAATAGCGTTATATTCATCAGAGCAGGGAAATAGCAGCAGCATTTCTATCACCAAGCTACACTCTGTAAGTGCCTGCTTGCCCTGCGCGGCAATTATGGGCTAATTCCCCCTTCTCTTTGTCCAGCAGTGGACGTATCACGGCTGATATGATGAAAAGTTATTTTTATCCTGAATAAATGTGGAATGATCAGACATATTAGTTTTTTTTTAATTATGAAATCAGCATGATATCTTGCACAGTTTAGCTGCCAGAAAGCGAACTTGCGAACTTCATCCCAGAAGTTCTTCAGAGATTTGATATAGAGTAAATATTCCGCGAACGAAAACTTAATTAGCTTATATTTTACAAGCAACACGTTGCAGATTTTTCCGCATTAAGTTTTCTAACTTTCATATAAACATTACGCGTGTTACATGAATTTAAATGAAGAACTATTTTAATGAAATTAATTTAAATAACCTTTAAAAACGCAATATCACATACTAATTTCGTTACCTTTTAGTGAGTGAATTTTCAATAATCCTCCCTTAGTGCTGGTTAGATACTTGAATTTTTTGTGTAAATGAGTTTAAATTATTTTAAAAACATAATTAGAGATTAGGTGATATATTTTTATAATGAATTAAGGCAATAAATATAAAATTTAGAATTTCAGAAGAGTACTCGCGGTGCATTGCATAATTAATGACGGGCCACATATCGCATTCGGTAGTGTCTGTATCTAATGCACCGAGGGTCGTTGGTTCAATTCCCACTTAAGACAAAAAATGCGATATTTTGTCTGGTTGTCTAATATATATATTTAAGCATTACATTCAAACCGTGTCGTAAGGTACTGGCAGAGCAGAAAAGTACCTCCCCCTGTACCAGGTGTCGTAGTGTACAGGGCGGGGATGGGCAGCAGCGGTTGTAAACACGCTTGCCCAGCGCGGCAATTATGGGCAACATACCCCCTTTCTTAGGAAGGCCGATGTCCAACAGTGGACTTTTAATGGCTGGATGTATGATGATGATAACATTTAAAATAGTCTTTAAATTGAAAATAAATAAAATTCGTATCACAAGTGCTTTAAGCTATTTATTGTTAAAAGCTAATTATTTATTTAAAAGTCCGCCGTCAGTGTAGCGGGTAGAAATTTAAAATACAACTTCGATACATAAATAGATCACGGAAAAGTGTAATATTTCTTGACACCTTATCTCTTCACAATTTAGCAGTCTCGTAATAAATGGACCTCCCTAAAATGACAACCGATCGCACTGAAACGTTGTCGTGAATGCAGACCACGACCGGTCGTGAGATACTGCAGCTTAGGCCGGTAGCGCATTCAGCGATTCTAGCCGTGACATATTACCACCTAAGCGTTTCCCTAAATAAAACTCGCTCATTGTTTTTAATAATTCACGCTATAACTCTTTAAATGTGGGTTGTTATTTTTATTTTTTAAATGTAGAAAAAAGATTTTGCATTTGCACTTCACTGTCACTTATTTAAACTGCCAAATAGCAGTGTTCTGGTTTGAACGGGTGAGAGAATATGACATTGTATCTTCAGTTCACAGGGTTGGCGACACTATAGTGATACCCTTGTGATGATACTGAGATCTATAGGCTGCGGTCACATTTACCATCAAGCGGACTGAACGCTTGTTTGCTGACTTCATAATATAAAAATAAGATTGATTAGAATGACAGCTGCCAAACAAACGAGATCTTTATAATATTTTGTTTTTTCTATGCGTTATATGTAAAACCTTAGTAACGTAAAAAGTGTTTATGCTATAACTATTATATAAATAACTAATCCAACGGTACTAGATTGATATTAGTCATTCTAAATAAGCAATATTTAAAGGAGAATGGAGTAGTTCTATTAATAATTACATCTATTTATAGAAAAAAAAATGCCAAAGTCAGTTGGCATTTCTTTAAATATTATTTATTTATCTAGTTGCCGCCAAGAGAAATGAAAATATCATATTACCAATTGCCAAAATTTTAAAGTTTTGAAGCATACTTTTCAAAAATATAAGACAAACCATTCGTTTCAAAGACATATATGTTTCATATATTTATTACATAAATAAAAAGTATCTGTTTGTAAATTCAAATAATTTTTTTTTTACTAAAAACGTATATACTTGCGCTACTTACATTACCTTGGGACTAAAATATATAATGTCACATAATCCAGTAATTCCACTGCCTCTAACCCTTATAGCTAAAATACAACCATGCGAACACGCATTGTTGTGTGGTGAGGTAGAAATGCAGGCGAACTTTGAATGAGTTCTACATCATGTAAATTATAAATTAATTCAAGTGTCAGTAAGTTTCGTCGTGGGGTACCAGCAGCGAAGAATAATACCTCCCCTGAATCAGATGTCGTAAGAGGCGACTGAGGTACTGAGACCGATAGATGACGGTATATCAATCCAAAACAGTTTAGCTGAAATGAGAGTCAGCTCAAATAGAGTAGGAATGGTCAGCAGCTACACTCGGCCCTGTGGCAAGAGCTACACTCTGCGATTGCCAAAATGCTTGCCCAGCGTGGAAATTATAGGCAAATCCTCACTTTAAGGGGAGGCCTATATCCAGCAGTGGACTTACAATGGTAGCAAACGTGTAGCAGTCATCATACTTGTACCTAGCAAGTGCAGTCGCAACTCTAGGCTGTGCTTTGTAGCGAAACGTGTTCATGGCCTAAGCGAATAAATCAGCCGGGATCGACAATCATAGCGCGCCGATGTAGGCCGATTGCGCGATATTACCTAAACTGGACGGGGTCACTTCACGACCGCACTATTTCTCACGAGACATTGGAGCTAGGAAGAGGGGACCCTAAAATACATGCACTTTAATTAAAAACTTTTTAAAATATGGTGTTTAAAGAGACAGTCCACGAAAAGTTTTAAAGGTTATAGCAACATTTTAGAAATTCAAAACCAAACGTTGTTAATGTTATCTAGCTTCAACGTTAGTGCGTTCTTGCTGACAATGCACAATAATAAATTCCAATTACAAATATACTTTACTCAAGTAAGCCCTATACAAGCTTATTCGAAACGTCCAATAAATTATAAGCAAAAACAATAATATTTCCATAATAGAAAGTAGATAACATTATATTTTTATTATACTGATGAACCTGATGTCTATACTAGATATATGAGAGTCATCCAACATATGTAAGTTAGGCCTACCAGCACCAAGCGAGTCTTAAAACTATGTTTACTGCAGATTTATTACACGAACCACCAGAACTGCAATAAATATACATTTATATATGTTTTAATAAATTCACACGACATTTGATACATTTACCTGACTCCTGACCTAAAATAAGTAGCATGAATACTTGTGTTACAGATATCTGACAACAAAGGAATTACAAGTTTTATACTTTGCATACGTAAACATATTAAAAATATTCTTCAAAGAAACATTTTCTCTGGATGAGAATCGAATCCACGAACTTTGACGCACATAAAATCATCCTATTACCACCTATGCCATCGGGCCCATCTATCATGTCACTATATCGTTATCGTAGCAGCCGTAGAACGTCCGCTGCTGGGCATAGGCCTACCCAAGAAAAGAGAAATCTTGCCAATAATTGCCGCGCTAAGTGCTGCTTATCCCACTTCACCCCTGTTTAATATGACCTGCTATAGTTTGGGCTTCGAGATATACTAAAGGCCGTGAGTTACCGACACTGAAGAATAGTACCTCCCCTGAAGCAAGTGATGTAAGAGGTGAAAAAAGTACCAAAACAGACAAATGGCGGTATATTCAATAGTCGATATATGGTATATGATGATGATACCAAATTTTATCGGTTCCGGTATCTCTGTCACCTTTAACGACACCTGGTAAAGGGGTATGTATTATTCTTCTACAACAATATCAATTTTGATTTAACCAATCTGTCAAAAGTAGCGGTCGTCGTCTTTAAAATATGTTATTGATAATTTTATACATTCATAAAACTGCTTTTTAACGGCTTGTAAACGCAGTTTGTTATACTATTTTAGTTATAAATATTCACAACATTGTTGCAGTAAGGTAATCGAAGTCGTGAAAAAAGTAGTTTCTCAAGAGTAGTAAACGCATTAATTTAAAAAAAATATTGTTCATTGGACCTACATTCGGATAAACATGAAAATTTAATAATATTGCCACATCAACTTGCGGCATAGTTTGTGCATCGTCGGCACCCACACTATCGGTTCAAGGAGGTCAAAGTCTAGATCATGGATCTGTGCCATCACTTACACAATCAATTTACACGGAGGTCTACCGCTAGCGTCGAAACTGTTTGAACCTTTTCTCTGTTAAATTGCTTAAACTACTCTGTATTTTTAAGTAAAACAGTATGTTATCTATGTTTGCTATCTAATAACAGAAAGAATATATTTAGATATTTTTGTTATTAACTAGATCTTCTATCTACTTGTAGTTTTTTAATTTATATATTATAATTGGTAAACTAGTAAATATAAATAATATATATTAGTAGCTGTCCCGATAAACGTTATCTTATATATTTAAACGCCTTAAAGGTAAACTTATGTTTGTCATGAAAAAAAAATCGCGACTATAAATTGGGAATTAAATTATCTCTGAAGTGTTAATAAACTGTACATTATAAGTAAAAAAATATTAAAAGTTGTTAGTTACAGCAGTTTAATAGTTCGTACTGGACCAACACGGAATTTTTATACATATAATTTGTATATAAATCAGTTAATTTAATAAGTATCTACTGAGTTACGGACAAAGATATTGAGTCTCTCAGTTTATATAAAACAAATAAAAATATCAAAACTTGAATGTCAAATGACACCTAAAACTAATATAAATATGAAGGCCATTTTAACATGGTACCGTAAAAATATACAGAGCGATAACCATTGTCAAGTTTTTAATCTTTAAAAATAAGAAAAAAAAAATCGCTGTTTAAAGAATTTTTATGATAAATATTAGAAAATATCAAATGAAACGTTACTCATAGGTTACAAAGTTAGAAAGTTGTACGTTACAGTAGTTTAGAAGTTCATACTGGACCAACACCATGACAAAGAATTTTTGTATATATAGTTTGTATATAGATCAGTTAATTTAATACGTATCTACTGAGTTACGGATAAAGATATTGAGAGTCCCTCAGTTTATATATAAAAATAAACATAGTAAAATTTGAGTGTCAAATGACACCTAAAATCTGATATACTTATGAAGCCAATTTTAACATGGTACCAAGAAAAATTGGGGCATTTTCGCGAAAGGTTTCCCTAGCAGTCATTGGGTAAAAACCGTTGACAACAAGAAATATACCCTAAGACATAAAAAGAAAATGTTTAAATGATCACGGAGAACTTGTCTCATAAAAATTCCTAGCTGTAACCAACAAATAAAAAGTACTTGCAAAAGTATTCTGTAACACTCCAAGTGTCGAAGTCAGCAAAAAATTATCTCAAATCTCGAATCCAGATCATCATACGGCTTCACAGAAGGTAAAGAGTGCATTAGCAATTATGTCAAAAAACTGAACCGGCTGCAATAGGTAATGGTAGCAACGGCTAAGGCGAACTTTAATATTCAACAGATCGCTTCGTGAAATAGCAATAAATCAGTGGTATTCAGCGAGACACGCGGCTAGTTGAGCAATTAATAATCAGTCTCGATCGAGACATTTGAATTGTAGATGATACCGGGGGAAAGAAATAACTTAGTACAGGAACATTCCTAAAAGAGACGTCATAGGGTGCTGGCATTTAAAAGCGACAACGAGCAAATGCAAGCGCCGTTAAATATAATACATAAGATATTGAAGAACAAGCATTGGCCTAAGCTATGGTCCTGGAGTGGAGACCACGTACAAATGCAGCGTAGAGCGTAGAACGTCTACCCATAAGGTTGACTAACGATCTGATTAATGCTGCTAAATCGCAGTCCTATTTTAAATCACCTGGGGAGAGCTATGTCAAGCAGTAGACGCAGCTTACATGATGATGATAATGATATTATTGATGTAAATAGAGATGAAAATAGATCAAACAGTTCAGTCAATCCTATGTTTTATCATTGTATTTATTTTTATTTGACCGGGTCCAAACAAGTATACAGACCACGTGATAGTAAGCGATACATCTAGTAGGCATCTATAGACGCTCATAATATCATAAGGATATCACAAGAGCGTTGTCAACCTTATCACTTGAAGATATCACATTACTCAGTAATTTCACAGTCTCTCTTAGCCTGCAAACCGGAACACAGCAATGCAAACACTGCTATTATAAAAAAAAATTGCTGCTGCGGAAAAAATTGGTGAAAGGTTCCAAATACATACAACCTTTCATATATATTACATACCGCATAAAAACTTTTGTATGCGGTCTACCCCATGTAATATTTTTATTTATAATAGTGACATTAAATAGTCTAACATTAGTAAAAGCGTAATATGGCACCGTAGGGTACCGGGAGAACAACATAGGTACGTTTCTGCTCAGATAGATGAAGAGTCTACCTCACCTATTCAAGGTGTCGTAAGTGGTGACTGTGAAACAGTACGTATACCAGACAACAGAGGAATCACAATTACTTCAATACATAAATTGAACACCGAGATACATTACAAACATAAATATCATCGTATTAATATTTGTCGTGGTGGGGATCGAACCCACGACCCTTGGCACACAAGATAGGATCACTAGCATATGCGTCATCGGGCCTGTCAAATACGTCTTTCCACCTATGCAAACACTATTTTTTGTAAATATTAGTAAAATTTTCTAGCAATTACGCATTAATTACCCATAATAAAACTATTCTTAACGGCTTTAAATTGCGGGAAAGTACCATAGAGCGATAACGCTTGTCAACTTTTTAATCACAAAAAAAAAACGCTCATTTAAGTATTTTTATGCTAAATATTAGATAATATCAAATGAGACGTAACTAATAGGTTACAAAGTTGAAGTAAATAACTGTTCGGACATCACCCGCTTCTGTCTATAGACTTGGGTAAAGTCTTATGCAGGCTGCAAGCTAGTTTGCCAACCTAGTATTAAAAAAGAGTCAAGCAACAATTGCGATATAATCCAGTTCGCAATCTCATTAAGTATTTATTGGTATCTCAATAAGGCAATGGTTCTTAGTATGAGACCACGTGCCACGACGCACCTTTCATACATTACGAATGACTGTCCTGCTTATATCGCGAATACATCATAATAAATATCAGGTGTTTAAGACAATGCTGTTTTCTTCTGTTGGTGAGTTGACACACCACAAACAAAGTTAACGTGAGTCGCATAAACAGGATTAAAGTGAGTGAATTCAATTGACCATTGTATTTTATGTTATTAAGGCACAATTTGCGATATTTCTGATAATATCAATAAATAAACGCGGGTACATGCTACTATCAACTTTTTACCCTTGCACGATATTAACACGTCAACTTACAACATCATATTTTTTTAAATCTAAAACTAAGCAATTTCCTTGTACAAAATCACCAATGTGAAAGCTTTTAGTTACAGGTTTATTATAATTGCATCAACTTAATCTGTGACTGTTTAATGTCACAGATGAGGTAGATAGATACTCATACAAAGGTTGTCTGCATGGTGCACTCTCATCTATTTCTAGCAGCGTTCTCATTGCTGTGTTCCGGTTTGAAAGGCTGTGAAATTACTGCGTTGTGTGATATAATATTTTCGAGTCACAAGGCTGAAAATGCACCGGTAATATCCTAGATATATTACCAGCGTCTATAGGTTGCGGTGACTACTATCACGCTTACTATCACGCTAACTATCACAATATGCTTGTTGGTCGACATGATAAAATAAAACGAAATAAATTCTTTTCTGTGGTGGCTGAAAAAAAATTCTTCGGAATCGTGATCTGATGGTGTCTTGACTCTTCTTTCATATTAAGTTATGCCATACATATTTCATAAGATTTTTTTAATATCGATTTTCGAAATTCATAATGTTATTTGATATAACACATCAAGATCTATGTGGAATAATTAGACTCACTTTATTACTTAAGGTAAACTTTTTACCTAAACCATTTGCATGAGTACATCCCTCTTGCCTATTTTTACCGCCACACGGCATTACCTGCTTAGCTCTATTTTGAAAGCAGTAATAAAATTACTAGTTAATGTAACAATGACTAGTCACGTGCAAGTGTTGATTGAGGCAGGACGAGCGTCTTGACGCTAGTGTGACGCCTAAGATCACGCGGAGCGTATTATTGTAATCCCATTACATAATACAAAATGTACTTATTAAGAACATAGCAGAGTAAATACCTATGCCTTAGTTATTTCATACGTATTAGTATGTGCAAGTGCCAAAGTTAAAGTAATAAATAATCATTAACTGTTCACTACTCATAATAAAACTATTCTTAGCGGCTTTAAATTGCGGAAAAGTACACAGAGCGATAACGATTGTCAAGTTTGTAATTTTAAAAGAAAGAATTTTCAAAATCAATACATAAATTGAACACCGAGATACATTACAAACATAAATATCATCGTATTAATATTTGTCGTGGTGGGGATCAAACCTACGACCCTTGGCACACAAGATAGGATCAATACCACCTGCGTCATCGGGCCTGTCAAATACGTCTTTCCACCTATGCAAACACTATTTTTTGTAAATATTAGTAAAATTTTCTAGCAATTACGCATTAATTACCCACAATAAAACTATTCTTAACGGCTTTAAATTGCGGGAAAGTACCATAGAGCGATAACGCTTGTCAACTTTTTAATCACAAAAAAAAAAACGCTCATTTAAGTATTTTTATGCTAAATATTAGAAAATATCAATTGAGACGTTACTTATAGGTTACAAAGATGAAGTAAGTAACTGTTCAGACATCACAAGCTTCTATCTATACTTTAGATATGTATTAGTATGTGCAAGTGCCAAAGTTAAAGGAATAAATAATCATTAACTGCCATGACAACTATACAAATAAGATCGATCATTCGCAATAAAATTCCAATTACCGCACGTGCGGCAAATCTAAGTTTGGAATAAAAAAAGGCCTAGGAATGCTCCTTCCGCCGGCCAGATTGATTACTCAGTAATCGGCGCGGCGACTTAATACCAAAACAAAATGTGAAAAACTTTAATTATTTTTTAAATGGTCACCGTTCGGAATGGGAGGCCGTTTGTCCAATCTATAAGCAAAATATTTATTTTAATATGTTGAACAATATATTTTTACTGTATTATTTTGCACGTGTATATTTTTTGATTAATATTTGGTAAAATTGTAGTGTCATATTACGTATCTCAAACAATACAATATCTGTCATATAAAGTGCACTGACAATTGACATGTTAAAACAAGTTTAAGTATGTCAATTATAGTTTTATATAAAAAATTAAATTTTCGTTATAATATGTTTTACCTATGTTTTAAGATCTATAAGATAGACTTGCCAGTGCCGGTGCCGTGAGGTACCGGCAGAGTAGAATAGTATCTCCCCCTGTACCAGGTGTCGTAGGAGGCGACTAAGTTACCAAAACCTACAGACGGCGGTATTTCTATCCAAAAAATTGCTCAAATCCAAGCTCAAATGCACAGGGCGGGGATGGGCAGCAGCATCCCTGTCGTGATAGCTGCGCTCTGTGAATGCCAACTTGCTTGCCCAGCGCGGTAATTATAGGCAATATTCCCGTTTCTTGGGGAGGCCTATATCCAGTGGACTTCGAATGCCTGGTATGATAAAGATAGACTTACAAACTGCTTTCAAACTAAGACTAAACCGTTACATATATTTTTACATTCTACATGGGTTTTTTTAAGGACGAACCTAGTGTTATAATTGTGTACTAAATACAAACTGCCCTCAATTCTAGCATCACCAGAGAGATGTATAAATTACAGCAATGATAAAAATAGTCCTCGCTAATAACAAATTTAAGCAATTAGGTTTACCAACGTGTTTCATATACATTTTTTGAAAGACATTTTTAACAATATATAACAGTTTTTGAATGACTCTGTGCAAAATTTTTATATATAATGTATCATAATCTTCATAGAAGCTGTAAAAAGTCCACTGCTGGACATCGGCCTCACCAAAAAGGTTTTTTTTGCCATAATTGCCACCCTGGGTAGGCGTGCAATTGCAGAGCGTATCTTCGCCACGTGAATGCTGCTGCTCATTTCCGCTCAGTAGCATTAAGGCTACCTACGCTATTTTGAGTAGATATACCGCTATGTCGGTTCCAGTATCTTAGTCGCTTCTTACGAAACCTGGTACCATCATTTTAGTACTACACGGGATATCCCACCTGCCAATGTGTAGATAGTAGAAAAAATATTTTCGACTTATATTTTTTCCTAACTAGTCGATAGTTAGGAATGCCCCAATGAGTACGACCAGAAGTCCATAATTACTATCATTTCGTAATCATGAATCATTAATTTGGGCACTCGAATATCATTAATCATTATATAGAGCATTACGGAAGCCGGTGCTTTGTGGGGTTTACGTGGGTTGTTATTCATCATTCCTATTTAATTGAATATAAAATCATTACATGATGGACAGACGTAATATTTTGTAATGTTAAATTGAAAGTTGCGAAAGTATAATACAGCGGAATGGAAGATAGGCAACAATTTTGCGAAGTATCTTTTTAAATTTTATTTTGTTAAATCTAAATACAAAATTGTTTACTTAGGTTTAGGTAGGTTAGTTTATTAGCAGTGTTTAAGTACACCATTTTTTTTATCTTTTATTTCTTTTCTTAATGTAATACCAATGAAAAGATTCACTATAAGAATAAATAATATCTTGTTCCCATAATATTTTAACCAAAGAGAACTTAAAAAAATATAAATCTGAAATATTAGACTTTGTATATTTCAACTATATATATATTATTCCAGCAGTTAGTAATACCCTGAGAACCATAGTATACCTAGATTGCAATAAAAACAACATCAACGCGTCCGCCTGCTTCCTAAAAAATAGACACATTTCTACTTATCGCGGCGGCTTAATTCTATCTTCTTATTTAAATTAAAAATAACGTACCTTTGTATAAAAACTAATTTTTGTCTTTATAAGTAGGTAAAATGAACGATTATTTCCAATATATATACATATATATACAATACATTTATAATATTAGTTTGCAATCTGAAAATATGGGTGAACACAAAATTACGTAAGTCTGAAAAGTTATTAAAATATTGATTATTTTGTTGCTGCTGAAACCTGAAATAATATAGAGGCCTAGAGGTAAGCCTCATAGTTTTTTTTAACATAATCATATATCTTAATACTGAGTTATACACTGTAGTTACAATCAATGTGAGAAACAAGACAAGACAGTGACTTTTGTGCATCGGAACCAAGCGAAAAAAAAATATATATGAACAAATAACTTATATACCTGTATACATAAGTGAAAAAGTATATACGATCTCGTAATATCTAAGGTACAATTTTATATCCGATGTATCCGTAAAGTTATTTTCTTTTATTTTTCTAATTCACGCAAAATCTCATACATTTCATACGTGACTCCGAAATAAATCGCTTGTGCTACGGACGTCGAACAACAGAGAAATCACAAATATAAAACATGTATTTATAATCAAATATCATCACGTATTGTTTTTTTCGGGTGGAGATCGAGCCCTTGACTATTGCTGCAAAAGAAAGGATGACTACCGTCTGTGTAATTTTGGCCGTTTGCACTGTAATGGAGACCAGGCACTCACTAATAAAAGGTGGATATGACAATTAGAGTACAGCCGATCAACGATCAGATATACAACCGGTCCTATTGGTAATTACTTGGAGATGCCGATATTTACCGATTGATAATGATGAAGATAAATGTAAATGCGAGTTCTAATATGAACCACGAAATAAATGCACCACGTTCTCATTTATTTCTACAGATATACGAGTATATTTTCTTCTAACGACAGCAACAAAATACAGCAGTGTTTCTGTGTGTATTCCAGAGTTTTAAGGTTTAATATATACATTTTTGGGTCACAATGTTATTTATCTCCAAAATAGCTTAAGCGATTTTAATGAAATTTCATACGCATGCTTTGTAGGTTTGAAAACCAGCTATCTATTTTTTATACTCCGAAGTGATGAAGGTTGACCATCCTTATTTTTTTATGATAGGTTTTTTATTTTGGCATTAAAATACATACAAGTAATTTATCACAGTATGCATTTATAAATATATCATTGCGCCATTTATTAAGAAAATTTAGGGGCGGGAGTTAATTAACTCTTTGAAGGTGGTTTAAACTGATTATCGATATTGATTTTTTTCTTGCAAGTAATTATCTGAATTCCGGAATTAATGGGAATCTGTTGAAGTAAGGTATTCCTCGGAAGGAATACAGTGGATGTCGCGGACATTGCAATTGTAACTCGTCTTACTTAGTGGTTGTTTGTTGTGCAGTGTGTGGTGTTGCGTTGTCATGAAGCAGCAATGGCCTCGAGTGATTGACTAATCTTGGTGTTTAGCAGCTAGTTCTTCTATCATAGCTATGAAGGAAGTTGCTACTTCATAGATAAAAAGTATGCAATTGCTGATAATAGATATTTGCCGTAATCCATTGGCCCAATTTTAGAAAGATGAAGTGAACGACGCCGACGCTAGTTCACCAAACATTGACAGGTAACTTTTTCTGAGTAAGTTATCCTTTAGGGCAGGATTTACCTTGGTCTCTAGGGTTCAGCCATGAAGACCAGCGCTTTCGATTATCTTACAGTATCAACTTTTCATCACTTTTCATTCAATTTATAATCTCTTCATTATTGTGTCAGTCAATGTAACACAGCTGTTGACGCGTGTTTACAATTTCGATTCACTCAATCCATAAGGTACCCATGACACCAGTTATTTTACTTTCAGCTATCTCTGCAGTATTTTGTGCTGGATCCGCTTCTACAATAGACTTCAATTCTTCATTTTCCACTTGAAACTTGGTTTTGAAAGTCAAAATTTCTAGAACTAAAACATTAAAATCCAAAAAGCACCGTGCTTTCTTTTGAAACACCAGCACAGTACACATCATTAATCTTTAGATTTGTTAACTTGTACTCCTAAATATACCAATATTCCATGTTCAACAACATTGCGTTAATCAGTGGCGTACAAGTAAAAAGTAAAGTTGAAAAAAAAAACAAATGAATAACTGTTTTCAAAACTCAAATGTATCAATCAGCTGAAGGAATAAATACATTTATTTGTGTTTGGAAGTCTTAACCAAAGAGGAAATATTTCGATCAAATTGATCAGTGCGGCAAATGTCATTTATAAATATTTGTATCGTCAGTTAAAAGTGAGGTACTGGTAATGTTAAATAACAACTCTGGTGTCTCTCTACTACGTGTTTGCCTGTCGCAAAGCTTTATTCTGCGTATTGCCACCATTATCGAAAATATGGGCATAACTCCACTGACAAGAGTCCACATCCGACAGCTGATATGGAACTGCAATTAATTTGTGTTCCAGAATGAAGAGTCTAGAATTAATGCGTCCTACTTTTAACACGTTCGCAATGAAATTAAGAGATAATAATGATTTACAACAAACGCAACGGAAGGCATTAATTTTGGCCCATAAAGTCACATTTAATTATTACTCTGTGATAGATGAAGATAATTTTTTATAGCTCTTGATGGAAGATACGCAGAATTGAAGGAACTATGTCGGAATCCGACCTATTGACTTGATTTAAATGTTGTAGGCTTTCTGAGAAATTATTTAAATTGGAAATTACGCTTTTAATTACATTTGCCCATCTTGTTTTACGATTCCGTTAATTATATATAAGCAATTTACCTTAGTTTTAGGCGGGCCATACTTTATTCAAAACACGATTATTATTGTATTGTTCTAAATATGTCACGCCTGATACATGTTATCTACTAAAATCGAATTCTATAAAAATATTAAGACTTCAAACTAACATCCATCTAACAAGGCCTTACCTTATGTTCGATTTACGAATCATTTCTTTTCATTTAATCAAAATGACGTTTGCGACTTTATCAGTTAAACTGTTAATCAATTATTTCTTATCGTGACTCAGTCGTATGATGCGGTCGAGAAACTTGTTACCAAACTTATGCTTGACCGAAATAACATTGAAACATTATCATCGTATCATCAACCGTAAGATTTTCACATCTGGACAAGAGAGCCAAGAAATTTCCAAAGGACCGATTGTGAGCGGCCTGGATCCAGAGCGATCCTGTGGTTACTTATATCGTTTGTGCTACAATATACTTACACTTATTTCAATTGTTACTGCTATTAAGTGCCGTATATCAAGGATTATTTTCATAGTATTCATACTTTTTACTGAATAGCAATAATAATGTATTCATCATATATGGCATGATCGCTCCGAGCGATCTCTCTATATATATATATATTGTATATATAAGTGTGTATGTATACTACGTATATATATTACATGTACATACATTTATATTGCATTTATTGTGTAGTGTTAAGAAATGTTTTTTAATTAGTAGTCATTTAGAGCGTTAGGTTTTTTGATGATCTCTGAGTTGTCTCATGACTGACATAGAATATCACTTTATATTTAATGTTCACTGTTAGGGTGATAATAGTTGATAATATGGATTGATACGAATGGAATCTGTAGCCTAACATTTGTATCATCCTCATTGTTTCAACGTTTCTGCTAAATATTTATTTTAATAATCTTCCAACATGTCATACAACATTATGTTATTTTAAAAAGTAAAAGTTATGAAAATTGCAATCATCCAGCGATATTAATTTTGGGGCTTTTTAAATGCGTCATTAACTAAATGCCGCGACGCGATACATAATAATCGATTGAAATCGAAACTTTCATCGATACATTTAAATCGATATTCGCTCAAAGTTTGTTATTAACCTTAATGAGGCTTGATGACCGTCCTACGAGGACGCTGGGCAGGTTTATGCCACTTAAGGCTGGATGTTATGACTCTGAAGTGGATAAAAATGACAAATATTTATAAGCAAAGATATTGTCAAGATATCATCTTCCTTTAATATGGTATATTTAAAATAGATTCTACACGTATTCTGGCTAAATGCCCGACATTTAGAAGAATAACACCAACCAACAAAAAAAAATACTATCGCTTATTACAGTTGTAATTAGTTAATTTCCGCATGATTACATAAAATTACTGGTAATAGGTAAACCTTTTACACTATTTCAGTAAAAAAACACCAAAAATCTAATAAAACAAATTCAAAATAAAAAAACTGAATTTGATTGCGTAGACCATCTGTACTGTATTGCTATTCCGTAGAAAAAGTAAGCAATGTAATAATTTGATACCGCTTTAAATAACATCACAAGACGACGAGGAATCTTATGTTCAAGGGATAAAAATAATTTTATTTTAAAAATTCAATTATCTTAACATCCCAGTCTGAATGAACGATACTATATTTTGTCATTATAATAAAGCAAGATAAGTTGTCTAAAGCACTTGTGTTATGGACGTCAGACAACAGAAGAATCACAAATATATTATTTAAATACATATTTAAAATCTAGACACAGAACAAGTACGAACATTTATTACATACATGTTTGTCCTAGATGGGGATTGCACCTATGACCCTTGGCGCAAAAGATAGGATCACTACACATCTGCGCGATTGTTCCCGTCAATTATATTGATGTCTTGCCGTGAGGTACCGGCGGAGTAGAATAGTACCTCCCACTGCAACAGGTGTCGTAAGAGGCGACTAAGGTACCAGAACCTACAGGTGGTCGTATCGGCTGAAACAGTGTAGTTCAAATGCACATGGCGGGGATGGGCAGCAGAATCACCGTCGCGATAGCTGTGCTTGATTTCCGCTGCAATTGTGGGTAAAACACCTCCTTTCTTGGAGAGGCATATTTCCAGTAGTGGAATTTCAATGGCTGCTATGATGATATTATCGATGTTAATTTTGTTCGCACTCTCAGTTACAGAATGAACGGTACAGAATCCTCCATAATAGTATAGCCATATACCACGCCTTTCAGTACCCAAAAACTGGTGTGTTGTCCAATAAACTTATTGCCTCCGATATGCCTCTTTAGTTTCAATTAGGTACTTATGGCAATAAGGGATAAGGTTATTTACCCGTTAAATGTACATCTTGTAAGTTTACAGCTCGTTGTGTGTCCTATATATATTTGCAACTATAAGCAAATTAAGTATTTAGTATAATCAGTAAGTCTAAGTTTAGATACTAAGTATAAGAAACTGCATAATTCAGAATATCAAGGTTTATACCAAGATGTTTAAATTAAAAAAAATTATTGCGCCATACAATGTTAATGTCGTGGGACCAGTAGATTATAATAGTAATTCCCCGTAATCCGGTGTTTTAAGAGACAAATGACGTATCGGAACTGATAGATGGCGGTATATAAACTTAAAATTGGGTATTTAATATGCGAAAGCGCATTTGAATAGTGGATTCCCGTAGGAAAACATCAACCAGCGCTTGCTACCACGCTCGGCCATCGCGGCAATTATGGGCAAAATTACCCGTTCCTTGGGGAAACCGATGTCCAGCTGTGGACGTCTTGCGGTTAATTATGATATATACATAGTCTTATCAATATTTTTTTAGCACACTCGTGATGAATACACATTAAATGAGATATTAACCAATCTCTGTTAAGTTTATAATTACCATAGAAACTAAAATAACAACGTTAGATAATACACGCAGTTTCTTTTTATTATATGTTTTGATTATACCAGGTCGACAAATAAGAATTTAGTCCGCCTGATAAAAAGCGTCACTACAGCCTAGATGTAAATACTTGTGATAGCACAAGGATACAAAGACGTACGTAATATCACAATAACAAGCGCGTTACCAACCTTATGACTTGAATATATTATCTGACATTACCCAGTAATTTCAATGAATTTAAACCAGAACATCAATGTGAACACTGCTATAAAATAAACCTTGTGACAAATATATTATGTCGCATTACTCAGTAATTTCACTGGCTTCAGACCGGAAGAGCAATGTAACAAACACTGTAAACACTGCTATTTGGAGGTATATGATTTTGAGGTACCATTGCAGGCGACCTTTATAAGCAGAATACCTCTTATCTCGATATTGTGAATATTTACATAATTAGTATATGTAAATTTTGCCCTGGTTTATTTCTAGATAAAAATTGCATTTTTTATTGTGCCAGGTATCTTTGACACCGACTAAGGTCCGAATCGATAGATGGCGGTAAATCCAAACAAAATACCGTAGCTTATACGCAATGGGACGGGATAGACAATACAAATGAAAATCCTAAGCTTTCCTAAGGAAGAGGTTCTTGAAGAGGTTTATATTCAACAGTAGATAATGTGGTGATGATGAACTATTAATACTTAAAAATACTTTTTTTCGTATCTAACATTTTTATCTACACATCATACCCTAGGACTGAATCGTTAATGGTCCAATATACATCATAACACAAAGATTTCAAAACTCAACGTGGTTTAAGTTACTAAAAAAATGTACACTGTATATGCAAGTCGCATTTAAGGTGCCACAGTCACGTTCGGCGATCGCATCAAAATTATAAAGGAGTTAAGTGAAATCGGCTGATCGCACGTAATGGCGGGCCCTAATGACGGCTGTCATCGGCCCAAATTTACGAGCACAAACTATAAGGGCGCAAGCACAGTGTTATAATTATAGAATCTATATATTAATGAGCCGCGAGGTAACGGCAGAGTGGAGTAGTACGTATGTTTTAAAACCATTAAAAATGTAGTTTTATCATTTATATATACAAGAATAGTTGTGTGATGCAAGAATATAATTTTGTTTGTTTGTCATTAGGTTTGTGTTCATATAATAGGTAATTTATGCAAATATCTTTCCAATCATGTTCTATTTACAACCATATTGGAAGCCATTTATCGAGAGAGTTAACCTCAGCGAAGCTGTCAGAAAATAACCTAACTTTGTATTTATTTCGAGTTACAGTGTAAACCAAACTTTACCATATCAGACGCCACACTGATGAAATTATTATGTATGATTTTATTGATTACAGATCGAAGCTGAAATTGGATACTGGCATTGTTTTACAGTTACGTGCGGCTTAATAGGCTGTGCCCGTCGGAATTCGCACCTTTGATTTTTTTCTTTTTAAGAGAGAATGATGTTATACTTTCGCAATGGAAGAAATTTTGGTGTATTTTCCATTTAATTTGGCGAAATTACACGTGGAACGTGTTGTGATCTTTATAAATGTTACTTTCAGGTATGTCTCGGTTGGTATAATTTGAGTTGTTTTTAGTTTATGTTAGGCGCTATCAAAAAATCATGAGCATTTAGAGTTTGGCAAGGAATGTTTTTTAAAGGATTCTGTTATAACAAATAATAATTATTATTTTCCATTAAAACTGTTAATTGTTTATTACTAATAGTCAAAATATTACCATAGAAATATTATTGTATTATTATTCATGTTTTAACCGCTACTAATAAAATACATCGAATATAAATGTACGTAAGAACGTGATATAACATACTATTAATAAAAATAATTGAAGAACTATAGAAGTGGCAATGTACAGAACACAGCACACTGAACATATGCCGATGGGGCAATGAATTTCTGGAGTAGAAACTAAGTAATGGCGGATTTGGACATGGCAAGGACATCGTATTAGGCCAACCTAAAAGGCAGACGATCTGACTTGAACCGCAAGATCTTAACAGTGGTTTCATACAACCGGCCCTATTGGAATCTTTTGAGGAGTCCTATGTCCAGTAGTGGACCGTGATTGATCATTTGTAAAAAGAAAAAAGGGACCGAATACGGTTTAAATGTAAATAAATTGCAGTAGGTACCGCAGCTAAGATCTAATGTCACGATAGGAAATATTCGTTATATTACAGTAGAGTATTATTTATAATAATTTATAATTCTACTCTGCCAGTTTGTCCGCTACCTAGAATACCGGTAGACACAAAATATTACCTCTTTATGAACTCTGTATAAAATACGCGAATGACCGAGAGCATGAGCAACGGTATGGAATCACTTGAGACAGACCTTTTATAAAGGGTGTCTGAATTGGTATCTCACTTAACTATTTCTACCAAAGACCAGTGTTCGTAACGCTGTTTGAAGGGTGAGAGAGGCAGTGGGTATACATGACATGGTATCTGCAGTTCACAAGGTTGGCGACACGCTAGTAATACCTTTATAATAATACTTGTGTTTATATGCTGTAATCACGTTTATTCTCAAGCGGACTGTATGCTTGTTAGCTGATTCCATCTTAAAAAAAGAAAATAATGGTGGTATATTCCATCGGGCCCGATGGCGCAGATGTTTAAAGGATGGAGGATCACGGTTCAATTCCCATGTAGAGCAAATATTTATATGATGATATTGGTGTTTGTTTCATGTCTGGATGTTAAATATATGTATTTAAGTAGTATAATTTTGATTCTTCTGTTGTTTGACACGGAGTTAGATTAATGTATGAGATGTTGTGGGAATTTATTTATTAATTATATTCATCCAAATCAGCATGGCTCTAATGCAACAAAATTCTCTTCAGCGACCTGTCCAACAGTAGATGTTCCTCAGACAACTGTGGAACATCCACTGATGATCATCATCAGTAGATGTTCCACAGTTGTCTGTGGAACATCTACTGATGATGATGATAATCTAAGAATAAAAAAATATACCGCATTGAAGAACAATATTTTTTTAATGTCTCTCGCCTCACAAAATATCTGAGTACAGTTGTCAAAAAGAAATATTTATCAGCTTTGCATATCGAATCGGTTTGTCCCGATGCGTCAAGTGCGGAAACCAACAGATCATGTATCGATTGAGAATCGGAAATCGATCTGACTTACCGATTAACTTTATGAGTTGATGTCAAGCCTTAAATTAAATATGAAGGCTGTAATTTCAATGGCGGTTTCGAATATATTTTTAATTAAAATGCACATGTCTCTGAATTTATCATTCACTTATGTTATTGGTCGACTAAAACAATTCAATGTGAATATTATTATATTTATTTGATTGTAATTTTATACGGCAGTAAAATATGTGTTTTATATATTGTTGTGTACTTACAATTCAAATTCAGACGGATGCAAACATATTGTGAATTTAATAGATATTCTGTCATAGTCGATATTTTAACGTATGAAGTAATTAAGAAATAAAAAGGTATAGGCTTCACAGGGTTCTTCAAATAGGGAGTAAATTGGTTTTAATTTTGGTAAAAATTAGAAACTCGCATCTGATACCCGTAGTATTGCAGACCTAGATACCATAATAGGTATAATAATAATAATGATAACACTATTATAAATTTAGAAGCCATTTTTACAGATTTATTGTATATATCTATTTTACCGATGCTTCTATTTCATTCATTATAGTAGTATATTATAGTAGTATTATCTTTGATACGAATATACCTGTACAGGTATGCAAAATGTTTTTAAATTAGGTCACTCAATATTTTTTTATTATATCAGCTGTAGAAAATTCACCGTTCGACCATAGATAGGCGCAGAGCGTATTGTGGGGGTGATGCTGCTGCCCATTCCCGTACAATTCGCTCTGCGATTGCATCCACCTCCACCTTTCCACCTCTTTGCATTTGAACTATGTTATTTCGAATGAATATTTTTACGACACCAAGTACAGAGGAATGTACTACTCAACTTTTTAACGATTGGATCATTTTAAATATATTGACTATTGATCTTGGCATAAGAGCTTGGTCAAATTGGGTTTTAGAATTTTGAGAAAATTTGGCTCGATCGCGTGGATGGGCGTGGTGGCGATGGCAGAACGCAGTATCATACGAGGACGCCGTAAGGTTTCTATACTCTATTGCATTTAAGCTCCACGCTTCTAAAAGAATTTAGCGAAAATGGTGCTATTTTTCATACTGGTGACAATTAACAACACAATTTAGTACCATAAAATTAAGACGAGCAATATGAGGGATAAATTAAATAGGTACCTACTTATTAAATGAACGTCTAATAATACTACGACTAAACACCTTATACTTAAGCGGTCCGCTATCAATACGGTGCATTTTCAATTTAAAATCGTTAACAATCGATCGTGACCACTCGAGATCTCGAATTCTCGCTGTATTTATGAATAAATCGAGAGATCGTTCGTCATAAACAGAAGACCACAGATTATATCTGCCATCGAATAAGGTTTCACGTTTTCTGTTTTTCTCACGGCGGCAATGAGACACCGTGTTGCTGCTTAATAGGTATTTTAATAATGCGGTGAGATTTCGCTTGCAAACCAACAATCTAGAACAGTATTGCTAGAATAGAAGTCGTTTTTTTATAGTCTAGCATTCTTTGACCATTTTTCATTTAAATTAAGCAAGAGGGTATTATTTATTATTATTATTAAATACGTATACTTTGTAATATTTCGTTTGAAAAAAATTCAATACTTAACATAAGTACTAAGTTATTAACAAATTCTAAATAATTATTATTATTATTCTTTATGTGACTTTAGCTATGACAATTTTGTCAGTATAAGCGGATTATATTGTTGTTTTTAAACTGTACTTTCTCAGAGTACCCTGAAAGTGATCATGAAGTAAACACACGCGAATACGAACCGATTGTACTTGTAAAGATTATAGTTGATATGTATCTGAGTTTAGTTGTATATTTTCTCTCAATATACGACATATATATTAAAAATTGCTACTTTTTGTATACGTGTGAGTAATAATAGATTCAGAGTTATTATTGTATTAGACCAATGGCGCAGATGATAATGACCCTAACTTGTGCGCCAAAGGTCGTGGGTTCGATCCCTATTTAGAACAAATGTCTATAGGATGATATTTGTGTTAGATCTGTGCGGACTTTGTATATGCTACTTATCACGAAGTCGATGCATAAGATAAATTTGTTATTATTATTCTATCAAGGATTATAACATTTGTTAATTTCAAAACTTTGTAATAGATTGGACATTGCGGTCCAGGTCGTTTGCTTCCTAGAATGCAATAATTTTACACAATACATTGTAGCGCTCAAACATACATATGCGATGTACTTTTACTGTCCGTTTTATATTGTGGTTAAGGAGTATTACTAGGTTGTAGATATTATATGTTTAGAAATATTAGACATGTAAAATATTAATACAGTTTTTTTTATGTTATAAACTCAGAAAACAAGCATACAGTCCGCATGTTCGTAAGCATCAACGCAGCTAATGGATGCTCGTGTCATCACAAAGATATCACTAGTGTGTCGCCAACCCTGTGAATTGAAGATACTACTATGTCACATTTACCCGGTAATTTCACTGCCTCTCCCACCCTTCAAACTGCAACACAGTAATGCGAACACTGCTATTTGACGGTAGAAATAAGTAAGAGCATAGTACCAATGCAGACGACTTTTGTGAGGGGTCTACTTCTGTAATGTTTAGTCTCCTATTTTTAATTTGTAATCAAAGTAAGATGTTATGTAATTAATTACCTCTTGGTGGTATGCCTCTTTAATTCAAAGAACATTTTTTTTATTGATAGTATATATATATATATTTAAGTATTATGAAAATGCTTTAATAAATACTATTTTATGAGAAGTGGGTCACTTATTATATTAAATAAAATAAAAAATTTATTTAAAAATATATTGGATTGGAATGGAAAATATTTGAATTGAGAAAGAAATGTATTAACATTAAGCATGATTAATTCAAATCATTATGATTATCATGACAGCCATTAATTAAATATTTAATTATCATCGATTAATTCAAATATACATGTATAATTTAATTGGACTTTCCTTAAATTGTATACAACAATTATGGAACCCAGAAATTTAATAACCACATTTTATCCTACACATTCCAAATTCTCCACAAAATAATACACAATTTTTTTAGTAATAAAGAATATTTAAATTATAGCGAATGTATTGTAGAACTTATAACCCAACTCCCACGTTTCACCACTAGACAAAACACTTAAAAGAACAAGACAAGTGACGTCGCTTGTCCTTAATGCGTTCCGGAAGGTTCTATGAAGGCTGAGTAAGTAAGTGGTTCTGGCCAACAATTGGAGTATTGTCCCTGCGTTTGTCACTTTACGCCCTAGTTATTCTAGACTACATGACTACTCACTTAAGGTTCTAGTGAATTGATCATTATTCCAGTCATTATGATGAAAAGATAATAGTTAAGAGTAATAATGATAGTAGGTTTAGGATATATATATCACTATCTTAAGTTCGGATTTAAAGTATCCTAAGATTTAAGAGATACTGAAATTAAAATGTGCCTTTGTTATACAAATAATAATATTTTTTAATGTACACCATAAAGTACAGTAAATTAAACCGTCAGTAATATCAAAATTTACGGCCTCATTGAAATTATTTGCTATTTTTACCTTAAAAATGATCTAGTGATATAATACTTTTATTTAAAATTCTTATATTACCATATTCAAAGTATTAATGTACTAGTATATCTCCTGATGTTAAGGTTATATTAAATATGACTTAAATAAATATGAATCTACTACGAACTAGCTTTCCTCTCACGGTTTCTGTCCCGCAGGAACTTCTCCAGATTCAATAGTAGCCTATATCCATCTTTGGAGTACAAGCTATCTATATACCATATCAAGAATAACACCATGAAAGAGTAATAAATAGACAGATATATTTGTATAATATCGATATTAAGGCATGAGTAGATAGATGAAAGTAGAATAACACAGGTGATTTGTAAAGGTAAAAATCATACAAATCACCCGTGAGAAAGAGAAAGAGAAAGAAATCATCGAATCCCATACACTGATCAAATAATAATAATAAATTCCCACAAAATCTCATACATTGACTTGACTCCGTAGTAAGTCGCTTAAAGCACTTGTATTACGGACCCCAGACAACAGCGCTCTCACAAATATTCTATTTAAATACAACACATAACTAAACCAAATACCATTACATAAATATTTGCTCTGGATGGGAATCGATTGAATCGAAAATTGAGAGCGTACAAAATAGGCCCGATAAAAAAAATTAAGTCTATTCTCAACTAGTGCTCGTTTTTGAAGAAAAAAATGAATTTAAACGAAGAAACGACAAAATTTAAATAAATAGCTTAATGTGAGATCACGCGCGAGACATTCTATGATTAGAAATGCACCGGTAACTACTAACCACAAGAACCCCGATAATTGTAGAAGTAAAAAGGGCCTACGTGTGAATTGTATACAATAATTTTACATTAAAAAATCCCGTTTTGTCGCTTAACTTACCTTGTCACGACTGAGCGACAAAAAGGAGCAATCCCTGCTCGCATACCGTGGCAACATTGTTTTCAATTCAACAAAACAAGTGGGGAACGTTTGGAATTACAATTAACACTTTAGTCAATCGAGAAAAATGATGGCACCATTATCTGTGGTTAGAAACACATACGCAACAATATTGCGGGGTTGTTGTATGTTTTAGAGACGTGTTGTAATTCGGTTTGACGTTGTTATTTTTGTAACTAACCATCTTTTTCAGTGTCACGTACTGTAGTAAGCCGAAATACGTATAGTACTAGCAGGTAATTTATGTTATTTTGGTAGTAGTAAACCTCTATGGGTACCTCAATATTACTTATTTCTTCTAGCAAACAACAGTGGCATTTTTGTGTTCCGGTTTGAAAGGTGAGAGGCAGTGAAATTACCGAGTAATGTGATACCTTCCTTAAAATCAAAGTGTTGACAAAGTACTGGTGATAAGTATACATAATACAAGTATATATTTGATGAGCCTGAAGGCCAGATAACGGTGATTCTATCTTGTGCGCCAAAGGTCGTGGGTTCGACCCAGATTTGCACCCAGAGAAATTTTTATTTTTTCGTTTGTTGTTGTGTTTATATTTATAATTCCTCCGTTTTCTAATATCTTTAAAGCACCTAGGGTTTTAAAGAACTCATCTCGGATTCAGGCGAACGTATGAGATGTCATATGAATTGATGTATTTATTATACAGGTTTGCCGTGAGGTACTGGCGGCGTAGAATGGTACCCAATGGCTCCCACTGCAGCAGATGTCGTAAGAGGCGACAAAGGTACCACAAACGACAGATGGCGGAATATTCACCTGAAACAGTGCAACTCAAATGCACAGGATGGGCAGCAACATCCCCGTCGCAAAAGCTGCGCTCTGCAATTGCCAACACGCTTGCCAAGCGAGGCCTGCTTTCTTGGAGAGGCATATCCAGTAGTGGGCTTTTAATAGCTGGTATGATAATATAATTATACAGGTATACGGATCATACGATGGTTTGTTAACTGAGTAAAATATAATAGAAACAACATATCTAATACAATTTCTTAATATTTAACAACGTTGAATATTAAGCAATCCCAAAACAAATTTATCCTAAAACGCTTTCTCTGTACTTTATTTACTGGTGCTGCTTCTCTAACTTTATAACCCTATTTCTGAAGTACGTTATTTTATATATTTTTTTTTATATCATATGTATTTATTACGTTTATTCATACAAATATGTATGTAACGTTTAACTTTTTTGTGTATATATTGTCTGCAACACTATATATATTTTTTTCTGTTTTGTATAATGGTTGACTGAAAGATAATGCCAACATTTGTACATTTTGTAATAAAGTTCAATAAATAAATAAATATCTTAAAGCATCCCCAGTCATGAACAACTTCTTTGTTCTGTACCGCAACTCAAACTCCATTACAAAATAGCAATGCCCCCCCCCCCCCTAACATCTCCACATAACCAAACTAGATCTGCCATTTTTAATATTCCACACGCGTCCACCAAAAGCCGAAGTCTAATTAATAGCACGCCACATAAATCTAACTCGCATCTCCCATAAAAACGTAAATCACCCCGCTTACGCGTCGCTATGCCCTCCATCGGCGGTAAGCTAATTGTTAATACGGCAGTAATTGCCTTTCTAGTCGTAATAGGCCGATTAAACTATTTAAGGGCTTAGCTGGGTGAGGCTTATGGAGCCTCGGTGCGAACGTTGCTTTGTCACTTCGAGGCATCCGCGGGTTAATTTGTTTTTATGGGATGCTGAGGGACGATTTATGGCTGGATGGTTTTGAGCTCGTGAAATGTGGGGGAAGTACGTGTAACGGCGAATGTGCTGGTTTTGTCGGCTGTTTGGGACGCGTGACTGTTAGATATGCCGCTCACATATCGCCTATACGAATAGTCTTATCTAATGTTCGGTGTAGTTACATAAAGTATTTTTCTCTAGAAGACAGAAATTAGTTCGACATTATTATTAATTTTATAATTGTTGACCTCTCTAAGTGGTTAGAGCGCTGGTTGAAATGTAATGGTCGCAAGATCGATTCCAGCAAAATCACACTTAGTTGCGTTCATATTGGCATATTTCTCTAGAAATATGTTATGAACATTTTCTTTGTTCATTACAATTTTTTTATGGACTTGTTACAGTTTATATATCTATAAATGCTACGATAAACTAGGGGGCTGGCTATTACATTTACACAATAAGCAAACTGAAGACATACTGCGCGTTTAGATCTGTTTTAATTTGTGTGTACACACTGATTGTGATAACCGGAGCTTTTCTTTGTTTTTTAAGAAATAAAAAAGAAAGAAAAATATGTTTTGGAAGATGGAAGACACAGGTATTTGTGACATTGCGTAACACTTTCTCAGCTTCCGACGATTACTTCTTGCTTAATTATATTTTATATTTGTATGAATTAGTTATGTCTGTAACTTAGAATATGGGAATAGATATTATTATTATTTTACGTAGCGTTTTTTTTCTATGGATTAATAGCAGTGAAGATAGTTTGCTAAAATATTGGTTGCTTAATGATCATAGATCTATGAAGTAGCTAAATGTTTCGACAATTGTCAATGGTCGATTCGACATCTAATGTTTCACCTAAATATAATAAAATAATGGCTCCTTAATAATAAAACGTATCTTTGCTATGGAGTACCGGTGGAAAATAGAATTTACCTCTTTCTGTACCATGTGACGTCAGAGGCAATTGAGGAATCGATAGATAACATTATATACATCGGAAGAAGCGCAGCTCAAATAATAGTAAGGGGATGGTTATCTGTATCTTCGTTGTAAAGCTAGCCTCTGTAATGTATATAGCACAGCGCGGCAATTATGGAAAATATCCCCCTTTTTTGGGATGATGATAATATTTTTTTTATTAGACCAGGTTGACAAAAATGCATACAGCTTGCGTGTTAGTAAGCGTGACGTTAACGCCTATAGATGCTCGTTATATCATAAAGACATCAATAGCGCATTGCCAACATTGTGATTTTAATATTTTATGTCACATTAGCTAGTAATTTGACTGCCTCTCTCACCCTTCAAACCGAAACAAAGCAAGGCGTACATTGCTATTTGGCGATAGAAATAGGTGAGGTACCATTGCAGGCGACCTTTGTATGAGATCTACCTCATGTAAAATTAAACTTGTTTATAAGTTAAAAAAAATACCGTTGTTAACAATTTTGATGCAATCCATAAAGACTTTTTAAGGAACTTATCTTAAAATGCGCTAAAATATTTTATAACTTGTTTTTTTTTGTATCATACTGCTAAATATATTAAGTAGCTAACATTTTTTACTATATCCGCTCAAGTCTGACTAAATGAGCAGCCAAACGCAGTAGTTATACCAGTTCTTATACGCTTCTCATCATTTACAACTTAATTTATACCATTTCGAACTGTGAAATCCTTTGATGTTACGAAGAACAAAAATTCTTGTACAAGTTATGACCGCATTCGATAGTGTCCCTGTCTTAAGCACCAGGGGTCGTGGTCTTAATCCTTACAAAACACAAACATTTATGCTATTAATATCATTATTATATATACTTAGGTAGTATATTTGAAGTCCACAATTGTTTCAAGCTACTTATCTTGGACTAAGGACAAAATACGAAATATTATGTGATGTTTTTTCCGAGTTACTTAAATACATTCGAATTGATAGAGATTTCTCTGAAATATATAAAGGAGCCAGCTACCTGATCCAAAATAAGGTAAAGTTCTAAAACAAACACAATAAGGAACACAAATCCAAAGCAAGGCGATACGATCTGACGCGGCAGACAGCACGGCGTTCGATTGACGCGCAATGGGCCTCAGGTGACTGACGCTGTGTTAATGACGACTGGCCCTGGATCCCACTCTGGATTGTTGTTTTTATACATCGTATCCATAGACTGGAGTATTCTAGTCTATGTCTACGCTGGGAATCGGAATGCGAATAACGAGGCGAAATTCGAATGCAATGTTGTGGATGCTGGCCGAAATTCAATTTAAAAAAGTTTACACCATTTTAGCTTGCTATCTATCCGACAGTAACTTTATCTGTGGGCATAATACTTAAACATATTTTTTTTATTAAAATAGGCCCAAAAAATCACTTTTAAATCGTCAATAAATTAATGAAATAAAAACAATAAATTTTCCAAAATATAAAGTACTAGATTCAATTATACTCATAATGCTGATGACCCTGATGATCCTATGCTATCATAAGAGTCATCTAACATATGTACTCGTAAATAAGACTAACCTCAAACCAGTCTGCCGGTATCAGACGGGTCTAAGAGCCAAGTTAATTGCAGGTTCATTACTCGAGCCAACAGAAAGGAACGTGCTAGAAAAACTGGTGATAATAAATACATTTCCCAATACTAAATAATTTGTGCTAATGTTATTTATTGCCCAATCGTACCGTGAAACTATAATAAACAAACAAATAAATTGATAGTCTAAAATATGTTACCTTCTTTCTTTAATTTGAGCAACACACAAGAACATAGGTTTTCTTAATTTTGACGGTAATACAAGTATTTCAAAATGACAAACTCATAATAGCAGTAAACGTACACTGGACGTAAGTCTTCCCAAGAAATGGGTAATTTCCCTATAATTCCCGCGCTAGGCAAGCGAAGTGGCAATCGCAAAGCGTAGCTGCGCCACCGTAATGCTGCAATGTGGCTCAAATGCATCCCCACCCAGTTGCATTTGAGCTACACTGTTTCGGGTGGATATACCGCTACCTGTCAGTGCCGATACCTTAGTCACCTCTTAAAACACCTGATATCAGGGCACTATTACTACTACGGTACGATACTACTATTCTACTCTGTCGGTACCACACGGCCACATAAACATATATATTTAAAGTAAATAAGGTAACACCAAAGGACTTCTGTGTACCTTTATAAATTAGAGTCAATTAGTTATTCTGATACCTAGTTATTTATGCCTATATAAAATATGCTTCTATTTACACTAGAATACAATACTTAGTTTGGGTATGATAGTGTAACAAACTATTAATGGAAATACATCCATCCTCATACATTTTTTCTAATTCTAATCACTAATATCAGACCCTTAAATCCTCTCGGTATGGTCATCTTTATATTTATTTTATATATATACAAACTTAATAATGCAATGGAATAGTACTAGAAATCAGAATAATATCAACTACAAATAATACGTGTGTGAGGTATCAACCAATCTTTGAGAGGTTGGCGGAGGTTTATTTATTTTATTTTATTATAAATATGTATTTAATATTTTACATCTCTTGATGAGATCTAAATCTTATTTTTCATGTTATAATATGCAGGCTGTAAGATTTCTTTTTGTAAATTATGTTCAGGAGAGGCGTGAGATAATGGAAATAAAACTCACATATAGGAAGACACTTATACGGTCGTACCCCGGCCGCACCTACTCGTAAATGAGAATCGGCGCAATTTATCAACTGCATAACACTCATAGCCTTTAAACACTCTTAACTTGCCAATATTTATGTATTTTACAGGCTCCAAGATCGATGCTCAAGATAGTGTTTTATCATAAATCAGACCAACGAAGAGGGCTAGACCGGCCGCTTTTTTCACCAAAAGATATATAAAGCAGATTTAAATAGTAAATATTTTCTTGTGTTTTATTTATTATCTAACTTTTACGTTGTCATTGATAATTGTTATTACAAAAAGGAGGGGTACTGGTCTACATATATGGTTATGTTGTTAACTATAATAACAAAACAAATATCACACTACATCTCATACATTGTCATGACTCTGAAAAAATTTGCTTAAAGCGCTTGTGTTACGGACATCAGAAAATAAAATAATCTCAAATAATAATTATACTTTAATTCATATTTAACTTGTTTATTTAGCAACCATACGTGGGTAGTGAAACATAGAATCACTAATATCTGTGTTATTGGGCACGTCTCTAACTATAGAAATTACATAACAATTCTAAAATTGTGTTTTGTTAGAAGCGAATCGTTATCAAAGTTAATTGTCAAAAAACCCGTTTGAATTTATGAATGTATTTTATCCGGACATTATAATCATAAAAATAGTTTAATCAGGTTAATAACAGAGGTTACAGGTATTTATGACAATATTAACACTGGTCACGATCATTGAAGAGTTGTCTAAGTATTTTACTCGTCCGAGACAGTTAAGGGTGCGCGTAATGACATTGTCAGCGTATCCAAAATGGCGTCAGGTCTTTGGTGGTCAGCATATATGGTCTTTTATGTTCATGGCAGATGAAACGCAAGGAATTTATCACTAAATAGGCATAATTTCAAGGTGGGAGGTGTGAAATGGCAAAGAGATTAAAATCAGTTAAAATTATCCCGTAGATTGGCATGTGTCAATTCTCCTTGAAGATTCATCGCGATGATAAACTAAAACTTACTTTATATTCATTCAATTTCTTGACAGATAGTACGAGAATCATAAATGGCTGTTTTTTTTATTAATCTTTCCCTATAAAAGTTTAATGAAAAAAATAAAGCGTTTAATAAACGGATTAATATCTTTGACATTAAATAATTGGTTGTACCTGTACGGAGAATGAAATCATTAAATCTTAAGAAATCTCACACATTTTGTGACAGGTAAAATTCTGTCATACAATTTTGAAAAATAGTGGTTACAATTAGTTATG
This sequence comes from Heortia vitessoides, assembly GCA_020976665.1. Taxonomy (NCBI): domain Eukaryota; kingdom Metazoa; phylum Arthropoda; class Insecta; order Lepidoptera; family Crambidae; genus Heortia; species Heortia vitessoides. The sequence continues at coordinate 6,360,558 of JACJUM010002971.1, forward strand.
TTAATTCTACAACTAGTTGTGTGTGAACATAATATCTCATACTTTAGATTTGAGGTAATTAGAAATTTTAAAGTCACAAACAGACACTTCAATTTTATTTATGTGTATAGATGATATTCATGTTATCATCATCATCATTACAGCCATTAGATAGGCTATAGGCCTCCCCAAGGAAAGAGGGAGTTTTGTTCAAAATGGCCGCGCTGGGCAATTGCAGAGCACAGCTTTCGCGGCCGGGATGCTGCTGCCCATCCTGTGCATTTGAGCTACACTGTCTCGAATATACCGCCATGTGTCGGTTTTGGTACTTTAGTCAACTATTACAACACCCGGTACAGACCTCAGTATATGACCTTCAGAATAGTACCTCCCTGGTACTGTTCTACTCTGCCGCTACCTCACGGCTTAATGTTGCTATATATATATGAGACATCTCAACTATATATAGGGCATCTACATTAGGGATTGGCTGTAACAGTTCAATAATCGAACCTGTTACACAAAATAATAGTTTCTATAAGCTGTTTCAAAATAACAGCTAGTTACGTTGCAACAGTTGAAGTAGAATTATCATACAATAGTGGAATTGTTTCATGAACTGACATCAGTAAGTATTTCTTGAAATAAAATAAAAAATCCCTTCATGTTTACAGGCGTAGGACTTGATTAAATACTTTAAAATTTATTGACGTATCCTGTCAAACTGTTCGTACGAGAAAATTTTTTTTCATCTGTCAGTTCTGTCAGTACCTCAGGCGCCTCTTACATCACCTGGTACAGGAGGAGGTAGGAGGACTATTCTACTCTGCCGGTACCTCACAGCTACCGGCAGTGTAGAAGACATAAATAGATTAGACTAAAAGACTTAAGACATAAAAAAACATAAATAAATATGTTTTAAAAGTTTCATGGATAAATAATGTGACAGAGGCTAGGTTGCATTTAATATAATACTAACATTAACACAATAACTCTTAAGGATTTTAAACTAAATTCTAATTGCCAAAGATAAATAGAGCATTCAACAAGCAAATAGCTTGAACTACAAAGGATTGGCTGTACAAAGTTTTTTATTAAAATTTTAAGGAATTATCCATCATTGTTTTTCTTTATTTTATTTTATGTAACATTTTCAAATATTTACACATTCTGTACGTATAAAAAAACTACACTTTAAACTGCACCAAATGCGGTTTTTTACCTTAATTTCTTTTTATTGATGATTTATTTTAAATACTAATTATACATTTTTGGAACAAATATATATCAAAACGATGTGTATTTCTTAGACTTCCAAAATCCTGTCCTGTCCACTGTTTCAAAAACTGGAGTAGTTTGAAGCATTAACTTCAATTGTACGCATGCCCACTTTAATGGCATGATTGTTTTCTTTATAATTGGTGGGCGTCGTCATAAGTCCACTCGAGTTATGGGTCCTTTGGACCCCTGATTTGTGTGTGTATTTTTAATGAGTCCACTGTGAAGTGATGGGGGTTTTCTGAAAGTCGTACTGATTTTTATCGATAGTCTTGAACGTGAAATAATCTTGATTTCATTTTTCTACCAAACAAATGAAACGAGTAGTTCTCGTTGGATAGATTGTGTTGTCTGTTTGTTGCTTAACAGCTTAAACTAATTGAAAATTATTATTATTCAATTATTTAACTTATTTCTTTCTAAAACTATTAAATAATTTTATTACTTTATACATTAATATATACATTGAAACCCCGTCATAAATCACGGACATCAGACAGCAGAGGAATCACAAAATATACAAATATTTAGGATGTATTTTAATGCAAATCTGGGAGGTAAAAAATGCTCGGAGGTACCGGCAGAGTAGGCCAGTATCTCCCTCTGTAGAAGGTGTTACAAGAGATGACTAACGACATACTGGAACCGATAGATGGCGGTATATTAATAGTGTAGCTCAAATGTTTAGGGTGCAGATGCACAAAAGCTGTATTCTGCGATTGCCCACACGATTGCCCAGCGCGGCAAATTTTGGCAAAATTTCGCCTTTCTTAAGGAGGCCTATGTTTAGTAGTAGACATCCTATGGCTGTAATCATGATAATGCAAATCGATATCGATGTAGAAACGTCCCATCCTTACAGATCGATCTGACCATTCCTTACTGAAGTACGAGGAAGGGCGACCATTGTTCAGCGGTGATGGATTCGGTCACCATGCGTTATGATATGAGCTTACTTATTAAAATTTACCTAAATGGCAACCCTGACGGATATAAGAGTCACCCGAGATTCATTGTAGTATTTCATGAAATTTATGCACCGATTTCTTAATTGAACTGTTGTGTGGCTAATTTATTGGTTTAAAAACACTTTCGTCATCCACTACGGTATTCCGCAGGTTAATGGGTATTTAAATGTTTTATAGGTAAAATAGTTTCGTTTTCGCTCACATATAATTCTGTTTAATTAATTAAGTCAATTTTATCGATATAAAATAAGAATACAATCATTCATCATCATCACATCAGCCATAAAACATCCCTTGCTAGACATAGGCCCCACCAAAGAAAGGGGAATTTGCTTATAATTGCCGCGCTGGTCATGGGTGGTAGCAAACGCAAAGCACAGTTATGCGACGGGAATGCTGCTACCTATCCCCACCCTATTGCACTTACACTACATTCTACATCTGCTTGGGGTGGATATACCGCCATCTGTCGGTTCTACTACCTCAGCCGCCTCTTTTACATCTAATACAAAAATAGGTACAATTCTACTCTGCCGGTACCACACCCTTCTTAATTTTTCTCAAGAAAAGTAAATTTTTAATTGCTTTAAAACTCCAACTTACAATAAATGTTTATTTTTTAACAAAATCGGTTTAGCCATTATGGCTATATGAGCAAGCAGACAGACAATCCAAATAAAAAATTACAAATTAATTTATTTGCGTATATTCTCGCAAAACAAATTATATATTGTCTTTACAAGCAGATGCTTGATTGAATCTTATTATTATGTATAGATTTGATATGGTGATGAATCATTACTTATTACAAATATGTAAAAATAAAAATTAATTGTCATTTATATGTTAAATAATTCAGTATTTGGTTTAGCGATATTAAATCGGTATGCCATAAACCGCATGCATGCTTGACAATTCAGTAACATATAAAAAAGTACCTACAAAAGTGTCACGCGTTGATGTCTTTTATTGTAACAGTAGATAAAGCTCCAGAGTGACTAGATCTTTTCTTGCATTAGTGGAAATAATAGTTTTAAAATTTAATAATAAGACCTTTGGGTCGGATATGTCTCTTTTATGGAATGCATAATTATTTTTAGAAAAATAAAGAATATGTATTATTTTAAAAATAATTATGCTCTAATATCATTTTGTATGTACCAGTAGAAAGTTGATATTTATTGATTTATTTACGGAATTGTCCTTATCTTGCATAGGTATACGTATATCTGCAGAGGTACCATTTCGATAATAAAATTTTGCTGTTACGTAAAATTAACAGTAATGTCTAATCTTAGAAAAACTATTTCTTTTCGAACAAAAAATCTCTGGAGCCCTATATAAAATTTGAATAAATATTTTAACGGAAAGATTCTATTCTATTCTTCACATATCATTAAGTAGTGGAATGTGTTTCAAGGCTGGAATTTTACGACAATGTAAAATATGATATAGATTTGTTTTACTTTCAATTAAATTAATAAATAAAATATATATATTTGAAAAAATCTTTGAATATTGTTTGATTTTTATTTCTATTTTACACTCACGGAAATAGTGGTACAAAATATAAAAAGTTCAATTAAATTATTAATAACATCTTTATATACCTAATATATAATTAGTAGAAGATCTTTTTTTAAATAAAAATAACTTTCCATTTTTTTCTTCTGTAAACCTTCATTTTTGACATAATAGCAACAAGAGTTCTATTTTTGACGCTCTATTTTTTGAAAGAACAAACCATAAGGTGAACTTCTATTCAACTACACCAAGAAACATTTTTGTTTGAGATCACCTTAATTGTTTATGAACCATTCATTTTCACTACATACGGATATCTCACAATAAAAACAATTGAGTGCAATCAATGAGACAAATGGGATCGATTTTTAATTCTGGCTCGCCTGGACAGGTCATTTTAAACCGCTAGTCGATTTAAAGGGTCTCGATAACTGTGTGATCCAATTGTGATATCCATTTGAGGAATAAAATAATGGTTATATTTTGTTTGAATAAGATTTATGCATCGATCTTTTTATTTACTTGCGTATAATATAACTGTTAACATAATATGAAATAACCCGCATTTTCAAACTTTTGGAGTAGAAAAGTAGTTTTATACTTTTAGACCGTGTATAGGCTTCAATGTCGGTTGGTAACTTGGTTTAAACTGATTAAATATACTTTCCTGTAGTCCATTAATCCAGAATCTTTTTATATTATTCATATTTGGTTGAAATTGTGAAATTAGTTTGTGGAAGTTATATATGCACATGATATTGATCTTTATTCTTATAAATACGTTATTTAGCTTAAGTATTTCATTGTGAATATACTTTTATATATTTCTACGCTTACCAAAAGAAGAATATATGGAACTTTTTATCCCAAATGATGGGCAGGTAAAAGTTAATATACTAACTTTTACCTACTGCTTCACTCGCGTGAATCTCATATTAGAACAATATTCTTGTAAGAATGAAAAGTTCTAAATATTCTACTTTGGGAAAGCGTAAAGACGTAAAAAATAAACTCACTTTAACATTTATAATATTAGTTGATTGAGATCAAAAATTACTGCTAGCTATCTCCGTCCTGTGCATTTGAGCTGCACCGTTCCGGATGGATATACCGCCCCCTATCGGTTCTGGTACCTTAGTCGTCTTTTACGATACCTGGTGCAGTGGGAGGTACTATGTATATATATCTGATTATGTTAGCTGATTGTTATTCAAGTACTAGATAGAGAATTTTAAATCGCTCAGTAGCTTAGCAGCTCAGAAGGTATTAAAAACTCTACAGTCGACTACAGGAAGTAGTCGAAATCCCCTGTTTTAACTAAAAAAAATTATTGATGCTTCGCTCCTATTGGTAAAATTTTCCCGAGGAAGTATATATTGTACCTTGCATCCCTAAAAGTTTACTATTACCATAAGAAATTTATGTGGATGAAGCCGCCGTTAAAAGCTAGTTTTAGGACATACGACAATTACAAAACTAAGAGTGATTTAAAACGAAAAGTTTGGTTTGCTGTTTAAAATCGAAACTTGGTCATAAATAATGTCGAACATATGAATCGAAAATTAATTTATGGTGTAGGTACTAGTTAAATAAATCACGTATTGCCTAATATTTGAGTTATAAGGTTTAAGTTTCTAAAATGTTCGTCCAATACAAATACTCTAGTCTCCTATTCCGAACACGATGGCACTTGGATTCATGGTCCGAACGATTAATCTAGAAAATTTCATACAACTCTTCAAAATGAAAGTCGATAGCATCGCGCCCGCCTCACATTCGCGCCAAGACCACCGAGGTTGTATTGGAAAAAAATCAAATTTCGTATGAGTAATCGTATAGCAATTACGGGCAAGTGTGTAACGTTATTTTTTAAATTACAATTCTGTTACGACTGTTCCATTTTTGAAATTGAATGTGTGAACTTTATACAGAGCGGACGTTTATCAAAAGTGCAGACATTATCAGTTACATAATGTCATAGTGGCATAAAAACTGCCACCAAATAATGCAATATTATTTAAATAAATCCTATTTTATTAAATAATTTTATTTTAAGGTTACGGTGAACTAACCTCAATAAGTTTATATAAAATAGCTTAATTCTTAATTTTATTTAAGATACTTTTCTTCTGTAAATTACAAAAAAAATACGTGTTCTAAAGTTTTGTTAAAAAATCTACGATAGCGTCTTACTAATATCAATCTGATTACGGTAATCTCACAATTACTCGCCCAATTTTTTATATGTTTTTTATAAATAACAAATGATTATTAATTATTATTTTATTATTTTATTAATTATTTTATTGATTTTTACAAAGATTATGAATTATAAAAATTATACTGACTCGTAAGTATTATGTGAGTGGTGAGTTCACTGCCACATAATGCTTAGTAAAAGTGGACGATTATATATTTAAAAGTATAGTTTACGTTTAGAAGCACCGTCAAGTTCACAGTGTTTCTAATTTGCACTGGTTTTATAAATATGCAATGGAACGAACGAAAGAACGCAGTTAAATATCTGAAGTGTTTTCCTGAAATATGAAACCAGCAATCATGCGTACCGACGTTCAATGTCCAAAATCAATTTTCTTCTTTGCTTGTAACAATAAGTTTTGCAGGGTTGGCACTATCCATGTAGTTTCCAAAACATCCATTAACTTAAATGGTTTTTTCTTAATTACCTGGTAATATAAAATTTGGGTAAATGATAACTTGGTCATTAATTCGCATTAATTGTCAAATATGAAATGCTTGTCATAAATTTTGTGACACTATTTGGTCCCCTCTTGATTGAGTAAACAAGTCAATGCTCAAAATTGATACATTCGGTGACTCATTCTCGTAAAAGAGCTTCAGAACGGTTTTCCATGAATAGTCGTTTCGAAAGAGTAATGCCGTTGTCTACTTTTGTTGATAGGAAGCAGTTTATTATGTGGAATTAAATTAGTGCATTAGATGTTTAAAAGAGAATAGTAAAATAAATAAAAAACATATCGTGAGATATTTATTCGTTTTAAAAACATTCATAAGAGTATAAATATCTTACTTGAAAAAAGACTAGACTAGGCTAGTAAACTACTATAGTATGTTAAGTAAGGTTCTGGAGTGGGGACCACGCTCAGACAAGCGCACCGTGGGACGTAGGTGGGACTACACATGCGGTAGACAGAGACAGATAGATCTGATTAAAATTGCAGATTACGCAGGTCGTAGATTACCGATCCTATTGGAAATTACTTAGACTATGTCCAGCTATTGATTTGATGATGGTGATAATGATTACTATAGTAGATCATATCACAGTTGGATACTGCTCCATTTACCCCTCGCTAACATACATAGTTCATCATCATCATTATCATTATAGTCATTGGAAGTGCATTGGCCATTGGCCTCCACAAGAAAGGCGGAATTTTGCCCATCATTAGCAAGCGTGTTGGCAATCACAGAGTGCAACTTTAGCGACGGGGATGCTCCTGCCTATGCATTTGAGCTACCCTGTCTCAGATGGATATACCGCCATCTGTCGGTTCTGGTACCTTAGTCGTCTCTTACGACACCTGTTAAAGAGGGAGGTACTATTCTACTTTCCTGGTACTTCAGTGCAAACATGTATAATTAATATTGCTTTATACAATATGTCAACCCTAAAAACGAAGTATTGGAATATTCTACGAAATCACTTACGCGGGCCGATACTCGATTTTCAATTACGTGTGATAATCATGCTACGGATTTTTGGAAATTTATTATTGCACAATTGGTACGTGCACTCGTTCATTACTGTAAGTGCGGGTTCAATGCTTGCATAATGAATGGTCGATGCCTTTCCTAGTATTTTTTAAGTTTGTATGTCACAGTCGTATACCAAATGATAATTGCAAATGACAGTATATTAATTTTGGGGTTTTTTACTGTAAATATAGAGAGGTTCATTAACGATTGCGTATAAAAATCTTTGTTATAATATTAATATTTACATATAGTAACCAGCATTAGAATTCCTTGTAATCTAAATCATAAAATTTATCAAAATAATTACATTTTTAATTATAAGGAAATATTTCACTAGAAAATAAATAGAAACCTACTAAGTTATTAATTTTAATCTAAAGTTTAAAAAAAAATTATTACCATAAAAAATAACTTATTTCAGTTTTAAGTCAGGAAGGTCAGTGCCATTGAATTCAGAAAATATGGTATTAAAAAAAACATACGTGTCTTCTAAAGTTTTGATGTCTAATTCTGAATTAAAAAAATAAATAATTTATTGTCAAATGTAATAATTTTAAATGCATAAAAGCCATTAAAATATTTTTATTAACAGAATTATATATACTGTTATCACTCTATATAATGAAAAAATATTTGCAATCGATGTTAAACTGATTCGGCTTAAAATAGAATCCAAAGTTTTAAAACAATAATTTAATTAGTTGTTAAAATAGCATTTGCAAGATGATATCTTGCCGTGTGTTTTATCCTCCCATATTTAATATTAAATCTCGACTTATTTGTTTATGTCTATATGAACAAGGGTTGACTAAGCAATACAAAAAAAAACTTAACTTTTTTGTAGAGACAATCTTATGAACCGCTTCATGGTAAATGTTACCTGCAGCCTATGGACTCTTATATTATTCCAAGGCTATCGCACGTTAGCAACATAAAATTGAAGATATATATTAAATTACCCAGTAATTTCACTATCCCACTCACCTTTAAAACAAAAACTCAAAAATGCCGTGTGCCTTGTGCCAGACATTGAATAAGTGTTTCTAAACTGAATATGAATAAGATACAGAACGTTATAAATTAAATATACTGCAAGATTAATGGTGAAAACTGCATGAAACTACGTAATTCTATATAATACATATAGTAAAGTATTTTGTTAAATATTGTAGTAAATAACGTAACGTATTTATATAGTGACGTCTGAATTGAAGCCAGCCTTCAAAGCCCTGAGCTTTATTTAACACGTAAAAAATATAACCTTTTATAAACAACGACCATAACATTTTAATTAAAAGCCACTACTATTAATCAACTTAAATGATTCATATGTTTCCTGAATAAACAATTTTTATTTAATCATCACAATTAATTTTAACAATACCTTTGTCACGTTACGCGACAATTCAACTTGTTAATATGGACAAAACATGGTAACGAGCAAGAATATTTAGCATAGCTCACACCTATGGCAAAGAGGGGGAGGACGAATTAAATCCTGGCTTTAGTCACACCGTGCTGTACTAGATTTATTAGACTTATTTTTAGTCATCTAAAAGTCGACAATATTGCTTTAATTATGTTTAATAATAATAGTCATAATAAACTTAATTTTCTTACTACAACTTAATACAAGTAGCACCAGTACATTGTACATTAACAGCTGATTTGGAAGATTGGAGTCTAAGGTAAGCAGTAAATTACTTGTAATTTAGATCATCAAGCCTTGCATTCCATTTTTTTTTAATAATATATATATATACAAATATTAAAGCTGAAAAACTAGGAAATTATCTATAGCATGGTAGACAAGGCATACAAATAAGTTGGAATTTAGTTTTTTAAATGTTTTATGTGCAATTGCGAGTTCAAAGTAGAATCTTTAAAGTTTACCATTAAAAACATTTACTTTCTGTCTGAAATCACCTACTAAAATCCTTTTTTAAAATTTGGTCATGTTATCATGTTAGATAACTTATATGTACGTGTTGTTATATTATGTCCAAAGTACATAACTGTATTACTGAAGTTAAGCTAACTGTCTACAGAGCCTACTGCCAATCTTTCTACGTGTGTAGTTTTTTTGTAGTTTGTCGTGTATAATGACTGATTTAGGATGCTGTCATGCGCATGCTGATTGCCTTCACCTGGCGTCAGATCCGAGACACCAACGGACATAGAGTGTAGCTTCGCGACGGTAATGCTGCCATTCCATTCCCGCTATGTTGCATTTGTGCGACGTTGTTCAAAGAGAATATACCGCCATTTCCACTATTATGCCACCTGGTACTATTCCACTATGTCGGTGTTTCAAGACCGCGAATACATAAAAAGGCAAGAGTTACTGCGGTGTGATAAAAGGAATCATTCAAATTAATAAAAAATGTCCCCATATGGTCACCTTGTTAACTGTGCATCTTCAAAAAAGTTGCAAGCACTTACATTTATAAGGTACCGCAAGGGTGAAGTTTTGATTAAAGTGAGATTTTCTCAGTTTTAACCAATTTGCTTGTAACGCAGTTATTATATAGTCATCGCTCGTAATATGGCCATAATTTAAAATTAAACTTTACAATCAACTAGCGGATTCAACAGACTTTATCCTGCATGATAAACACAATATGAAATGAAAGTGAAGTAATATAGATAAGTCTAGGTTTTATCTATGTCATCTATATAATATATATATATATATATGAAAAACTATATATATATATATATATATATATGTGCCACCCAAATATACAGAATAATCATTCAAATTGGTCCAGCCGTTTAGGAGTTCAGTGACATACATACGTACAGTAGAATCATACACATCAAGGTAGACAAATAATATAAACTTCATTTGAATATGCCAATGTGTCATTCCGACAGTAGTGTTAATTAATATAATGTATTTCCGATGCATTTTATTTATAATAAATATAAAGCTTAAAGCAAGCACTTTTGCATATTAACTTTAAATGGGTCAAATATCACGGTCATCTGTTTGCTTACATGTTTTTTGATTCACGTACTATTGTGCTAAAGATCGTGGGTTCGATCCCCACCAAGAGCAATTATTTATATGATGAATATTTGTAATTGTTCTATGTCTGGGTGTTATTCAAAAGTATCTAAGTATTATAATTGTAATTTATTTTTTGTCTGATATCCGTAGCATATGTTTTTTAAGCTACTTATATCGGAGTTAGATGTCGTGTGGATTTAATATATAGACAAGTTATATAATAACGATTATGATCACGATTTTAAACCAAATAGTATTAGCATAAATAATTAATCTTGTCGACTTGTTTACAACATTTTTTATGCCCAGTAATTTTTATAATATTAGTATAAAGATGTAACTATTTAATAGTTTTAATTAATGTGATAATTCATAGTTGACGGCTCGTGTTAATATAAATGACTAACATTGAGAATATTACTCAGATTTTAATATATATTTTTTAAGCGATGATTCACAGTGAGACATCGGCATGGCTGTGAGGTACCGATAGAATAGAGTAGTACCTCGCCCGGTTTCAGGTGTCGTAAGAGGCGACTAAGGTCCAGAACCGTTTGATAGCGGTATATCTATCCAAAACAGTGTAGCTCGGGCTGGGCAGCTACATCTCCATCGCGAAAGCTGCGATCTGCGATAACTAAGGCACACCCAGTCTAGCCTATGTCCTTTGTAAAGTAGTGGACTTCCAATGACTGATAGGATGATAATAATGCGTTGATAAATATACGTTTTATCATCATATTAGCACGCATAGTATACGTACGGTATTTGACATACAAATTCCTAAAACAATACATTCTGTTTTATTTTTTAATATATGTAATAATTGACGCAATTATTTCATACACGTTTCGAAAAATTATGAACAAATAATGGTAAATGCTAAACATATCATAGTAAATATCGGTTGATAAAATGGAAACGTATTTGATATGTTAATAGATTTGTTCTACAGTTTAGAAGCACACAATTATACCTGGACGTATGTCGATGGGTAAGAAGTTTAATAAAGGGAGTCAATAAGACAGTACATTACCTTAAGGTACCGGCAGAGTAGAATAGTACCCCCCCCTAAAACACCGAGTGTCGTAAGAGACGACTAAGCTACCAGAACTGACTGATGGCGGCATCCAACAGTACAGCTCAAATGCACAGGGTGAGGATGGGTAGCATCATTCCAGTCGCGAAAGCTTGCCCAGCGCGGCAATGATGGGCAAAACAACTCCTTTCTTGCATGCCTATATATTTTTTGACATCTTTGATTTGATTTTGATGTCCTTGATGGCGCGCGATGGAAGTGATTCAATCTTGTGTTCCATGAGTTATAGACAAATATTTAAATGATTTGTGTTTGTTAAGTGTCTGGGTGTTAAATATACATGTTTAACATCCAGATAGATGTGTGTTATTTGATTATTACCTCCCGAATCGAGGTATTTATTATCCCATACATCTTTTAACAATTTGTCGTTGGTCAAATATTGAACGGAAATACCATATTATTTTTGCCAGTAGATTTCCGGTAATGTTTTTATATTGCATAGAAATTTTATAGATAAGTTTACTAATCGGGCAGACCTTAGTCTGTTTGCATAAATTAATATGTATATATGAGATTAAAAATTGGTTGAAAATAAAAAAAAATGAAAATAAAAATCTCTATTAGGCGTATGTTTTTCTTTTAATATTTTAGTTACATTATTATATTCTTCAGAGCAACTGTTGATGCAGATTATAAAATAAACCGATTCATCGCTATTAGATTAAGCGAATAACTTAAACAAGTCAACATAATTCCAAGTTTACGTACATACAGACATAAATTGTAATTCGATATACATATAAACAAACGCACGTGAAGACATGCGATGTCGGCGATACCGCCCGATGAGTTATACCCGCCGCCCGGTTTTACTCGATTTATGACGTTTGCTTCGCAACCAATTTGTATCTACTTAGTGATGTTTATGATGGGGAGAAATAGATTAAGTATTTATTAATGATTTGCATATTATTTCATACGCATATAATGTCATATATTCTGTGTATTGTATTTAAGTAATTATGAAATAAATAGTAACTTGGTTTTTATTTAAATGGCGAATGAAAGCTATAATTTAGCTGTTGTAGAGACTTTTATTGTTGCACGTACAGAAAATAACAGCAAACTACACAAATCTATCAATATATAACAGTCAATTCGGAACGCAAGATCTAGATTAAGATCTAGAATTTAGAAATTAGAGACTAATAATAAATGCAATTTTTTTCAGTTTTGTCAGCATTCTGTAGAAATTAGAAGATTGAATCGATCATTTTTTTAATTATTTATACCTACATTAGAATGTGACCCATATTTATGATCAATTATTTTATAAAATTATTTAAACATAAGATATTATGTAAAATCCGTATAGTAGATGATATACTGTACTTATCTAAATGCTATATTTATATTGGTACAACGCCTGATATTTATATATGAATAAGTTGGTTTATATAAACGATTGATAAGCTGCTTACGTTAAAATCAGAATATGAATCTGCATAAATGGATCTCATCATCCTATATGAGGGTTAGAGAATACACTAGATTCACTGGCCCTCACACTAAGGTCATTTGCATTGGTATCGCACTCTAACCTATTTCTTCCACGAAATTGTAATTGTGTTCGCTATTTTGTGTATCAGTTTAAAGGGTAAAAGAGGGAGTCAAACGCTGGGTAATATGACATAATATCTTTAAGATGCTAGTGATATATTTTTAATAATACGAGCGTCTACAAGCTATTTTGACGCTTACTATCACGCGGACTGTTTGCTTGATTATCGAACTGGTCTATTAAAAAGAAAAATTGGATCTAAGTATACTTTTATTGTTTTAGGAACACTGCACTTTTATTGCTTTATAATGTTTTACAATAAATTTGTCATTCTAAGGCTTCTTGTAGGCTCAAGTATTCCACTAATGATATTATTAACGTCGTTTTTTATTTTAATTGGCTTATTGTTAAATTCATTATATTAAAAATAAATCATTGTACAGCATCATAGAATGCTACAAAAATATAATTAACAAAAAGGCTTTCCTTTAAAGCCAATTGAAAGACAAGTTAATTATAATTCCAGGTAAAAAAACAATCAAAAATGATCTGAAACTAGATACTAATAAAGATACATTATAAAATTCAAATAAATCTGTTGAATAGTGAAGCAAATAGTATTTTACAATTCATTAATTGCAATCGAAATCAAACCGTCACATACACATGTGATTCAATTATTTTTGTTTGCAATAACATACGTAGGTCGAGCGGTAGCGAAATTGCTTCCTCAATAAATAACAGACAGAGATCTTTGTTTCAAAGACTAATTAAATAAACCAGATATCATATCAGTACTGTTTCACACTAAACACCTATAAGGTTGTAGGACTTAAACTGGTCATGTTCTTTAACCACCGAAGACCTATTGTGCAGAGCATGCGCAAGTAGCTAAGAAACTATCAGCCATGTCTATACTACCTTGAGCTGATAGTGCGATACATTGGACCTCTGGGTTTGTGACCAATAACTCTTAGGGTTTGCTGCGTTTCTTACTAGAAAATGAGGTTACAAGAGTAGGTTCCACAAGAAGGTAAAAAAAGCGTTGAGTTGCGGAACCCTATTCATTTACATATATACCTATCACAACACAAATTCATTAAATAACCAGAAACTAATTGATTAAGATTTTCGTTGATTATTACATACTTACGTAGGTGTCTGAATAATCATTCATTTTCTTCGATGAATGAGAGCTTGTTACACTATGACTTAAAAATTTAATTTAAATATATTTATTGAATGTATAATTCTCTTGCATATTAAATCAGGATAAACAATTTTTAAAATAAAAAATATTATATTAATTACTAAAACTAAATATAATGGAAAGTGGCCTTATCAATCTTAATTTGTAAAGATGGTAGGTACTTTTGTCCTGCAGTATACCTATTATAATAATTTAATTTCGAAATATGACGTTTTTTCGTCCTAGTGCGGTTTTGTGACGACTTGTAAAGAATTTGTTTAAAGAAAATGCTCTCAGACTTTTATAAAGTAAAACATTTATTTTTTGTTCCTTTTTTCTGTCAAATTAGAATGTAACATCATTTACGATATTTCCGAATGTTGTGTAATAAATTAAAAAAAAATAAAACATGACCTGACTCAACGATAAATATCCTTCAAGTGTAGAAATACAGCTGTCAAACAAACGTGTTTTCATTTTACTTCCTACTTAGTTTTATATTATATGCTTTGTACGTATAATATGAATAAAAAAATTTAATGCCAAATAAATGCAACATTTATCGTTTTGACAAGTAATAATTAAAAGAGTACTAAATTCTTACTTAATTAGTTAAAATTTATACAATATAGTAATATTTATTCTACACAAAACTAGTTATGGGTATTTCCTATTCTACTACTGTGGTATTAGAACTGTACCAGGTGGCATAAGAGACGACTAAGGTACCAAAAGCGACAGATGGCGGTATATTCATCCGAAACAGTGCAGATTGAATACTACAGGGTGGGGATGGACAGCAGCATTTTTTGTCGCGAAGCTGCGTTCTGCTATTGCCACCACGCCTGCCCAGCTCAGCAATTAAGGGCAAAAAACCCCTTATACTATGCCCAACAGTGGACTTTCTATGGCTGATATGATGATAATGATGACAACTAGGAATATTAGTTTCGTATGGTTAAAAATAAAAATTCAAATCCAGCAGGGTTCTTAGCCCAAGCTATCATTTTAATTTACAGTTTGATACCTATTACACTGTCTGTTCTTAAGACCAATACTATTGTTTGCCTATCCCGAGGCTGTGGTCCCATACAAATTGATCTTTCAAGCGGTCGCATATTGATATCGACATGGGAGGCTGAATTTATTCCTCGCAAATTGGATATCAATTCCTTGCGCGATGTTTTAACGTTCGTTTGTTTTTGGCTTAAATGTCTTATTGTTTATATATTCTTACAACTTTAATGGATTCGTTTTATGAATATTTATTCTGGTCTTTTTAATACGACTTTGATCACTTTTCATCTGTATGTAGGATTCCCAGCGTTGCGAGAGAGCGTTTCATAACCATTGCTACCCTGACTGGCACAATTACCTTTCCTTATCGGACTCAAGTTTATCTTTCCGTATACTTGGCCCTGATACTAAACTGAAGTTTCAGAATCTCGAAAAATTGTAATGAAAAATTAACACAGTATACAATAGACGCGTAATAAAGGATACAAAAACATTAAATACAGTGTCAAATGAAGAACAAATGAAAAAGTTATTTATCTGTACACCCAATATAAAATAAACCTAAACTATCTGCTACTGTGAGTACATATATAGTGTCTAATTTCCAAGAACTTTATAGGATAAGGCTGAATAAAAAAATTCCTAACTTATATAGGCAAATGTTTTGTTAAAAATAATCACTGAGTTTCGTAGAATAGACTCATATAAACTAGCGTAGTAGTCGTTTGTACAAGAAATAACAATGGTGACATCCAAAGAGTATAGAAAAATTTAGTTATTTGAATATTTTTTTTACAATAAAATTTTATTGATTATCAAATTGAGCATCCAAGCTCATTGGCGTTTTTTATTTAATTAACTTGATAAGCAAGATCACTTCACATATCTTACCCCAGTATAGCATCATAGTCGACACAAGGCAGTGTCAGAAAAAGCATTATATCAAATAACTTGAAACAATTAAAGAGTTTTCAAAGCACTTAAGGGTCATTTAAAGTCAACCAACAGTATTCACAAATTGCCTACAAAGTTGCCATTAGTGAGTATCCAATTGTATGGACAAGGTGGAATCTCACACCGGACCGATTCATAGAAACGGTGACATCTACACTGGACGTGATAATCTATAATTTATTATAATTGCGTAGTGGTGCAAGTTATGAAGCGGGGTCATCATACCAGCCATTGAAAGTCCACTGCTGGACTCACCAAAAATAGCAGTAGCAATTGCAGCGCGCCGCTTTTGGGACCAGATTGCTGCTACCCATTCCCGCCTTATGCATTTGGGTGGCTCAGTTTTGGATAGATATACCGCCATCTCTCGGTTCTGGTACCTTAGTCACCTCTTAAGACACCTGATTCAGGAGGAGGTACTGTTCTACTCTGCCGGTACCTTATGGCTGGGCGAGCTTACAAATCGGGATGAATATACCAATCGATAAACGGTATGAAATGATATAGGCAAGAGCTTAAAGGAAAAATAATTTTTTGTAGACACAAATACACACAACGTTGTCTGCATTGGTCACCTTACTTTCATATATTTCTACCGTCAAATAACAGTGTTCTGAATTGAAGGCAGAGAGAGGCAGTGATGTTTCTCGATAATGTGACAAAAAATCTTTAAGTTACAAAGTTAACAACGCGCTAACTATTTAACGTATAATAAAGGATTGTTTACAAGCTGCTGTGATGCTTACTATTAAGCGGTCTGTATGCTTGTTTATCGTCTTGATTACATAATGTATGAGACGTAGTAACGTCTCATACATTAATCTGACTACAAAATAAGTAATTTACATCACACTTTAATACAGAACCAAAATAAATATTTGTTCTGGGTGAAGATCGTACCAACTAAACTTGGTGCACAAGATAGGGATACTTCCGCATGTACCATCGGGTTGCGTTGAATCCATTATTATAATATTTTTTATTACCGCGCCCCGCGGTTTCATCAGCGTTATGTTAAACAACTTTCATACAATTTTTTCCCCCTTTTAACCCTTTAAGGGATGATTATCGAAAAAATAGTTCACATGTATTTTATGATTGTATTTGCCTATATTCAAAAACACCAAAGTTTTATACTAACTTTGCACCCCTGTTTTACCTCTTTAGAGGGTAAATTTTCGAAAATCCTTTCTTAGTGCTTTAAATGCGTGTAATCCCTTGCGTTATAAAAGGTTAGAGCTTTAGTGCTTTAGAGCTTTAGTGTAGGCCCTGCGTTGATATGTCAATTAGCCAATCAGCTTCTCCTTTATATATATAGATATAATAAAAACTGGAATACTTAGAATACCTAAGTATATGTAAAGTGTATATTTATCTTTATATATAACATTATAACACATATATCTTCAAATTATGATACAGATTATTGTTACAATAAGCCCAAATTGCTAATAGTAGTTAATATTAAAGTCTAGTTTCTTCAGGACTGATAATACTTGCACATAGGCAAAATACATCCGTTTGTCACTATTTACACCTGATCATTAAATGGTTAGTACCGTAGTATTTGGTACTGTAAATTTTTAGGAATTTTTGAACATAACAACAAACACATACATTTAAAATGTAGATAAATGAATAAAACTATATGTTAGTTAAAATAAAGCTAATTAACCAAATCAATTAATTAGTTCGACTCTTCGACCACGACGTTACAAATAATATTAACAAATAAAGATAAAATAATATATAGACTAATATCAGTCAAACAAAATTGATTGTTGTTGGAAACGAACAGGCTCCAAAACTACTACGGTGGTTTAATAAATTATTTCAACGTTAAAAAGCTACATTATCCATAAGTAATATATATTATATATATTGTTTTTTAAATAGGGCCCCGTTCTTAAATTCTTATTATTTAGGAGTTTGTAAAATACAAGTTTGTAAAAACTAATCTGAATAATTCCTAACATCGCATGCGCTAAAACTATTTATGATAGAACAAAATCTACTTTTTATTTCTTATCTTAATATAAACAAAAGAAATCATTATATCAGCCATTGAAAGTCCACTGTAGGACCTCTTCGTTAATAGGAAAATTTTGCCTATAATTGCCGCGCTGGGTAAGCGTATTGGCAATCGTAGAGCGCAGATTTCGCGTAGGGGATGCTGCTCCTCAATCTACATTTGAGCTACAATAATTCGAATAGAAATACCTTCATCTGTCGGTATAACAATAAAATTTATAAATATTTGATTTTTTATTTTTTATTATTTAGATATAACAAAAAAATATGAAATTAAAAATTATCCAAACGTTCTTTGTAATTTTTGAAATACACCTGTGAAGCCAGGGCGAACCGTTAGAATAAGATAAAAAATAAAAAAGGCAATTTGGATCGCTAACTTCTTATAACTTCGACCATCCACTGTCAATAGAAGATGAATGAAACACGTTCAAGTATGCGTTTTTCTCACATGTCCTCTCGTTACGAATGTGTACCGGTAAAAACGATTCCAATTAAAAAGATATAGTGACCATTAAACAGCAAAAGAGTCTATCATGAGACATTAAATTCATATCTCACGTAGGAGTTCGCCTTTCTGCAAAACTCAATCATATTTTTCAACTAGCTATAAAATTCAGTCCTTATCTTTTTGTATAGGTTGGAAAGAGAAAAACTGTATAGGGAATGCAGAGGATTTGTTGGCAATTTGCTACGGAGCGAGGATGGGGTTCTTGAGATATTTTATCCTGTATTCGTTTTGTTGATATTGTATACACAGTGCAAATGTACAGACGTAAAAGAGAATTATATTCCGCTAAACTGTTATATTGTAAACAAGCCTACAAATATTTGTGCAAAACATGCCTTTAAAAACTAGCAGCGTACTGCGGTTTTAACTGCATAGTTCTCGTTTCCGTGTGAATATTAAATAATAAAACTATTTAAGATACTCTTAACAACATCAGCTAAAGCTGATTAAAAGGGCTTTTTGCTGGCATACAGGCCCGTAAAAAATCCTGTTAAAATCGGTAAAAATTAAAATAAGTTATAAGCTGAAACAAGCAAACCGATAAAATAATTGATTTCTTTTTTCTGATTTGGAATTACGAGTACAAACAGACACTTTAATTGTATTTTTATGTACGTATATATTTATATTTATTTACACTATCGCGGTAAATTATAATACTTTCATACTAACTTTTTATTATTAACTCCTTAAGGGGTGATTTTTAAAAGGAAAAGTATTTTACACGTTTTACTATTCTACACTGCCGGTATTACTCGACAATATGCCTTATTCAGGTTTTAATTCTGCTTTGCGAGCATACACTTCTAACAGCACATTCTAGGTGTCCATCGAAGGCAAGCCAGATACAGAAACCTTGGAAAATACACGGTGATCTCTTTATTTTCGCATTTCTCACTGACCTGCAAGCAAATAAGAATAGCTCAACCATCAAAGCTCTACTTTGGTCAATTAGTCAAGCCAAAGACGAAAAGCCTGGTCGACTCATAGTGATCACAAAAATAATGTTGTTATTTAATAGGCCGTGAGTTACCGGCAGACTAGAATTGTACCTTCCCCTATACCAGGTGTTGTAAGAGGTGACTAAGATATCAGAACCGATAGATGGCGAAATATCCACGCAAAAAAGTCACCTCAAATGTACAGGGCGGGGATGGACTGCTGCTTATCCCCGCCCTGTCCATATGAGTCCCGCTTCCCCGTCGCAAAAGCTGCGCTCTGCAATTGCCAACAAGATTGCCCAACGAGGCAATTATGGGGAGGCCTTTCTTGGGGAGGCCTATGTCTGACAGTGGTCTTTAAATAGCTGGTATGATGATGAAATTGCCTAGCGAGTTTGTTATCATTATAAAGTAGAGACACAATTTGTGTTTTACCTCACATGATTTACAGGATGTGCTATATAACTTGTAAGAAAATTGAGTTATTAAAATTAATGCTTCCATTTTAGTAATAAAGTGTCCCTGGTACGTAATTTAAAATATGCCTGCCAATAGCTCTATATTTTCTTATAATCCGACATGCGCTTTCAAAATAATCATTAAAATATGATACTTAGCTTAGTACCGTTTTAGGGTACCTTACTACCTAATATAAGGAACGTGTAGATATACTTCAAATTCGCGAAGGCACAATTAGCTATGAAACGAACATTATTAAAACCATTATTGAACTCCAACTTGCTTTGTTATTTCCGAATTGAAATGGATTTTTTCAATTAAAGGAATTTTATAATTTACCTACAGTATCAAAAATGACTGACTTTCGTCACACAAACAAAATACTAAAGATTTGTTTAAAATCATTATTTACTTAAATTATATTTAAAACTATATAGCAGCTAGGTACCATGACGTGTGTTGTAATTCCCAACCTGAATTGGAAAACCTAGCGGCACTAAACCCTCAGGGAGTGCAAACCACCAGAAGTTGAGAGAGGTGGGGCCTTCTTTCAGAATGGCTACCTCTGCCAAAGTGTATGTTACACCGAAACATATTTTAAACGCTAAAGTAATTTTGTTTATTTGTTTGTCAGCTTTTAACGCTTTACCTACTCTACCAATTTTCTTGAAAATTTTCATACATATAATTTGAAGTACAGAAAAGAATATGTAGGCTATCTTTCATTCATATCACAAGTATTTGATAACTTTTCCCGTACTGTACTTTTCCTGTGGGATTTACTATAAACGATAACCTTAGTGATAGAGTAAAATCAACAGATGGCGCGGAGATATTTTTAAATTCGCTATCGGATAAAAGCTAATCTAATCAGAATATCTCAACCCAATTACTACTTTTCGATCTTCAAAGTTAGTTTGTTTGTTACTTTACGCCTGATCTACTTAAACGACCTTAAAACTATACAAAAAAGGATATATAAATTATTAACTAGTGTTTATATGATTTGGTACATCAAACTACCTTATATATTTTTAACACATTTTCTATGCAAATATGCGATAATGCCACCAGTATAGCTTTAACTATGTACTTACTATTAATATAATTATGTCTGTTAAATTGTACACCATTATTATTTATAAAAAAGTGTATTCTTATTATTATAAAAACTTAATAGTTCAAGGTATTAGTATTGTAATCAACAGTGTATTTCTCGCATGGTTCGGATAGAGTACTTGATGGTCAAAGGTGCAGGTTCGAGTGCCATACCCAAATATTTACGTGTGCAATATTAATTGTGTTTGTTCTGTATCTGAGTGTTATGTATATGTATTTTTCTAAATACTCTGCTTTCTGATATCCCCCATCAAAAGTGCTTTAAATTACTTATCTTAAAATTAGGACCATGTATTAGATGTTGTGCGAAATGATTTATTAATTCCGTCTTCATCGTTAGAAATCTAAAATCTGAATTCAATTTGTTCGTCTTTTTATTATCCAACAATAATGTAGCCTGGCACATAAGGATACGCACAATACGTTTATATATGCAATACCAATGTATTTAAAAATAAATAATTTATAAACATCCATATCAGACGAATAAGCTCAATTAAAAGACGGAACCGGTAGTATCGAAACCGACTCATCATTGTCAGTTGGACTTTTTTTCAACCATATATTTATCTATCGAAAGGCTAATACAGTACAGGCGATAAATAACCGGGCACTACACGCAATACTGTAATATATTATCGGGGTACATGCTGATTACCATCGCTTTTTACGATTATTTAATTGGCGTCATTAACGTCCAAAATATTGATTACAATTTATTAGTTGTGCACTGTTTTAAGAGAATGATACGATTAAGAGTAAGGATGTACGGCGAGAAACTTGATTTTGTTTAGTTTGTGGCGGAAATAATTATACTACTTTATACTTTTGCAGTGGGGTACCGGCAAAGTAGAATGGTACCTCCCCTGAACCAGGTGTCGTAAAAGGCGACTAAGGTACCGAAACCGACAGATGGCGGTATATTCAGCAACATCCTCTCCGCAAAAGCTCTGCGATTGCCATAACGCTTGCCCAGCGAGGCAATTATGGGCAAATCCGCTATTTTGTTAGGAGGTCTATATCCAGCAGTGGAACTACAATGTCTGGTATGATGATCATGATGATATATAAACTTTACAGTGTGTCTTGAAACGATTAACGGCCTTACCGATTAAAAACATTTGATAAAATTTCCTTATCGAATGCTTGGACTCTATGGTGGGACGTAAGCTATTTTAGATTTAGAGAAAATTTCCGAGGGTCAATATTAAACGTGAAGTCAACACAGACAGAGTCATAGGTGTTAATAATTGCTCTTTAAGGAAGGAGGTTTATTGGCCATAATTGCTGCGCTGGGCAAGCGTGTTGGCAATCCCAGAGCGCAGCTTTCGCGATAGGGATGCTGCTACCCTTCCCCGCCCTGTGCATTTGATCTGCACCATTCCAGATGGATATACCGCCATCTGTCGGTTCTACGATACCTGGTGCGGTGAGAGGTACCGTTCTACTCTGCTGGTTATATATACACAATGAATTTTCGCAATATCTTATAGTTTTATTTTCAAGTTACGTTTTTCTGTTACTAATTACCTTGTTTACTATTATGTAGTCGCTCCTTCTGTTCAGTGATAAAAACTTAATACGGATATAGATTATAACCATTAAACGAGTTCTAGTTACTATAAAAAGAAACGAAATGTCCAGTAATCGACTCCTGTCACAGTATCAAAGGTGAAAATCGTCGAGGAGTCACTCGATACGACTGAACCGCTGTTTCAAACTTCACATTTGTCTGTAAATATATCACTCAACACAGGTAAATAAAGTCCGTGGACAGTTAAATTGCTCCCGCTTCCGCGCCATTCGGAGTATCTTCAAAATCCACCACGCTCACTGCTTTATCATTATCAACCTTCTGCACCTCATTACACGGTCTAATCTCTACCACAACATCGCCCTCATAAAAAATCCAGTCTCACGTTTCATATTCGATCCTATTTCCAACTGCTAAGTCAGAAATCTTATTAACAGCACCCATAGCTGAGATCTCATCGGAATTGCAAATTGGAACCGTTTCATCTTTAGTATTAGGTTCGGATTTGTCCGTGTCGTCTCCCACGAGTTGTTCTGCTACAATTATTTAGTGGCAACGCAAGATAACTAACGAGGTATCGGAGCGATCCAAGCGGACCCTTGGAAATGTCTGCTTTTCTAAAGCAGCTTTAAAAGCAGCACCGACAAATTGTTCCTATTCAATAGTTTTATGCAACGTCTAAATGGAGCCTGCAATTATTGAACTTCTTACTTTGGTATTCGTTTAATGAACATTGTTTTGATTTCCCTTTGCAGCTAGCAGTTGAATGGGTAAAGATAATACTTGGGACAATGATTTGTTGTTCCTGATCTTTAGGATTTATATAATGAGCTGGTATTTTACTTTGTCGGCTTCGATGTTCAGGGGAAACGCATTTGCAGCGTAATGTTTTACAATTGTATTATTCTCCATATAATACACGGGTACAAGGATGTTCCTATTGATGACCTTTTGGAGCTTGAGTCGAGTAAAGCAGCTACTGTTGATCTAATTGCATGATTTATATCGTATGACTTATACAGTATTGATTTTATTCCGCACAAAGTTACATATTTTGTTATATTATTTCTTTATTTATCTACTATTAATAATAAAACAAGGTTACTTTAACAAATAAATAGATTTACGTGTTTAAAGTTTGCTTTAGAATTTTATGCGTAAACTAAAGTTTTACCGATTCATTATTTTTGTATCCTATATATACTGTTAGATCTGTATTATGTATGTATTCGAAGGACCCAGTGACGATTATAATATTAATTAATTTACGGGTCTAAAGGCCCACAACCTTGTTCACTGTCACTACCTAGATCCTGTCTTATGCGCCAAGGGTCTAATGATGATCTGAGATGCAACGTAAGTGCTTGTGTGATAAGAATATTATCATTATTTTATTTTTTACCCGCAGCCCTTTGTACATTGACCTGATTCCACGATAAGTACCTTAACTTCGTCACTTGTGTTACGGATGTCAGATAACAGAGGAATCACAAACATACTACTAAAGTCTCGGTGTTAAATATATATATGTATTTAACACTGAGATGCAAAACAAACATAAATATCATCATATTAATATTTGTCTTGGGTAGGGATCGAACCCATGGACTTTGGGGCACAAAACAGGATCACTACGTTGTGCGCCTTCGGGCCCCTCAATTATATAATATTTCTTGTATATCTTTGTATATTAATAAATATAAACGGAGAAGTTCTCTCTGGCATACAGTAGAACAGTACAGATTCATAATTTTTTTTTAATGCTGTTTGACCGTGACAGCAGTTTCATTGTCCCCGGGAGAACATAAGTTAGGATGAAAATTTTATAACTTAACGCGATAGAAGTCGCGAGGCGCTGTTAGTACCTCGTAATTACTTACATCAAACATCATAATTATCAAGACATCCGATTCAGTAGTCCGTAACTAATTCAGTTCCAAAATAAGATAAGACGATGAGCGCAACACTGTAGCTTCTTTAAAATTTTTACCAGAAAAATTATATCGACAAGTTATGATTATACATGGTCAATTTTGATATTACCAAGAACATTGGATTCATTTCCAGCGGTATAGTTCATAACTTTAACATAGTGTTGGAGCTTGAAACAATAAAGTTTACGTTTATCGTCTAAGTATACTAAGCTAAGCGTTTGAATGTTATTATAATAGCTAGCTACTTTTTTTTTAATTTGCTCGCATAAGATTAACAGTCTATATACTGTATATAACAGACCATCGGAATCGAGAAATTTGTGTAAATATATATATATATATGTTTCCATACAGTTGTTAAAAATTTTGATACCTACCCTAGAAATGGAATAACACTTAGACGGTAACAGAATCTATTTAAATAAAACTTTACTATGTACCTAAAAGAAGTCAGGGCAAGCCTCTAGTTGAAAATAAACTTCTCATATAATACAGTTAAGTAATAATTTTGTTTAATTTATTAAATTTAAAATTAAAGTCATTTTACTTTTTCAACTTTACAAATCTTTTTCTTTTCTTTATATCTATTCTTTTCATTTAGCTCTTTTACTAAAATGCTAGTAGAGTAGATATATAGACAAAAAGACTATATTTTATCCTGCGATAAAGAGTCATAAAAAGAGCCTTAGTTCAAGGTTATCGGAATACCATTACAGTTGATATGAAACTCAAGCTAAATGCCAAAGGTCCGGTATGAGGTCTGATATGAGAATTATAGCCCTATTAAAATTCCGCCTCATCGGCGGTATTGGAGCAGTGTTTACCTATACCTATGTATATATTATATCTTTAGAGTCGTAATGTTGTTTACTTACCGATAACAATTGAAGGGCACTAGGTTAAACAAACTATGTCAATACTAGTTACAAATGTTTATAGTAATAACGAATCAGCTATGGTATTTTAGTCCTTAACATACTTCTGACATTTTTAAATGCATTAGCTGTATTTTATAACAAAGTTTTTGGATAGTTACTTTCATTGATAATTTAAGTGACTGACTTGGTGTTGATAGATGTGAACGATAGATCTATCAGATAGAGATATCAGATCTCTCTTACCGTCTTTTTTTTTAGTGGAAGAACTACGTTGCGAGGCGATTGTTAAATGTTATCTAATTTCGTTTGGGGAGTCTTCTTCCTCTATTTTTCGGGACCATTCCAGATATTTAGGAATTGTATTTTAGTCTACCATTGGGTACCGGCAGAGTAGAATAGTACCTACCCCTGCACCAAGTATCGTAAGAGGCGACTGAGGTACCAGAATCGACAGATGGTGATATATCCATCCTTAACAGTGAAGCTCAAATGCACAGGGTGGGGACCCCTGTGGCAAAAGCTACGCTTACTAACACGTTTGCCCAGCGCGGTAATTATGGGCAAACGTTCTAGAATATAACTAAACTAACTTTCAGAAATAGAGAACCATTCATCTAACCATCATTGATTGTCACGCCCTTTAGTTTTCGACAGTCGTGGTTGGAGAGACAACCAGCTCCCGCACTAACCGACCTTTAAGCTGGACCACAATCTGACTTATCGGAGGCATAATTAAAAACCTGAGATAATGTAAATTGGATACATTTAAAGCAGTTTTTATAATCACTGCTATTGACATTTACGAAATTGAGTTTCACACCAAAATAAGATAATTATAAGGATACCCGATTTTTTATGAAACACATTGTTCGGGGCAATCGAAGTGATATAACATGGCTTGACAACAACAACAACAAAGGTGTTAATTAAATTGATGATATTTAATGTTTAAGGTTCAAATCAAGAATGATTGATTGTTGAAAATATTCGCATAAACAATTATTTTGGAATGTTGGTTCTTGTACGGGTGTATATTTATATTCTACTAGAGGCTCGCGACGTTTTCGCGTGGGGGTTTTTATCCCGTTCTTTGGCAACATATTATTCCCATACAAATTGATCCCATACAAACCTGGACCTAACAATTATAAATTATTAAAATCTTCTTCTTGCGGTAGACATCATACAAAGGTCTGCATCAGTAACTCACTCTCACCTAATTCTACCATCAAATAGCAGTGAACACTTGCTGTGTTTCGGTTCGAAGAGAGACAGTGCAATTTTTAAGAATTACTAATTAGGTGATATACTTGTGATATTGCGAGCGTCTATAGGATGTTCTGACGCTTACTATCTTACGGACTGTATGCTCGCATAGGTTTTGATGCTGGTTCGCATTTCGTTTTAGTGAGCACTTATGGTCTAACAGAAATCTCCGCGGAAAGTTGGAGACTCCTAGAACTTATAGTTTATGAGGTTTCGTGATGAATGAGTGACCTTTACTTTTGTTTATATTATATAACACAGTATTATAGTAAAGTAAAAAAGATCTCAAAGAAAATGTATTGGCCAAATTTAGAAAAATAATCAGTCGACCGCATAATACAGAATTCGTTTTTCTGGAATTCATACGCGAGTACCCCTTGAAGGTACACCTTGTTTTGTTCTCGCGTATAAATTAATGAATGCTGAGGAAGCATCGGAATTTTGTCAGGATCGAAACAAATGAACATTCAAAAATGTATGTTCCTCGGAGGAAAATAAGTGTGAAATAAATGTATGAAATTTTAAATGTTCGTAACATTCAAAATATGCATTTTTTTTGGATTCTGTTCATATATTATTGATAAAATTCACTAGTGATAGATTTATAATTAAAGTCACCTTCTTTTTGAAACCACGCACTTTTACATATTTCTACTACATAACAGCAGTATTCGTATTGCTTTGATTCCGATTTGAATAGTAATAGTTAAATCACAGGGTAAAGTGTCATAATATCTTCAGAATACAAAATATAAACTGGGGATACTTTTCCGATAACTTCCGAGTCTACAAGCAGCGGTAATGCTTTCCAAGACAAAGGCCGTATGTGTTTATCAAGTTAGTAAGTTTACACAAGCATATTTATTCTATTATATCTTACACCGTATATTCTTCAACTTTGAAGATAAATGATTGAGCTTAATTGACATCCAGTGAAATTTTAATGAAGTACAAGACAATATTTTCTAGAAATTAAAAAAGTTGTCTAAGACTTCAAGTAGGAATCGAACCTGCATCTTTCCTATTCCGGGTGATGCTACCAAGGCCTTAGACATAATGTTCTTCTTGTGTTGATTTTGTTCACCATTTTTTTAGTATTGTTTGACCTGCAATCAACCAAATGTTAAGCTTTTACAAGTTTGAAGCAATAAACAGTTGCAAATTATATTTAAATAATATTTGCTAGAAAAAAATCTATTCAATTTTTTTTTTTAATTTAGCATTTTTAATGCATAAATACTCTAAATTAATTGGATACAAGATGTAGTAAAATTACTTCTTTTAAACTTTAATGTACTAGTAAAAAGTTTAACGACCCCAAAGTCTACTTTTTTTTTGTTATTTATAACTGACAAACCTCAATCCAAAAACAGCATCCGAAAAGCAGATCCGAAATTTATCACAGCTCATCTTAATTTCATACGAAAATCCCGGGGCAACAAATAAGAGGCCGCATCAAAATGGCGTCATTAGAATTTGAAAGTGGCTTGGGCCACACGAGGAGGCTGCAGGAAGAAGCACGTGTGAGGACCATCAATCTACCGGAGATGGACGGGGGACCAGCCTTTTTGCACTTTACCAATACCTTATAATAATGTTGTTCAGGAACATATCGATAGTTTTACTTTATTCTTTGCCAACTCCATGTTTCTGACTAATTATTTTATGCACTTCATCGTTCTACTACTTGCTGAGTATAGACGCATATGGCGATAGACTATCAAAGTCAAAGTCAAATTTATCTTTATTTAATTAGGCCTCTTTAAATCATCAAAACATCCAAAAACAATAATTCTATATGTATAGATTTACTAATTACAACTTTTCTTTAATGACCAATGACCCGGATAAACTTATGGCGTCATAAGAGTCATTTAAAAAAATATGTCATTGAGTGTCCTACTTTAACTCTAGTCTGGCGGCACCAGACGAGTCTCTTAACACTAAGTTTGTAGCAGTTTCATAACGATTCGATTCTTATCTAAGTTTACTAAGGAAGTATTAATACTTTGCCAATCTTCTGACTTAAAAATATTATGTTATATTGCCCAATAATTTTAATTCCTCTCGCAGCCTCAACAAAGCAATTCTAACATTACGGTTTAGTGATGAAAATTGGTGTGAGTGCCTCAATTGCACCAATACAGGTGACCAGTAACTTAGCCAAAATTTTGGTACAAGTATAAATATGTTTGACAGTGCATGCTATCTATTCCAAAATGTTGAATCTTCAATATAAGATCTGACTTAAACCTCAAGATTGCACTAAATGTAGCTCGCATACAACCAGTCCTATTAGAAATTACTTAAGGAGGTGTATGACCAGCTGTGTATGGCCTACGGCTAATATGGTTCTTTTTCAAAAATCCATTATATTATCTGCGAAAACAAGTGTTTATACTCGGTACGTTTCAGATAAATAAATAAATCTGTTTGAACGGGTTAAAGGCCAGGTAAATAATTTCATAGAGCTCACAGTATCTTGCCAGTTTTATTTAATAGTATTATTTGGACTGATCGATAGAATCACCATTCTTTCTATCGATACCAGTAGCTGTTCATATTTTGACAATCGATGTTTCCTCGACAAGGCACTATGGTGCT
Organism: Heortia vitessoides; assembly: GCA_020976665.1. Classification (NCBI taxonomy): domain Eukaryota; kingdom Metazoa; phylum Arthropoda; class Insecta; order Lepidoptera; family Crambidae; genus Heortia; species Heortia vitessoides. The sequence continues at coordinate 6,390,101 of JACJUM010002971.1, forward strand.
GGTACTTTGAATTAAGTACTATGAAGTGTCGATTCAATTCGAATGAGGAACGTAGAATTAATTCTATTGCTCATCAACCCACACTTGGCAGGGTTGTGGTTTTTGTTCGACTAATAATTGTTTTGACAGCAGATTTGATGGTAGATATTCTCATACTAATAGGCAGCCATTATAAAAGTCATAACCATTAGTCTATTATGGTGGAGATAGACGCGAAGGTTGTGCTGAAATACAAACAAGCGTTTGCTATTTTCATGTTTGTTGATGAACAAATGTGCATAGATACAAACTTCAACCTTAATCAATAGAGATCAAATTGCCAGATGTTTAAGTACATTTTTGTTAATAATTTAGCTTTAAGCTTTTCAAAAGAAGTTTACAAAATTATTAGGAAAACAGCTTGCCACAAAATGATATTACTTTATTTAAAATTTTTATTTAAAAAATCTAATCTTCTGTTGAACAAATTTTACAAAAGACAATGCTATTACATTTTCATTGTGTAATATTCTCATGATACTAGAAAATATGATGGCTTTAGAAGAGTATACAACTTTTGTAGAAAAAACAGGACTGTCATAATTTTTAAATATTCTAGCTACTCACGTTAGTATTAAAAAAAGAACCTTTTAAGTTTGCCTAACCATTTTTGTTACATACTTTATCGAATATTTAACTTTCTTGATATTTTGGTATAATATCCCAAGGTATCTAGATAGAAGCCACTTGCAGTGTAGGATCCCCACCAGCAAGCAAGAGACAATCTGACTAGAGCCGCAGGATTGCACTGAATGCAAATCACATCATCATTATAATCATACCAGCCTTTGGAATTCCACTGCTGGACAAAGGCTACCCATAGGGGGATTTTTTGCCCATAATTGCCAAGCGTGGTAATCACAGAGCGCAGCTTTTGCGACAAAGATGCCGCTGCCCTGTGCATTAGAGCTGTACTGTTTCAGATAGATATCCACCATCCATCCATCCATACCACCATCTGTCGGTTTTGGCACTTTAGTCGCCTCTTACGACATCCGATGCAGTGGCAAGTATAATTCTACTCTGCCAGTATCTCACGGAAAATCATCAAGCATTCAATCACATGCCACCGGCTTTATAAGAAACTAGCTGTGCCCGCGACTTCGTCCGCGTGGAATAGTTTTTTGGGTACCATACCTATTTACTTCAAATTATATAAACTTTGAATGTCACGTTTATTTATATCGAATCAATGGCCTGAAAAATAAGTTTTAAGTTCCTAGCTCTAAAAATAGCGATCCATGCAAACAACTTTTCATCCCCCCTTGCAACCCCTTACAACCCTTATTTCGAGTTCAAAAATAGCCTATGTCCTTTCTTAAGGTCTAAAGATTGTCTATGCCAGATTTCATCAAAATCGGTTGAGAGGTTTAACCGGGAAAGCGTAACAGACAGACAGACAGACAGACAGACAGAGTTACTTTCGCATTCATAATATTAGTAGGGATTATTTGAAGAGAACATCTTCGTTTATTCGCTCATATAATACAGATACTTAATGATCTGTAATAAACCTATGAAAACATGACTATATAGTTTGTTACTCGTATAATTGTCTTAAACTTCATTAATAAACTATTAAAAAAATTGAACTCATAAACTAAGTAACTAATGAGGTGAAAACAGAAAATATTCAGAATATCGTTTATCTGTAAGTTACCAAAAGATACAACATAAATTATATTTTACATGGGAGGACAGTGAGATCATCGGGATAATACAAGCAAGAGATTTCTTTAAAGAATTTTTAAGTTCACTAATTGTTCACTCGAGGAAGATCCGTGGAGAGAAAAATATCAGCATTCTTACAAAATTTTACCTGTTTACGACATTAAAAACATACGACTATTTAAATTATTAAGGCATTAAACATATCATGACAAAATTTAATGTGACTGTATAAATTAAATTTATAGTACACTGTTTTTATATAGATACATAATATTAAAAATGTACTCCGAAATAAGACATGGGTATATTGACAGTTCTCTCTTTTTTAAGTCATAAGGAATAACAATTATGTTTTAGTTGTATTTTTGTAATAAAGCATTTTTATTTCTATATCTGCTTTATAGGTAGAGTTTTTAGAAAGCTTGTCTACGTAGGTGTATGGTTGTAGGAATTTCCTCAATCTCACCTATTTCTATCGACTTCGACTTTTCTGAATGTACAATGTGTGAAAGATGCAGTAAAACCGCTAGATTGTGTAACTGGCGACATGCTATTAATATTTTTGATGTCAAAAGCTCGCATATAGTTATGCCAACTTACTAAAAACAATAAGAAACACATTCCACATATTTGCTTGTAAAAACTATTATGTTAAAGCTTACACGCTTTTTCGACCGAAACGAATAAAAATAAAAAAAAGTACTGATCGGCACCTGTTTAAAAGTATAAAAAAACCACCGAATAAACACCTTATTTACACACAGAAGCCGAAAGACGAGCATAAAAGAAATTTATTCAGAAGTTAACACTCCTGCAACCATATGCATCCAATCTTGGTCAGGCAACTCCATCAAAACTGTTACCAAAAGTCGTTTATCGAAAACAATATACATTACATTTATAATAAAGTGTAGTGTTATTGTTATAGGGGGTTTATGTAACGAACGTTGTCGAACGATATCGTAAAAATTCCGAAAGGCTATATGAAGTGGGCAGAGCTGTGCTAAATTTGCTTTTTACTGAAATAATGATGTTGTAAGGCTTTCTTCTCCAAATATGTTTCTATATATATTCTGAACCAAATTTAAGAATGTAAATTGTCAATATTATTATGCTCCGCGGTTTTACTCGCTGCATTACAAGGTGTTAAGAATATACCTTCTGTTATCATAGGGTAATTCTTTTTTAATGTTATAAAGTCAGCAAACAAGCATATGTTTCGCCAACCTTGTAAACTGTAGATACAATGTCGCATTTACCTAGTAATTTCACTGGCTCTCTAACCTTTCATACAGGAATAGTAGTGACTATTTGGCAGTAGAAATAGTTGAGAGTGAGGTACCAATGCAGACCTTTATAAGATGACCTACCTACCTCTAGGAATAATAATATAATAGCAAAAATATTATTGATGATAATTTTAAAATGCATATACCTATTTAAATAAAACTATTTTGGCTTTGATTATAAGAACGTAAACTATTCTAAACGCTTTAAGTCTAGAAATATAGTTTAGACTCTAGGGATATCGAAGTAAAATTATTGTAATTACCAATACCAAAAAACCTATATGTAATGATCTCTAAAAATAAGAAAGGAAGGAAAAGGAACTTTAATTAACTTGTTTCTACCGAGAATCAAACTCAAAGCTTTCGCGTTCAAGACAAACCTTGATTCTGTACTTGACTATATCATAAGTTGACGGGTCTTTCAAATAATTCGTTAAATTCAACTATACGAAAACGTTAAAGTAATTAATAAGGCATGTAGGTTCACATTCAGTCAAAGGTTTCTCTTTATCTCCCAAATCAACTCCTAAAAAGAGTTCATAAATTACTATGAACGCACCTCAAAGTAATACCTTGAAATCTCACGCGTTAAAACCCTTAAAAAAGCGTGTAAAATGTAAAGCATTGTTTAAATGTCACTTACATCTGTACGCACCTTAATGAGCTCATTAATTTGGAGTTACGGTTTTCCAAGTTTAAATGCATGAGAATAAAGATGTTTCCTTTTTTTAGTCGGAGGTAACATCAAATAACGAAGGAAAATTTAAGACAGTTACCAACTTACTCGTACTAATGTGTTTCTTTTTTTTTGCAGTTATTGTCCTTAAATATGACGCATTTTATTTGCAAACGTCCGAAGAAGAATAGTGGTTAAAAATAAGTTTATATTATAATTAATTTTGTTAAATGATTTTACTGTAATACTCTTTTCTTCTCTTTTGATGTAATTGAACATTATTTTCATTTATTTAAATTTCTACTTTCGAAAAAAATAACAGCCATGAAACCGCCTTCGGTTTGAAAAAAGAAATGAATTACTTTTATCTAAATATAGCCATGAATACATATTAACAAAACATTTTGTGGCTTAGAAATGCGGTCCTGTTAAATAGAAACTTGAGTTGTTTAAACGGAAATTAACTTAAAAAGTCGCGTTATAAGGGAATTTATGTAACAGATTCATGGTACCGTTCAAGTATTCTATACAATTAAAGGTATAAACGAGTAAATATTATAGTAAAATGTAGCGGATACTGTCGGGTGCGTATCAGTCGCCATTCAGTCGTCACTCAACAATCGCTGCGCCATTGTAGTCGCCGATCCACGGTGGTTGTGGACGCTTAAAGACAAATTTACTGTTTAATTTCAATTACACATTTTTTAAACATGATTGCCAACTACGTGAAATAGTGACTATAAATTGAAAACGTTTACGATATTTTATTAATATATTTTTGCATTGCTAGTAAACAGTTACAAAACAGTAGTCCTTTGAAAGATAACAGGTATCACTTTTTGAAACTGAGTACGACTATGAAGGTTTCGTTCTTTTGAAATAGATCTTCGTTAATGTACTAATGTCATAAAGTAAAACTTTTGTAGGAAAGTAAATGAATTCGATAATATAAATACACTTCCCTATACTTCTGTGTGGGAAAACTGACCAATCTTTCATATTGAATTAAATTAACAACGATAAATTTTACATACATTATTACCCTTAGTAATATAATAAACGCAATAATATGTATGATTGTTACGCTTTCACAGCTTCTTCGGTCGATGGAATTTGATAAGATTTAACATGTAGATAGTTTTAACTCTGGGAAAGGACCATACGCTCCTTTTATCTGCAGAAAAGTTCCCGAGAACTCAATATAAAATGGAGTCCACGAGGAAGAAGTTACAGGAAGAATACTAGTAAAGAATACATTTAGAATGACATTTTAGGTTTTTCTTCTAAAGACTCAAGTAGGGGCGAACAACATGTTTTTGCATGCATTATAAAACAGCAATATATTCAACAATATATTTAAAATCGAAAGAAGCGGTCACAAAGACCTACTTTCAGAACGAAATAAGCCTGAAACCCTAAAGAAGGTAACCTCATAATTCAGGTTAGAAAAGCATCACAATGCCTTGCCTATCCAAGCGGTGATAGCTATCTCTAACAGGCGATGCGGACCGAACATCCCGGGACATGCGTACTGTCCCATTGGGTAAAGATCGGAATGCACTCGGCATCGGGACAGGCTAGGTCGGGTGATGTGTTTATGCCGTCGTCGGGACGTGTCGGATGCTATCTTAGCCTTTGTGGAGCCGAACCATTTTGTATGGGTTATTAACGGTTTTTGGCTGGCTATTATTTTGGAATGGCTATTGATTTGATGTAGGGAATTATTGTGATGGGACTCTGATAAACTGCTGCTGCACCTTACCTCACAATATACTAATGGTTAGGTCTCTAACTAAAGTTATTTTTATCTCAAGAATAACATAAGGTTTATATAAACACTCAAAGCCATCGTAGATCGATTTGGAATCGATGTAACGTATAATTTTATGTTTACATTTAATAATAAGAGTATAAGAGTTTTTATTTTTATTTCAATGTTGAACGCACACAATTTCTAAATCATCAAACTGACCTCTCAAACTGCTAACAAAGCTAAAAAAAAATAAATGTCTTGTTTAAAGAAAATAACAGATCTGGGAAAGAAAAGATTCGGAAAACATGTTCTTACCGAATAAATGTCATCACATACATTTATTGTTTGGGAGAATAGAGCCTTTAATAGAGCCATTTATTTTAATAAGAATACTGACCGCATGAATATCAAATGGCAATTCTGCACACGAATGTAAAACCCTCACCATTTCCATATAAAAAAACACCAACTTCCACCACAACATACCAGAAGCAAATAAGTTTCATCTTGACCAGTAGGAAATTACAGTGGTTACTAATGAAGTAAAACATAAGAGGTCAATTTACATACCAGCCAGTGTTTCTTGCAGAGTCCTCGTTAAATTAGCGCGCTACAAATCCACATTCAATAGCCGCAGAGTTTTATTATCAGCGGACTATATAAATAAGAGGGAGTGTAATAAATGGCCCCTTTTACACTATTTTAATTTCTTTGCTCGGCCCTCAAGAAAACACATTATTTTTCCGTGTGGTGTTCGTGAGAAGCGGCAGCGATGAAAAAAGTTTATTTTAGCTCGGTAGCGTTTTTTACCAAATTATTTTTCATATTGATCATTTTCATCATCATCATAGTAGATCGTCTAAGAGAAAGGAAGAATTTTGTCTATACACTTCGTGCTGGGAATGCTGCTGCCTATTCCCATTTGAGCTATGCTGTTTTGGGTGGATATACCGCCGTCTGTCAAGTCCGGTACCTCATTCGCCTCTAACGACATCTTCTACAACGGGAGATACTATTTTCCCTGCCGGTTCCCTATGGCATTATTTTGCATATTTGTATTGTATGATTTTTTTATTTCATTTTGTAATAAATATTATGCTCAATTTATTCAACTGTTCCGGATACAAACTCAAATGCTCTATGGTTTCTGTCCAGAATGACTTTATTAAATATTATTTCATATTTACGCATATATGGTACTAATGTTAATACAAATAAACTATTATTTCGTTTGTATAATTACAGTAGTTTTAAGAATGAGTATGTTTAATCACTATGTCTATTCTAGACATTTACTGAAGTAATGGATTTTTAAACACTGTTGTAATTGATAAGTTTATGTCATTCCTAAAGTCCCAAAAATATCAGGTATTTCTATAATTTAAAAATACAATAATCTGAATTACTTTTCAATGAGCCGCTAATGCTTCTTACTTAGTCCTAAGCGATAATTGGCCTAGATCATGTTGACAAGTAAATTACTAAATTGTAACCGTCAACATACCTACCTTGATTTATCTTCACTCACCCCAATTATCTATTCTCAACCATAACTCTATAACTTTAAGGTTTTGATTTCATTAATAAATATATTTACAAAGGTTATTCGAAAGAAAACTGTAACTGTAGCATTGATGTTGATATATTTTCTGCGTTTCAGTGCGGCATTTGTGATATTTGAAATTGGTTGCAATAGTTGTTTGATAGGCCCATAAATAAATCATGTTCTAAATTGTTACTAACTGATACAATTTATTGTGGGAAATGCGGTGTAAGTACAGTAACTTAAAGTCAATGATACTTGTAAGCTTCAGGTTTCTATTAGATGACTTAGTGTTAACTGACTAACATATTGACTAGATATACAGTATACATGTTTCATTCTTTATAATCTTTATCTATGTTCACTTCACATAACATATATAATTTTAAACTCAGTTATTTCATTTCGATAAACAAATTGGTTATATTGTAATATTTATTTGTCAATGAGATTGTCGTATGAATATTAATGAATAATGTTTAATTTTAAAGATATTTATTTTATTATAAAATAACTCTTTTAACAACAAAAACGTGGTCTGTTCTACGTTTTTGTTATCTTGCGGCAATCGTTTTCAAGATTGAAAAAAGAAGTTGTGATCGAAACGTAAAACAAAAAAAATTGGTATATTGTTAAATAAGCCGTAAAAAGACGTTAAAATAGTAGTTTTATTATAAATAGTGAACGCGTAAATGTTCTAAAATATTAAATATTGTTAAGTTTCTTATAATATACAGTTACAAGGATTTTACTAAGAAACGGGCGTATTTATTTAATCATCTCGACGTACATCTACATACAATCTAAGGAACCAGTACTCACCAATTAAATTAGCAAGCTCATTAATATTGAAATCATTTAATTACAGCCGTCCATGTACATTGTTGACCAATTCGTTACTTGATTAATTGTTGTATATAATTTAATTACTTTTATTCACGCTATGGCCCCTTAAAAGGTCTATAAATCATTGGACCCAAAGATCTTCCACAGTCGACCCCTCACTTTTGTCTTTTAATTCCTATTACAAAGAACTGGATATGGTAATAACTGTGCGATTAATAGATAACTTAATTTTGCAAACGTTTGATAAAATTGATATAAGATTATATTTGAAAGGCTACTTGCTTCATTCCACCATAGGTACTATATCTAAGGTGAGTCCGCCATAATGGATTGTGACACAATATATGCATAGATAAGCAAGAACAGCAGGGAGTTTATCTCAAATATATCTTATAATCTATGCGATATAATCTTAATTTTATATGAAGAAGACTTCATATTAAGGTCGACTGCATTGGTACCTCACTCTTTCTCACCTTTTTCTACCACCAAATAGCATTGTTTTTATTGCTGTGTACTGGTTTGAAGGGTGAGAGAGGATACGTGGCAACATTACCCAGTAATTCCACTGCCTCTCTATTTTCAAGTCACAAGGTTGACAACGTACTCGTGATACCCTTGTGATATTACATCAGTCTATAACATGCGTTGCAGTATCGCTTACTGTCACGCGGACAGTATTTTTGTTTTTTTTATGGCAGGAAAAAAAGTTACTCTTTCACAAATAAAAACTAAATCCAACTGTATGAAATGTCCTATATTGGCTGTACACTTCTTGTTGGCTACAAAAACTAATAGATACTAAATTTAATCCTTGCAATTAAAATTAGCCCATATTTATAAGGGCTTGTTTTTCAATTAGTCCATAAGGTCACGGAAGTACATTTCCTTTGCGAACGAAAGATATAGTGATAGAGCGTACTTCATTAGAGATTGCATTTCAAATAGTGAGATCGAATAGTTAACAAGGGTAATCTATACCTTTCGAACTTAAAGGTCAACCCGAGTGAATATGTGATCATGTTCCGCTGACATAAAGGGCAGATGTAAGGTAAGGTAAGATTAAATACGTAAATTTCTTTAGAGTGAGCAAGAACCAGATGGCTCAAAAGGCATCAGTTCCATTACCACTAGATATCTTGGTAACAATTAACACCTATTTCTTGTCCACTGATTTATAGTTTGTATTAATTTTAAGCACTTTTCCATGTCCAGCTATATAATAAGCTTCTTTAAATGCAAATTTCATTTTCGTAATAAAACTTAAGAGTTAACAAAGGTCTTCACATAAACCAATAAAGTCTAGAGTTGAGAGAACAAGTATAGCACGAAGCGGATATAATTACAAATGTAGATGAAGGCATGGATGTTGTCTTATGTAAAGGAGATAAGGTTGAGATTAATGAAGTTCGGCTGCAAAATGAGGTTTGGAAAGCTTAAAGGCCCGGTAAGTGAAAGTAGGCTCATCTCCAAACCCCGAGATAACCTTTGCCCATAACCTGTCGTTGTTATGGCATTGTAAGCGATACACCTATTAATACTTAATCGCTATAAAGATGTAAAATATGGCGGAGCCGATAGAGAAATATGACTTTTGGATTTAGGTGGCAGAAGAGTTTTATTTATGGGGCCAAAGTTATCACATAAAATCAAATTAATCGGATATCGAAACCAACACCTATAAGAATGATGTCAGAGTTTAAAATATTGTGGACTATGATATCAAATATTTATAGACAGACTCCATTATAACGGGAATAGTATAAGACAAGAATAATATTACAATTACTAAAACATTTGCAGGTATGGACGATGATGTAGGAATGCAATGCATTTATCATTGTTACTTCAATTTACAAGGACAAATGGCACGTTTCCGATCTTCATCCAAATACATGGAGAAGGCAAGAAACAAACGATATATGGTACTGAAATTACATTGTCACTCGAATCTAGGTCCATGTGGCAATTTCAATAAAGACTGAGATAAAAGAAGACAATTGGAAGACCCCGCACTCGCTCAGATCACGTACGGTCGTAAATAACAAATTTATCGCACACAGCACCGTTCCACATTCCGGACCTTCTTAATGAGAGCCATCAAGCGGTGTATAATTAAAAACACTTTTTCTGAGACCTCTGATTGGCGGATACCTATGTCGTGTATGTGCGTTCTGTCCATAGTTTTTACGGTCTTTAAATCGTTACTTTAATAATGTTGCGTCTCGATATTGCATGTTTTTGTTTGCATAACAGAATGTATAAATTCTCTAACTAATCGTTGAGTGTTGACAGGAAATGTTTTCGTTTATGTTGTTGTTGATCTTTAAATAAAAATCAGAAGATTACAATATTTTTTTGCCCTCGTTAAGATGTAGAAATTATCTAAGACCCAAAATTTTCTAAAATGAAAAACATCGAAAATTTTCAATTTAGAATATGCATGATTAAGCCTGTTTTAAAACATGAATAGCTTTCGTATCGGTAAATCAAAACTTCTTCGAAAATAAACAGAAAATTATATTGAACTTGTAGAAAACCAGGAAGGTTTTAATTGATAATCAAAAACTTTAGAATGCAATACTAGTTCACTTTTCCTATAGCCATTTAAAAATTCCAGAAGATCTAAGAGACATAAATGAAGACGAGAAAGAACGTATGCATCGAGACTCACGCGTTATAGAGGCACAGATTAACAGGGTTTCTGCTATAAGAAAAAAATGTTAGACTATTGTTGGTGCCTTTTACGCCATTTCTCTATGTGATTGATATACAATCACATACACTGACCTGACTTCATAATAAGTAGCCTAAAAATCTATTGAGCTAGAGAAATTACAAAAATATTGAAATGTTCCTCACTTAGAATGTTTGCCTAGGATGAGAATCGCACCCACGACCCTTGGTGCTTAAGATAGACTACCGTATGCGCCACCAGGCCCACCGATGTTATTGTACTGTATTCATATGATGAAATAATTCAAAGTATACACTTTCATACCCAATTTCGAATCAAAAAAGAAATGTTACCAGATTAATAGTAGGTATATTTTTAAAACTGTGTACGAAATATTTCACTTTATGACTTGCAAAAACGTTTATTGGTGTACTTAATTTATGGGGACTCCAGAAAAGGTATTCCGTATCAATACCTCATTGCGTACAAGGGCTGGAGACAGTTAGCCGAATGCCCATTCATATTATGGTCTCCGCAGACTCGACTCAGATAAAACAACGACGAAAAATTGTGGACTTTATACAGGGCGGTGTCAACCTGGAGCGGACGGGTTTAATTTTATTGACGGTGCAATAAGGGGTATATTTGACCCAATAAGCAGTTATAATAGCTAGATTTTTTTTGGATAAACAGTATACATGTAATCAAGCGCATTCGGAAGATTTTTTATCTTGTGCGCCAATGTGTTTGATCAAGACATAAGTCAAATATATATATGAGGAATATATGTTTGTTTTGTGTCTGGATGAAAAAAATAGTTTAATTATTTTATTAGTGATTCTTTTGTTGAATCTGGCATATCTTGGAAATAGCTAACGCTACGGGATGTTGTGTGAATTGTTTCTTTTTTTTAATGTTATACTAATTTTAAGGGCTGATATTTAACTACGGGCTAAGAATCGTTTTTATAATACAGAGTTTTTGGTATTGAAACCTTTTTATATAATTATTAATAAACATCTAACTGTTAGCAAGTTGATAATTTAAAACATAGTATTGAAAAACCTACAACTTAACTAACTAATAATAAGTTAAATAATAATAATAAAAAAAATTAAGAACAACTGTGTTCAGAAATGTACCGCCAGGAAGAGCAGGGTTAAGATGGGAAAGATAAAAAGTGGCCATTATCTATCACTACAAGAGCAGTGCAACAGTGTGGGCAAAACGGTTAATTAACAAAATTCTCTTTGTCCGAGACACATAAAATTTTACGAGGATCAAGATCAGAGTTGTTGTGCCAACCGCCTGTGCGAGCCACAGATATATTCTTATCTAGATTCGGTTAGTCGAAACCGAAGCAAAGTTCAAGGATGACTAATACTTATAATTGTATTAAAAGCATAATTATCGCTACAAGTGTCATTATTTTATATCAACACATTTTTAAGTTTTTTTCATTTTTTGCCATTAAATACTCTAGATTTTTATTTAATTAATATTTTGTTATGGAGATCATGTCACCATTGAAATATTTAAAAAACCTAAAAAGAATAAACATTTTTTTCCTATTTTGCAATACAAGATCGTTCCTATTTTTTAATACAATTATTGCGCCCGAAGTCATTATTGCAAACCAGACAGTTGAAATCGATAGAAGCAGAATCTCTTATCTTTTGATGGGACCGATGGCGTAGATGGTAGTGGTTCTTCCAATCTAACCCACCAAGGGTTGTTGGTTCGATCTTCACTTTGATCAAACATTTTTACGATACTATTTGTATTTTTTCTGTGTCTGGGTGTTAAAACATTATAAATGTGATTACTTTGTTGTATGATAATCCGTAACACAGGTGTTTGGAAGCTACTGGCCTGGGAGTCGGGTAATTGTATGAGATGTCGTGTCAATATTTCTTTTTATTGTTACTTATCTTTCTTCGTCTTAAGGTTTTCAATCATTCCAATTATTTGAATTGAATTTAATGTTTTCTTTGTTAATTTCTTTGACGTGTATGGGACACGTCAAAGATGTATAAAATACAAATGTCTCTTCCAGTGGAACGAAGCTGGCATCCCAAAAACTCTTGGACATACAAAAAATTGGAGCAGAGCAAGTATGGAAAGGTCTCATAAAATTTAATAAGATTCCCTTCAAAAAGCACTTACGTGAGCAGCGTCCGTATGGGCACATCTACACAGCCCATACACACGCAAGGTAATGACTGACGGTGTAAATGAACGATTGTTTTGGTCATCGTAAATCATTTATGGGGTTTCTTGTAATTCTGGACGTAAGGTTTTACGCAACGAATCGATGTTTTAGGAGGTTTGTCGTCCCCATTGGTGCGAAGGCCTAATTTCGACACATTTCACTCTGACAATTATAAAAGTATGTTAAATAACTTACCGGTTGTTAATGGTTCTTGACATCCACTGTTCGTCATTTCACATCCTTGTCATTAATTAACAGGATATAAGGGAAATTAGGTTCCAAGTATTTTGAGTAGGTACCCATAAATAAAGTTCTGTATGGCTTCAAACTTTTGGTAAATTTTGAAAAATTTCTTTTGCTTTTTTAAGTTACGAAGTCAGCGAACAAGCTTACGGTCCATTTAATAGTAAGCTTGACCGCAGTTTATCAACGTTCGAGTTATCACTAGCGTGTCGCCAATCTTTTGAACTAAAAATACTGTGTCTTATTTACCCTGTAATTTCTCTCACCTTTCATACCGAAACACAGCCATACGACGGTAGAAATATGTAGAGAGTGTACCAATATAGTACCAATTAAGATAACCTTCGTAAGTAAACTGCCACTAATAGATTTTTACATCCCACATTATCTTTAAAATATCATTACCATTAGAATTCGTCAAATTCTTAAGTAGGGTTTATTTTATCTCTATTGAATTTGCATCGATTGTCATTTGTTACAATTTTAAGCAAAATATGTCTATGTAGTATTCTACTCGAGGTGACTAAGGTACCGGAACCGAAATAGCTGATATGCACAGTGTGGGGATGGACAACAGCAACCCGACGAGAAAGCTTTCTCGCTGCGCTTTGCAGCCATTATGGGCTAAATTCCTACTTTCTTGAGGAGGCCTATATCCAGCAGTAAATTCCAATAGCTTGCATAATAATAATAAAGAGGATTTATGTCGATCTCTTAATTAAATATTTAAATATCAACAACAACTTATCCCGTAGTTAAAAATACTTAAATTATCTCATTCTTTTTTCTCTGCGTACATGGTATAAGAACCATTGATTAAGCAATATTTATCGATCCACGGGTATCTTTAATAATAAAACAGCATATGTTTTAAAACGTGGTTTATTACAATTTTTCATTATGGCAACATCCTCCAATAACGGGCCTCAACGTTGATAGGTAAAAATATATAATTAATAAATAAATAAAAAACCACTTTTAATAACAAAACCAATTTTATTATGTAGTGTAATAAAACATTTTAGTTCCTGTATTTTAATTCAAATAACACTGTTTTATAGTAGGAGTTGCAACTAAATTTGTTTGTTTCGTAAACATATGCATAGTATTAATAAAAAGCAATAAAGCGAATTGAGTCTAAATATAACGACGAATTTATAAATTCATACAAAACATGAATGTATATATTATGATAATAAAAATAATTCATACATATTTTTTTCTGATTTCGTGATATTGAGTTTAAAGCGAGTATTATAGATAATTAGACAATAAAGGATGGTTATACAATTGAGAAATACAAAAAAAAACCATATAAATATTTGGCCTGGGTGGGGATCGTATCCACGAATCTTGACTCATAGAATAGGAACACAACCGAATGGGCCATTTGGCCGGTCACGGTGATAGTAGAAATTGAATAAATTAACACAGTTGAGTCAATCTCCCGCAAAAGGTTCAATGACCCTCGAATTTTCACACGAAGACACGCAAAATCCAGAAGTCATGAATAAAACTTGCATTTAAGCCGCTTCTGAAAAAAACACCAGTACCAACGAGTCGGGCACGCACCTCAATTAGTACTTTCGAACGCATACCGATAGCTGCCCGTTGGGGCATCTTCAGTAGGCCTTATTCGGATGCACCTATTCCACGAGAGATACTAAAGGAGATTCAATCCAAAGATAACACCTGTCCTTGGGTAATATATGGGTCCTTGGGTAATAAAATACGTGATACTTTTATATCTGAACTTCTACTTTCTTTTTATGTCAATAGTCTAAAAAAGTCCATCTATACCTCTCTATAGGCTACATGTGATTTCCAATAAGACTGGCTGTATGCGCCATGATTAAGCCTTTATAGTCATATCGTTTGTCCACTTTGCGGGTAGACATCCGACGATTTATAGTATTGTTGTAATTTCTATCGTCAGTCGGTTCTGCGTACATAATGGTTTGCCTGCTACTTACCAATTCAACTTGCTAATTCACTAGTTCATGTGGTAATATTGTTTGGTATTATGGTACTATCCTCAATCCTGATTCAATCACGCAATGAGACTCCCAGCATTGCGCTCTCCATTACTCATTGGGCCATTTTCGGCTGGCTAATAAGTGCAATAGTAAGAAACCACGCTTCTCTACAATAAGTAAAGGTACCTGCAGAGAAGAATACTACCTCCCACTGTACCAGGGGTCGTAAGAAGCGACTAAGGTACGAGCACCAACAGATGGCGGTAAATCCATCTGGAACAGTTCAGCTCAAATCACAGGGCGAGGGTAAGCAGCAGCATCCCCGTCACGAAAGCTGCGCACTGCGATTGCCTACAGGCTTGCCCTGCGCGGAAATTATGGGCAAGAAACGTTCTTTTTTGGAGAGGCCTTTGTCTAGCAGTGGAATTTCAATGGCTAATATGATGATATAATGATATTTAATGTTAAATGGAAACGAGAACTACGCGGGTGTAACCGCGGGATACTGTTCTGTTAATAATCTATATGTTATCATGCAAAAATGTCATTTTATATAACATTTAGTATTAAATCCAACATTAGTCCCTATTCAATTATTAAGCCAGATATATCTAGAATATTAAGTATATATGTCACATTATTTCTACAAATTGTCTCGAAGATATTTGTCTGAAATATCTAGCAAAATTATACCTTATTGTTTTTATAATTTAAGTTCTAAATAATTATGTTTTAATAAATATATTCAGCGAAGATTATCCATTTAAATAAAATAAAATAAATAAAATACCTACAGATTAAACTAAAACGCTTCAGCGCATCTTTTGATCGTATTAAACATATTCTGAGACCCGTCTCAGGATTCCAAAAGCATGTCCCCGTTACACCGAGGCGCTTAATAAATCAATTGTGGGAGCGGTTCCTTTAGCCGATGGTGTAACCTCCCAAGAAAGTCTCGTTTCAATACTTTTTGCCCCGGCTAGCTGTTTCTGAGTACACGTCCGAATTTATAATTGTCCACGGTGTACAAGTTTTATTTTGACGCGCTCTCTGGTCGGTGTTCGAAATTTTTCGGCCATTTTTTTTTGGTGGACATATCGAAATTGACGTGTATTGATATTTGTGCTTAAACGTTACTTGAAATTTGAAACTGATATATTTTTCGATTTTGTATTCCAGACCTGAAGCATTATAAGTTACTTCACTTATCATTAAAGAAGATTTATACTAATATTAACAATCATTTGAAAAATACTAATTTGATATAACTCCAACTAAATAAATTTAATTAAATAAATTTCATGTCGCCGTTTTTGATGATGATTTTCTAAGCTATTAAACGGATTTTAATATTTTTTTCTCACAATGTACACTTGACTGACTGACTGTAACTTGAGAGATAAAATACTTTATATATCTCAATTAAATGTCGCTTGTTTTCATGATAAACATATATAGTTAAGATAGTAGTCTGAACTATATCTTATTCTAGCTTTTCAGCTAGTATTCTAAAAATAGAAATAAAGCATTTTATCCGAAAGGGATTTTTTTTTAATTTCCGATCAATTACTTTTTGTATAGTTGAATAAAAGTTCCCCTTTAACTTGCAAATGTAAGATGACGTAATGATTCGATTAATTTTTTTTTGTAGCTTTATTGGTATAGCGTATACTTATGTGTACTTCTGTATGTTACATATTGGTAAAATACTTAAGTATATTGTCGTGAGGTACTAGCAGAGTAGAATAGTACCTCCCTCTGTACCAGGTATCGTAAGAAGCGACTAAGGAACCAGAACCGACAGATGGAGGTTTATCCATCCGATACAGTGTAGCTCAAATGCACAGGACGGGGACAGCATCCCCATCGTGAAAGCTGCGCTGAGCAATATTCTTTTGTTTTTCCTTGCGGAAGATCTTTCTCGACTCCCTTTCTTGTGGAGGCCTATATCCAGCAGTGGACTTCCAATGGCTGTAATAATGATGAGATTACAAAATTAGTGAAAAGTCTTTGCGCTAATGCACGGAAGGACCCAAGCCACTTACTATAAAAGCTCTAAACAAAATAAATATTAAGGAAAAATATTTTGCAAGTTTTAAGATTAAGCCCGGCATTGCTTAGACAAAATATTTAATTAAATATTCATTTCTTTTCATTTCTTTCACTAAACGATGAAAATACATATTTTAAACAATATTTTTATATAATTAAATCGTTAAACAAGCCCACGGCCGTAGACGCTCGTATCATCAGAAGGGTATCACTAACGCGTTGGCAACCTTGTGAATTAAAATGATATCATATTACTGAGTAATTTCACTGTCTCTGAAAACCGGAACATTACTATCTGGCAGTTGAAATAGGTGAGAGTAAGATATCAACGTATATGATCTATTGTAGGGTCTACTTCTTTAAGCCCTTAATATGAAACATATATAGTTTTCACTTTTTGTCAAGGACAAAGTTGTTATAACAAATAAATACTACATTTATTTGTAGTTACAAAGCTAGGACTATCACAAAATTATCTATTTCTATTGGATTCAATTACTATTACTATTAGCAATATTCTAGCTATAACTAATTAAAGCTGACAATAGTTAAACATACCCGTGCTGTTGGAAAGTGAGCTGTTTAAATTCCGTGCAGCACAAACAGCTGTTCCATTTATCATGTAATCATTTTATACAATGTTAAAACAAATTTTATTTCGTCGGCACCTAAATAAAGGTATTATCTTAATCTTAACACTTTATTTGCACACTCGTAAACATTAAGCAATAAAATTCGGGCAAGATATAATTTACATCTGAGTTAAGTAGAGGTTTTTAAATCAAAAGTTCTTATTCAATGTTAAGATAGAGTAATGTATATAATCATAAAAAAACACTTCAGTACTATGAATAGATTATTACAACTTAAGAGTCACAAAATATTAGAAATAGATAATATATTTAAATATAATCTATAATAATAATAATTAATGTTAAACGCAAACTCAACGCAAAACGGCTAACCGACTCAGCCAAAGTTTTTTATTCGATTTTTCCTTAAGACACGCGGAAAATTTAAATGCAGAGAAAAGAAGTGATATGATTTAAAACTAATTATTATCTTTGAGGTTGTTCATGATTTTCTTTTAATTTCGCTTCTCTTGAAATGAAACAACACTTTTCTTTGTCTAAAATAGATGACGTATGATGTGAATCACATCACATCATACGTCATCTATTTAACGTCAATCTACAAAACAAATTAAAACCCGCAACGTTACGAGATTAATAGGATATTTAAACAAAGCCAGGGCGAGCCGCTAGTAATAATAATAAATTCACACAACATCTCATCGACCTGCCTCCGAAATAAATCGCTTAAATCACTTGTGTTATGGAGATCAGATAATAGAATAACCTGAAAATTTAATATTTAAATACATATCCCAGACACTGAAAAACATCCTGGGTGGGAATCGAAACCACGATTCTTGGCAAGCAAGATAATCAATAAGGTGGGTAGGGTAAGTGTTGCGACGTATCCAGGCATAAATAAGATGTCGTGTGAATGTATCTCCGTTATATTTTTGTTCCACCTTTATTTCACCTGTTTTATGAGATTATATCAGCCATAGGACTTCCACTGAATATTGGCCCCCACAGTGGTATAATACCTACTTAATATGATTAGTGTAGATAAAAAATATACAAGGATCTATATTATATCAATATATTATAATGCATACATAAGGTAGACCTCTTAATAAGGTCATCTGGGTTAATGTTACATCGTATACTCATTCACAGGGTTGGCAATACGCTAGTCCTGTGAGCTGCAGTCACGTTTACCATCATGCGTTGATTACTATATGCTTGTTTGCTGACTTCATAATCCTTACTTAATATTATAAATGTGAAAGTAACTTTATCTGTCTTTTACGCTTTCCCGCTTTCCCGCTTAAACCTCTTAACCGATTGTGATGAAAATTGGCACAGACAATCTTTAGACCCTGAGAAAAGACATAAGCTATTTTTTAATTCAAAATAAGGGTTATAAGGGGTTAAAAAGGGGGATGAAAAGTTGTGTGGAAGTATCGCTTTTTTAGAGCTAGAAACTTAAAACTTATTTTTCAGGTCATTGATTCGATATAAATAGACATGACATTTAAAGTTTATTCAAGTTAAGTTAAAGAGGTATGGTACCCAAAAAAACTTTTCTACGCGGACGAAGTCGCGGGCACAGCTAGTTATATATATTACAAATATATTCAGTGTATTCCAAAAATCAAATACTTCTCCTTAAGTGAACCCACTTTAAAGCGAACTCAGAGTGATACGGAAAGTATAAACGACCATAAAGCCTTCAGAGTCCGCCATCTTTGATAATGAGGTGTAAAGAATTCACACTATATTATTGGCATTTGCTTATGGATATTAAAGTCAGACTTGAACTTATAAACATAGTAGCTGACAGGCGTTGTCTTATCTTAAGTATGTACTCATTGCTTTTGTATAAAAAAAATATTTGCTATTATCAACTTAGTTTTAAACTATCCTCAAGTTTCACCAAATTGTACATAGTAAGCAAAAAAATAAATATCAAAATCTTTTCATTAGCTTAAAAGTTCATTCCGAACAAACGCCGTGACATTTCGTCATCATCATCAACGTCAAATCACTGCTGGACATAGACCTCCCCAAGAAACAGCAAATCATGCCCATAATTTCAGCGACGAAAACGGGGCTGTCAATTCCCGCCCTGTTGCATTTGAGCTACGTTGTTTTGTGTTATGCCGCAATCTGTCGTTTCTGGCACCACAGTCGCCTCATACGACATCTGAGATCTCCCGTACTATTGTACTCTGCAGGTACCTAATGGCCTTGCCGGTACCACACGACTTTAACTGTAATATAATGTCTTAAATTAAATTTTATACATTGCAGTCGTAGAAAATTAATTAAGTGGGTTACAAAGAGTTTAGCCTATAAAGAAATTATTTTAGTAGAATATTTAATACTTTATTTTGATAAAAAATACATAATCTTAACAAGGGCCATGAATTAGTTTTATCAAAAAATAAGCAATGTTATTTTAATACTTATATATGCAAGTATTTTCTTCTTCGAACAGTCTGTACTCTCTTAAGATGTCATAGGTTCACTGTTTCCCACCTAACATACAGGAGCAAATTAATTTGTAACTATCAGCGCCCATAAACAATGAGTTTCATCGGAATGTGTGCAGCCGCCATATAGAGAGCGACCGATTTGTTAGGCGACTGTACTGCACGCGACTGTAATGCCCATTTCATACTGTTACATTGATTTGTTTCTGCATTTTAAATTTGATTGCAAATTATGCCAATAATACGAATATTTAAGTAATTTATGTCTGTTCTATATTATTTGCTTTTTTTCCGTATTATTGGTTTGGTAAAATATAAAAAAATCTAGGACGTTAATAATTTCTTTTAGCTCCATAAGGTCCTGACCTTATATCTCATCCCTGAAAATCTCTCGTTATTCCGGGAAAAAGTATATATAACTCCCTGCTACAGCTAAACTGAGCAAAAATTTGGTCCAATTCCATAGAGAAAAATAAAAATTCAGATCTATCCTACGGGAACATGTTTTCAAGATAAAAAATAGGTACGTATATTTGTTAACAATATAAAAATATTATTAACATTTGTGTCGTTTTCACTTATCTTCAAATTATAGTATCGACACAAACAATACATAACTTACATGTATCGAACAAAAATTATATGAATGGAGTCGAATTTAAATTTTATAGTTTATAAAAATTTTACCTGGTAAATTCAAAGTTGACGGACCTACTAGGTCCGACAATTGACGGTGTGTCCCCCCGAACCAGCGTAGTTCAAATGTAACAGCATCGGGATCAGCAGCACTCCCGTCACAAAGATACGCACTGATACACCACAAAAGCAAGCGTGAACGTTTTACGGCTTCTATGTTGATAAGATTAAATAACCTGGGTATGTATAGTATTACTACAGCTAATATATAGGTATATATTTTGAAAGATATTATATTAGGCAAGGTAACAAAGTATTCAATGTGAGCTAGCACTAAGAACATAAGTGGTGCCCAAGTAGGCTATCGCCTCAATCGCCCGCGGCTACCGCTCGCCCCATTAATTATTAACGCTCATTAAGAGAACCACTTCATTTTGGCCTGTGACGCTATTTGCTTGCTCGTTAGAATACGGTAGCTAATTTATAACTCATTGTCAGGCGAATAATTAAAGATGTTTAAATTAATTGAATTAATGTCGGATTCAATTCGGACTGCTTGTTTGATTAAGATGTTTAGTGTTTAAGAAATATAGAATGATTTTTAAACCTAACTAATTACTGAGGTAACGGCATTAAAATATGGTATTTCAATGCAAGTGATATAGGGTAGACTTCTCACAAAGATAGTCGGCATTGGTACCTCACTCTCACGTTCATTCTTAGTTCACAAGGTTGGCGACACGCTTGTGATATCTTTGTGATAACACGAGCATATATATCAAGTGAACCATATGCTTTTTCGCTGACACATAATATAAATAATAATAAAAAATATACAGCCTCAACTGTCAATGGTATTTCCAAAAGTAAACTTGAATGAAGAAAAAATGTCTTGGGAATTTCTATGTTTAGCTTTTTCCAGCAATTATGTTCAGTCTGTGTATTTTTTTTATTATTATATTATCTTTGGCAGCTTAATTATTTTTAATTTAAAAATATGTAAAACAGTTTATGTCTAGCACTTAGCTAGCAATAGATTAGAGGCAGAGCAGAACTAGAGGCAGAAAATATCTTTGAAGCGAGCCTTAAAATTTTATAAATGCTCACACAATGCAAAAGTAAAATGTTAAATAGCTTTAAAAACTACGTTGAAAAAATATTAAAGGCTAAGCCTAAAACAATATCGAATATATATATATATATATATTAGATTATATTTTGAGTTGGTAGTTATTGTGATTAGAATTAATAAAACGTGAGTGTCAACCAAAATATGGTATTTCATAAAAAAAAACTGTAGTACAGTATCAACTGTAAATATAGACAAAAAGAAAGTTCAACACTAAGGCAAGACACGCATGCTTTTCTGGTCCCCGAGCACGATCAGTTCCGTGATGTCTCAACCTTCCAACAAGCACTCACTCAGGCATCACTCGACGACTCAGACCTGTAAAACAAATATTAGTTTTGAAAGCGAATGGCCGAATGTTTATTGTCGCGACATAACATTTGCTTGACCTAAAATCGTGTATTCTCCGAATCATATTATACAGATAATGTTTGTTCTGCGCACGCGATATTTGAACTACAATAAAACGAATGACGGGTGCTTTGTGATATATTTAGTATTGCTGTGAAATCTAATTATAATAATTTCAAATTCTTAGTAGCAGAACAGTTCGCTACTTATGCGTGTATTTAGAAGTTCTCGCGTCGTGAATATTAAAATAAATGTACACATCTCATATATATGACCTGACTCCGAGATAAGTAGCTTAAAGCACCGTACGGATATCAGACAACATATGTATACAAATATGTAATACA
This sequence comes from Heortia vitessoides, assembly GCA_020976665.1. Lineage (NCBI taxonomy): Eukaryota > Metazoa > Arthropoda > Insecta > Lepidoptera > Crambidae > Heortia > Heortia vitessoides. The sequence continues at coordinate 6,412,608 of JACJUM010002971.1, forward strand.
TATATATGTATATATATATATATATATATACACCCAGATGCAGAACGAATACAAATATTCATCATATAAAAAAAGTTCTGGGTTTACAAGATAGGATCCGTCCGTTTCGTACATAAGAATAAGTGTTAGTTGAAACTGAAAGTATAACCAAAACCATCAAAGATATCAATAATAAACTAATACTTGAATTTCTCTGACCACTTTATATCGAGGATTTGTTGTTTTTTGCTATTATATCCGCAAATAAACCTACAAAATGTGTGCTGATAAGTAATCACTGTCACCTACAGACAGACGCAAGCGCATTCAACAATCAATAAATATCTGATAGATGATATAAAAGATTTGCTTCAAAAGAAGTAGAAAAAATATTCTTGAAAAAAAGGATTTATGAATTCGGTAATTTTCCGATGAAATTATTATATATTATGGAACAAATAAATACATTTAAAACTCTAGAAATTCACTTCTGCTAGTCGATAAATCTTTTCGCATGTAAAATATTATCGATTTTGGATAAATTACAACTTATAATTAATGTTGATTAAAAGTTATCTAACTAGGAAATAAATAGATATTTAAATTAAATAAATAAACAAATTAATTCACATAACATTTCATACATTGACCGGGCATCAAAATAAAGTACTAGTAGACAGCGGATAACAAAGTGTTCACAAATGTTATAATAAGATACGTTTGTAACAACCTATCACAAACACAATTATGTATCATATAGATTTTTGCTCTGGGTGGGGTTCGAACCCACAACCCCTTAATGCACAAGATAGGATCACTATCATCTGCGCCGTAATTTTTATTATTTACAAGGAAATATACTGATGTTATATAAAACGAAACTTGGAAAAATTGTTTCACTTTTTGGTCAAGGCTCTTTAGTTCAGTGTATTTCAACTCTCATACCGTATCGCCCAAACATCGAAGTGCATTGAACTCAAAAAATTAATTAACTGAAAACTTCGCCATACCCCATTCATCATCTCTTAACACTGCCATCATTTTCGCAAAAAACCCATTTCATTGACAGCTTAACGATATCACCACGTGTTCTGATTAAAATTAATCGATGGCGCAATCATCGATCGTACATCGTAGTGGAATCGATACTATGTCAACGGCATCTCGATGAAAAATATGCAAATAAGGGTACTTTCGTTTTGGAGTGTTGATGAAATATTTTCGGGGAGATGATATACTGTGGAGCTTAAACAAATAACGTGCCTACCTGTTAAATTAACGGCGAGTTATTACATTCTGTTTAAAAGAAAAAAAAAATGTAGCTGTACGGGTGTGGGTCCCAATATCGGTACTTCGCAGTTAGGTATGTTTGTCGTCAGGCGGAATTTGTATGACAATGTTTGAAGGACGCGTATTCAATGATTTCAGTAAACAATATGACAGATTCAGAATAAGATGACCGCATGCGCTTTATCGTGCTAACGAAGTGGTATATCCAAGTTTAAATAAAAAAATACCTTTATTTAAATAGACCTGTAACATTTTTAAATCGTCAAATATAGTAAAATATTATAAGTATTTTGCTCTATACAAATAGATAATTCCACAAATAAAATGACTGATAACCACAATGTCCTGATTGAACATAAGAGAAATTTGAACAAACAGATCGCTGGACCTGACGCGTTTTGCCCTGTTATTTTGTATAAGAAAAATTTAAAGATTGCAATTCTTTGTATTTTTGAAATAAGTTGAACATACATCTGCTAACTTTATGCATTGTGCGCAGATGTCGAATATGTTGGAATTATGTAAAATTAGCTCTAAGGTACCGAGAGAGAAAAATAGTACCGCCCCCTTGTACCAGGTGTCGTCAGAGGCGACTAAAGTACCAAAACCGACAGATGGCGGTATATCCATGCAGAAAGGTCAGCTCACATATAGGTTGGGGATCTGCAGCAGATTTACCATCGCGAAGGCTGTGTTTTGCGATTGCCAACACGCTTGCATGCTTCTTGGGGAGGCCTATGTCCCAACAGTGGACTTTTAATGGCTGGTGTGATAATGTAAGATTACTATCACTAGACGGATCCTAAAAGTAAGTTTATTGCAAATTTATTACGTGATGCGCCGAAAAAGAATATTCAAACCGTGGGCCACATATTGTGTATTGGTCTAGTAGAATAAAACAAAAAAGATCAGTCGTTCAAACAAGAACTAATGTAAAGTTACCGTGACCACGTGACCACTATTTATTTGTCGTGTAAACAGTTTCGGTCAGAAACGTGGCCCTTGCCAGATTCCGTGCGCCGATACTTTTATTGGTTTTCAATTTGAATTTTATGGAACAGATCGTCTTTTCGTGCGCTCGCCATATTTTTGCTGATAAAATTCTTACTAAAGTTATTTAGGGGCGGCGCGGTATCAGATCGGCGTGTTTGAATGCCTTGTATTCTTTAGTAACAATATTGTGACGATGGTGTTAATCTGACCCTATACGGGATATTTTGGGTTTAAATTTGGAACGGACTTAGTGTGACATTTGCTAGACTTGTTATTGTAGTATGTTGTTCGAGCTTAATCTTTCTGGAAATTAAAAAAAAAAGTATATGTACAATAGGCAGCTTTGTCTTATTGGGATATAGCTAATTGCCATATCATACAGGCAACTTTTTGAATGGAGAAAATTTTAAAAACCGTTGGTGTGCACCTACTTAATGAACATGACCAAAATTAAAAATATATATGCATATCTATGTACATTCACACATAAATATAATTATGATGTAATTGCTTACATTTTTTATATTTGGTTAGGAGACGGGTTTTTTTAAATCATAAATACGACATCGCGTATTTATTTATGATATCAAGTTAACTATTTTTTTCTTAATTTATCAACAGAAACAATTGGTGTATTATTACATTATGATCCCGGGTTATATTTGCGTTGAGGGTGGGAAATCAATTTGTTTCAACTCAAGTTGTGAATTATAAACATCAATGCATCTAATAATTACTTATGATTTCCGTCTCTCTTACGTAGAAAATAACGTTTATTCGGAAAACAATCAGCAATCTGCGTTTTCTATAGGAACTAGGCTGGCAAGAGTAGAGCCAAAAGTCAAGAAAGACGCAAAAAAGGCTTCGAGGTGCGAGAACTTACCCAAGCTACATCCACCATCAACTTATGACAAAATAAAGAGTTGGTGATTTAAATACGCGCAGCTGGCATTCATACCATTATTTAACATCCATCTAGCAGATAATCTGCAAATAAAAGAAGCTTTTTACAGGTATCCCACTTGTCTTCAAATTTATAATCTAAATAATTTATGTTTAAAGATTAAATTAAAAAACGGTCATCAACAAATTAAAGGTGCAATCAGTCTTAATAACAGAAGAAATACTTTACTACAAGGCGTATTCACATCTCACTATCAAGATAATTGATCCAAAAAAAAATTATTTATGCAGAATTAATGATGTTTTTTAAACCGAATATTAAAATAAGATACTCATCTGGCATTTGTTATGCAAATGTACAAAATGTCTCTTGGTAAAACTGTTAAGCCAGGAAGCTTGATTATAAATAAAAACGTTAGAGGCACTTATATTACCAATTAAAAAAATCTGTTTTTAGTTTATCGATTACAAACAAACATGTTTTTCTGTGTACTGCTAAGTCAATTACAAAAAAGAAATCTCTCTCGGTGTATATGCACATATTATAAATAAGAAATAATATAAATTTTATGAAACTGAAATTATACGGAAAATTTGATTTATCATATCAGCCACTGAAAATCTACACATAGGCCTTCCCAAGATGGGGCGAGTTTTGCCCATAATTGCCGCGCTGGGCAAGCGTGTTGGCAAACACACAGCGTAATTTCCACAACGGGGATGCTGCCGACCAGCCCCGCTCTGTGCATTTGTGTGCTACACTGTGATGGATAGCCATCTATCGGATTTGTCGACATAATTGATAATTAACTACAGAATGTACAGTTCCCCGAAAATCGTATAGAATTAAACAAGTAAGACCATAGCTGTCGGTTTAAATGTAGGTATTTAGCTAAAACCCATCTAAATATCACGTTTATCTAAATTTAATATTTATGTGGTTCCATATCATTATTTATTTGATATTTGTTACTATTAAGAGTGTTATTAAGTATTCTTTTGTATATGTATCAATTTTGAAATCAGCTACTTAAAAATCCATAAATATGTCTTCGTATTCAATTAAGATATCTTTTTATTTATTTCTTGTGAGTGTATATTTTATATTTTAAGTATTTTCTGATTAATCGCCTTGAATAGATTAAGCTAGAAGTAGTGTTTAATCATTAAGTTTTAATTAAGCGCACCTTATTGCATATAATTAAAATAATCTTGGGAATACATAAAACTTATGTAGTCCGAAGAATATTTTGCTCATATATACCTACTCGTAGAAAGTCGTCCTAATTATTAGTTGGTAATATTCAGATATACGCAATAATTATTTGTTGAACAAAAGTGTGCAAATCATATTATGAAAAAAGATGCTTCTAATGATGTAATTTATAATTTAAGGATCATAAATATTCTTACGTAAATAATAATTATAAATAAATTCACACAACATCTAACACATTGACCTGACGCTTAGATATGTCGCTATTTTGTGTTACGAACATCAGAAAACAGAGACCCAGACAGAAAAAACACAAATATTCATATAATTGCGCATATTTCTGTCAAATTGAAACAAAAAAAAGTTATTTATATAAAACTCGATGTTATATTTATCATTGTTGAAAAAATCATAATATTTTTGACAAACAAATGCATATTAAGTAGATCTCGTTTAAACGTCATCTGCATTGGTGCGGCACTCTCACCTAATTCTACTACCAAATAGAGGTTCGCATTACTGTATTCCAGTTTGAAGGGTGAAAGAAGCAGTTAAATGACTGGGTAATAAGATAATATCTATAAATAACAAAATTAACAATCGCGCTAGTGATAGGCTTGTGGTATTATGAGCGTCTATAGGCTGCGGTGACGCTTACTATCACGCGAACTGTATGCTTGTTTCATCCACCTGGTCTAAGAAAGAAAAAAATAGATAAGAGTAATTCAATTGACCAGTCAGTCATCATTCGTATTCTTCGTATGATATAGCGAAAACTGGTTAAATAGAAAGGTTTTAAATGTGCATTATTTTAATTGTATTGTCAGTATTACACTTTCGAAAATCAACTGTTTTCAAGAATTGATCTATAACCGAAACGAGATGTAAAAAAGGAACGCGTTTTAAAACCAAACTAGCATTCTGCACGTGACTTCTTCGCGTGGCTTTTATTGCATCTCGGAGAACTCCTGTTATGCCAAGAAGAATTAAATGTATCTCCCTGCCAGCTTAACTGTTCTAAAGTTACGCCGATTCTATTGAGGAAAATAAAAAAAACAAATTTTTTAGGATAAAAGCAGCCTCAGTTTTATTTCAGATCATCAATGATCCCTGAGCCAAATTTCATTCAAATTTGTTTAGACGTTCTAGTGTGAAAGAGTAACAAACATATATCCATACTCACACACTTTCGCGTTTACATTTAAAACTTGAAAAAGTATTTTAACGATGTTTTTGTAATACAAAAAGCGCCATTTTTATCTAATAAAATATAAGATTTGAATATTTTATGGTGAAAATTCAGTATTTTTAGGGGCAGCAAATTTTTTTCGTAATTTTTTGATACACCGATGTCCAATGGTAAAGTGTATTAAATTATAATTAATACATTTTACAAGGTTTTACATTATAAATTATCGTTATTTTCGTCTGTCCCCTTTGGCTATCATTTCTTTCTTCAAATATACTATAAATATACCAGAAGTATACTTCAAATATACTTCTAGTATATTTGAAGAAAGAAATGCTAAGAATCATAAATATATCACACTTCATTATTTGCACAAAATATCTAATAATATAATTTTGATACACATATTTATTTCGCAGTTAAATATGTCAAAGCACTTCCAATACCGTGCAGTATTCTCAAAAGGGATCCGAAGTTTTCACTTCACTCTTTAATATATACAATTACTAGCGGCCATCCGCGACTTAGTCTGCCTACATTTCTTGATAAATTATAATTCTTGGTAAATTGTAAAGTCTCTTTAATGGCCTTCATATAGATTTCACGTGACACGGACAGACGGACGTATTTTAAAATTTTTGTTTGTCATATTTTGTTGTCAGTAATCTGAAATACGTCGTAGTCATAGAATAAATAAATAACTCCGTGAAGGCTGAAAGTACTTATGTTACGGATACCAGATAGCAGATATTATAAATATATCTAGATAAGATTCTGGCGTATAAGAACACTATATTTTACGCCTTTGGACCCGTTTTATTAGATGTCGTAGATGGAGAAGTTTATAGATGTCAGTCATTCGAGTAAAATTTAAATAATTAATATTAATTGTTAGAAAAATTCCTAACATTTGTATATCTTTTAGATAGAATATTCTTTAGGTATTTACCAAAAATGAAATGCAACTGGGGTAATTGCGCATTGACGTGACTACCGTTAAACGGTAACGTAATGTACCAATAAAATTAAATTAAGACTTTAAAAGACTCGCGGTGATAAAAACAAGCATTTTATTCGTGTACCACGCCTGAATCTCTCCCGGACAATGGATCACTTGGCGTGATTCGAAAAATTTCACGACCAAACAATGAACATCGATATTTAAACATTAAATTAATGTCCAATTAAGAGATAGCAGGGAGATATAAATCCGCCCTTTTATATGTTAAAGGTAAGAACGGAAATAAATTCTGTGCCTCTGAATTAAGACCGCATGTTTTTTTGTCCGCCATCTTCAGTTTTCCAGTTTACATTTTTCGAGTTGACATTTAATATTTTGATCAAAAAAACGTTTCCCGGTCTCATAGTTTTCCGAGCTGGTACCATGTGTTGTATATTATGTATGTCTTTCTTGGGCATTAAAATTGTAAATTAATACATGTTTATTCGCTTTACCTCATAAAAATGCACATAATTCGGGTCGTCGGCTTGTTTTTTTAAGCGTGTTTCAATTATGGTGCATCCTTGATATTAAAGATAATTTTTGTTAAATTGGGAGGTAGGTGTTGATGATATTTTTCACTGTCGTCAAAGGAGAGATTTTTGTAGAAAATTGTTTCGCAGTAATGAAAAAATTGCATCTTAATATGGTGTATCGTTATTGATTAAGAAAGGAAACAATTAAATTACATATTTTATAAATTCTGGTATATATCATTATTTTTTCGGTGCATAATTTCGTACAGCTCTGAAAATAATTTAATATAATAATAATTTTTCGTAGTGATGATTATATAAAACCGATTCTTATGATTGCACCTACTGAAAGTAATTTTATTGCTACTTACATTTTATTTAAAATTATGTTAGCCGTAAGGCGAGACAGGAACCGCTCTCAGTAGATTAAGGCTCCGGAACCGACAAATGGTGGTATATTAATCTAGAACAGCGAAGTATGTGGAGCAACAATGTGGAGACGACCAGCAATATCCCCAGGATATATCAGGAAATTACGCTCTGGAATCAGCACTTATGGGCCCTGCCTTAAGTGCCCTGAAGTATAAATTTCTAAAGGATGTTGTCTTCCAGGGGAAGACGACTTACGGCTCTTATAAAATTTTCTTTTTTATCAAGGATTTTCATGTTTTGTTTTTTTTGTTTGAAATAGTTATACTTGTCTGAAATAAACGTACCCTAAATTACTTCTTACGATCTTAGCTATGTGTTAATGTCTTCCAATTACTGATATATTACAGAATCAACGAAATAAAAATAAAAATAAATAACATTGTTATTATTCCCACAACATCACATTGGCCTGACTTCACGGTAAGTCACTTAGAGACTTGTGTTACTTACATACGTCAGACAACAGAGGAGTCACAAATATACTACTTAAATAGATATATTTAACGCTCAGACACAGAGCAAACATAAATATCATCATATAAATATTTGTCCTGGGTGAGGATCGAACCCACGACCCGGGCGCACAAGATAGGATAACTACCATCTATGCCATCAGGCCCGTCAATCGGCCTGTCGGTAAAGAACTATATTGTATATCTGGAAGAAGGTCGGCTGATAGTTGCTAATAGAGTTTAAAATATCTGGCCAGTGTTTTCTTTACGATCTATTGTTATATATCAAAGCGTAATTACGTAGCTTATGATGAGAAACAGTTTTTAAGAATATGACAGAGATTTATTTTTGTTTATTGCACACCTACAAAGATATTAAAAATAATCATATTCATGCATTCTTAATCGTTTTGATAACATATAGCTGCTATGTATTTATGTAGTCAAGTACATAATACCGACCATTCTTCTAAAACCGCTTTTAAGCAAAATTTCTCAACAGTGATATATATGCTCAAGATACAGTGAAACCTAACAAACACATCAAAGATAACACAGTAATTTATTCAAAAACGAGCTTTCATACGTACAGCTTAAAGACTCATTTTAATTAACAAAACCGATTCCTAATAAATCCCTACGACCCATCAACTTTGTCTTGCCGGCACTATTTAGCTGCGATGTCTATCGAGCCATACAGAGCGCGGGCACACCATAAGCTGATCTTAATTAGGTTTCCTTTAGTGTAATGAGCGTTTGTAATAGGCTACAAAACAGGCGAGTTGAATAATATTATAATTAATATATATACTTCACATTTTACTGAATATTTGATAGTTTAGTTATTGGATCTGTCATCAGAATTATTTGTCGTTGAATAAAGCCGTATGAATATTTCAGATAATAATAAAAAAAAACAAGTTGGTGCCCATAATCATTTGCTACTTTTTCAAATTGATTAAATAACCATATGTGTGTAAACCACAAGCAAAAATAATTTAAGTTAAGATAGGCACAAAAATCTGTGACCTTTTTTTAATGGAAGAATTACAAAACCTATCGAACTTCACCAGCTCGTTTTCTAAGGTATCTACCATCAGTAGTGCTATATGTAATACTTAAGTGTCACAGCACTATGAAAAACAATTAAATTAAATCCAAGTTCTCACAACACCTCAAACAATAATCTAAATAGGAGATAAGTTGCTTAAAGCATTATGTATTATGAACATCGGACAATAGAGAATAATACTTTAATACGTAACTAACACCCAGCCACAGAACAAACACAAATATTCATCGTATAAATATTACTTGTAGGTGGGGATTGAAGCACCCTGATGCACCCTATAGCACACCATAGGTTCCGTCTAATTTATTCCAGACGGATAGCTCCAATTTTTAACATAAAAAACAATGTTTATTTGATAAACGATGCTCTTTAAAATAGAATACATTTTATTGTATTATTTTAAGTAATAACAATCGCTCTTTTTATGGCCAGAGTATTGAACTAGCAACATTCACTGCAGGTAAGCGCGAAAGTTCATGTTTTGGTTTAGTGAGGCTTTAATTAAAATACTTAAATTACTTCCTTACTCTGTGTTACCACTCCCAGTTGCTCTAGGAGATGGCAACGTTGTATGTGTGAACTAATTTAGCTATTGCAGCTTCAATTGCTTATTTGTTTATTTTCTCTGCACATTATTGTTAGTACTAGATTTTATAGATTATTACATCACTTCGAAACAATGTAACCATGTTGAAAGCATAATTGTTTTTGTTTTTTTTTTCTAGAACTGAATATTGTTGTGTACATTTTCAGATGATATTTAAATAATAAATTAGAATTAAGTAATTTCAATATTTACAAATGAATATGGCTTAGATTGAATAAGATAGTGAAGTCACTGAACCCACTGAGCCAATCTTCTAGTTGCTGGTATGAAAGGTTTTTAATTATATTACTTGTGATACTTGCGATATCAGAAACTTCAATCCACTTCGGTCACTTATCTAACGTACCCTGGTTACATACCTTATCTACCCTTAGTAGTAAAGATAAAACAATACCATTCTACATAAAGTAGCTCTTAGGTTAGGATATTAAATTAAATACTGAATTATATTGCCTATTTACTATGACTAAAAAAAACATTAAGCATGCCATATAAATAGAAATTATGTATCTCAAATTAAGAAACTATCATAATAAAGGGAATTAGTAGAAGCGGGAAAGGAGTTTGAAATTAATCCATGCCTGTGGACTAAAAATTGTGTATTTACTAAACCTTTTTTTTATTAGACTCAAATAAGTATATAGTCCGCCTGAATTTGAGCATCACGTCGGCCTATAGACGCTTGTAATATCACTTGGATATCACTAACGCATTGCCACCATGACTTGGAGGTCATCATTATCATCATTATTACAGCCATTGGAGGTCCACTGTTGAACAGAGCAATGAAATGGGGAAATTACAGATCGCAGCTTTCGCGACGGAGATGCTGCTGCCCATCCTCACCCTATGCATTTGACCTAAACTATCTCGTATGGATGTACCGCAATTTGTTGGTACTAGTACCTTAGTCACCTCTTACGACACCTGGTTCAGGGTTACTGTTCTACTCTGCCGGTACCCCGTGAGTTATATTATGTCACATTACCCAGTAATTTCACTGCCTTACTCACCCTTTAAACTAAAACAAAGCAGTGCGAACTGTAATGCTATTTGTTAGTAGAAATAGTTGAGATTGAGGTACATACTAGTTTGACTTAATAATTTTGCTATTTGGTAAATCAAACGATAACATTAATTTATTATAAACAAGAGCAATCAATGACTTAACTTAACTGCACCGTATTGTGAATACATTTGGTAAATAACTGCACAATGTAAACATTCCCGCTAAATTGAAACGCGTACTTCAGAACCATATTAAAATGCATTAAGTGCATTAATGGCACTGGTGTCTTTGCACCGCAAGATGGCGTCTTGTGCTGAACGCCGCTGAATCTTTTTGCCGGCTCGTTTGTCTCTATTCACCGCCGCTGTCTCTAATGCTACTGGAAGCTAGTCACCCATCTGTTCCCATTTTATTACATCCCAAATTTACAAATTAATTACCAGAGTGGAGTATCTGCATAGTATGTACATCCCCTGATCCAGGCTAAGGTAGCAGCATCGATGGATTGCGGCACAGCCATCTGGAACAGCATACGCAGCAGTATTTCTTTCGGGACGACCTCCCCCGTTACGGGGGCATCGGTAGACTGGAATATCAGAATCGATTAGTGGCGATATATCTATCCAAATCAGCGTAGATCTAATGCAACAGGGTGCGGATAAGCAGCAGCTTTTCTGACGTAAAATTGCGTACTGCGACTGCCACCACGCTTGCACAGCCCAGCCAAAATGTTTTCTTTGCTAAATAAGAATAGAATGTAATGTTGCGGAACTGGGTACATATTGGTGATGACATCGCTAGGTTAAGTTAAGTGACCCAATTTTGGGGAGACCATTATAATAATAACGATGGTAATTCTACCATAAATAATACAAGTTTTATAGATATAGTACGGGCTAGATGGCGCAGATGGCACCATCATCTTTTGCGCGATGCGTCGTGGGTTCGATACCCACCCAAGACAATTTTTTTTGTGACGATATTTGTGTTTGTTCTGTGTCTCGGTGTTAAAAAAATGTATTTAAGTTTATATTTATTATCCCTCTGTTGTCTGATGTCTGTAACACAAGTGCTTTAAGGGACATACCACGGAGTCAAGTAAGCAACTTAGCTAAATTTCTTTTACATTCATTCATATACGTCCTTGATAGATCCTGAATGTATTTCTTCACAATCAATCATTATACACTAACAATAAGAGACTTAATCTTCCATAGGATGGGCGCCTATTAAAAATGTATTAAACCACTTTTTGCTTCTCCCATTTGATCTCGCGGCATCGTTTGCCGGGTCATTAATTAGGGAAATGCCCGGGTCCTCCTGTCCGACTGTACATAGCATTGCCTAGAAAGACTCAAGCCGCAAACGAGCCGCCAAAAAACCAACCTCAATTTGTAACCTCCAGATCAATTTATAGTCTTTGATGTAATATTTTTTGTTTCGCATAATTGTGATTTAAATTCAGCGCAGTCATGAATATTGATGGATTAATTAGCCCTTTTTTATTTTTACAGTCGGCACATGTCTTTGGCGTCCATATATTTATGTGTGAAGTATCTTCTACGCAGTTTCCCTTTACGTATCAAGTGTCAGTCTGGTGCTCGTTTTTGTCTTCAAAGAATCGTATATGTTTCTGTAGTATGAATGAAAAGTCAATAAATCTTTTTGCAATTTAAAGATAAATAAGGATTAAATGGAAATAATAAAGATATTTTGGACGTAATGTAAATAGATTTTTTTATCAGAGACATTTAGTTGCAATTACAGTGAAATGTAATTATAGTTTAGTAGCTTTGGACATATGGATAAAAATTAAATTGGAAAATAGATGTATTAAGGCACTGTCCAAATTTCCGTTCACTTCAATGATCTTGTTCAAATCATAGATGAGTTTGGAAGAAAAAAAACATTTTATATATATATAACCAAATAAATATATATTAATTAAACTATTCATAATACTTTTATATGGATGAGGTTTTGTAACGGAAAAGGCTACGTCGTATATTTCATGTTCCATTTCAGAAAAAAAAATGATTTATGGTACTAATTTAATAGCGCTGAAATAAATGGCTAATGTTGTGATGTGTGATGAAATGGCTAATGTTGTGAACTGTCATGCACGAAAAAGCTGTGTGTTGTTTATATTATTATTGATTACGCGATGTGGTTACTCGGTGATGAAGAGGGTCTTCATGATGATTTACAGACATCAAAATCATAGCAGCCGAAGAACATCTAGACATTGGCCTAGGCATGAAAAAAGGATGTTTGCCCATAATTGCCCCACTGGGCAGGTAGGTGGCAGTGCTTAGTCGTACTTGAATAGTGCTGCCACTCCCTGTTCAGATGCATTTGTGCTAATATATATATATCGCTATCTATACAGATTGCGGTATTTTTCCACTCTGTCGGTACACCACGATATACCTATATTATACATATTTTTTCGTCATATTTTTATTGCAATATTGTCTGTATTTTTACGCTATAAAAAAGTTTACGTCCATTATATAAGTAATTCCTGTCTATCTTTGGAAGTCGAATATTTTAAACAGCATGACCTAGTTCTAATATCAAATCATTATGATGATAATTAAAACAATAAGTAGCCGGTCATTATACAGTCCAAACCAACGGAAACACAGATCATAAATCTACATATTGGATGAGTAAATCTCAAATCCCACGCGAACAAACAGAATACAGCTAATTAGTACGACAAATCGATTTGTATCGATCGCTGTGGCTACCTAAGAAGTTAGGGGTACAAAAATCAACAAACACAAAATTTCAGACTTATTAAATGATAATGGCGTCTCCGAACGAGAACTTGAAGTTTAATTATCCGTGTTTTTTCTTATACGAGAGAATTAATCCTGCCATTTTTTAAAAAATGTAACGATATACACTTATAGACTCACGATAATCTACTGTTATAATTTTTAAATTAGTTAAAATGCTATATAAAAATATAATCAAAACTTGTATATAGTTGATTTTTTGCATTGAAATCATAGTGTCTGTATAAATAAATCCAATAAACTAATAAATATAAGTCATCATGAATTCATTTGCGTTTATTTCATTGCTTAAATTAATATTTCAATTTTCAGATTGATATTATTCTTATATAAAAAAAAATGTAATAAAATAACTTTGAACTATAATCGATATATGTAGTCATTTACATAATCCAGCATCTTAATATATATACAAACATATAATATGCAAATGCTAGATCCACAATAAGAACCAAATATTAAGTAGAAAATTAAGCTACAATTTTGGTTGGTCGAATCAAAAGTGTTTACTCTGAGCAGGGACATGAGAATTTAATATGTTGACACTCGCACCGGGATGAGTGTAAAAACTTCACAGGGACCACACACGATGCGACTCGATTAACGGCGTTAGGGCACCTACACACGCCGCCCGAGATAATGTCGACACGGTATTGTACTTTTGTCCGTTCCCCCAAAACAAAACGTTGGCTTTCGTCACCTAGATTACGAGCTTTTTGTTGTATCTTAACGGTGCTTTACCGACAATGTAAAGAACGTTCTATTTTGTGACAATTCGACATAGTTGATAAAGAATAAAATTTATACTGATTTTACTTACGAGTAAAACGAAGTAATTGACGTCTCCCATGGCGCAAATGGTAATGATTCTGTCTTGTGCGCCATAGGCCGTGGGTTTGATACTCAGGGCAAATATTTATATGATGGATATCTGTATTTGTTCTAGATTAGGTTTAAATTTATATATATTATTATCACATTTGTAATTCCTCTGCTATCGCATATCCGTATCAAGTACTGTAAGTTACATATTTTGGAATCTAGTCAGCGAATGAGATGTATGATTTATTTATTTTTTAATGTAAGATTCATTTATATTTATTTTATTTGTTTTATCAAAATTATATATCTTTTAATATTTATGCGTTCTCTGCTCATAACAATTATATAAGAAAAAAATATTAAAAATTATTTTGTAAATAAATATCATGACAAAATTACTCTTAACGGTTTTCAAACGCGGTCTCAAAAATGACAAGAGATCAAACGAAATAACAGATGCCGCTAGTTAGCTGAAACGTACAACAATAAAAATGAAAAAGTTGCATGAACCGCAACTTAAAGCCGTTCAAACCGTAGTTTCATTATGACAAAAAAATCTAATTCTTTTTCAGCACATGATTTGGTTTCTATGACTTATGTTTGTCAAAATTATACCTACTAATTCAGACTAGATCAATTTGATAACTGCTTTAAATAAATTATACTAAATTTGTATCTTTTCTGTCAATTTGTTTTTGAATCTATTTGAATCGCTCAGAATACTGGTTGATGGATGTTGTCGTATTATTATAATTTGATAATGATTTTTATATACCTAATTAGCAGTTTGGAAACGGATTGATGACAAAACATATATTTAATCAATTAATATATGTTTATATAAAAAGGTGTAACAGTGAAAAGGTTGTAAAAAGGATGATAAAACGTCATTTAAGCAAGAAGAATTTTTTTTTATGTTTCGGCATTTAAAATTTTAATATTCTAACATGTTTATAAAACCGAATATAATATTAATTATTATATTGTATTTCATGTAATGATACCCTTACTATAAATACTGCTATGCGACCGAGCGATCTATGTGATATGAAATAGAAGACCTTTTTTGCTTCCACATACTATACTGCGCGGATGTAATGGCTTTGAAACGATACAAATAATTCAAATTCAAGCGAATTCAAAGAAGAAATAAATTAAATTTAGTAATTTGGCACATTAATGGTGATTTAATAATACGTATTAGATACAGGGTCTCATGAAATAATCATAAAGTACGACAGCGACATGTGTTTTGCTTTAAAATTATCAAAATGAAATGTTTTGTAGTAAATATGGTTATTAAGCCATGAGGTACTGGCAGAGTAATACAGTAGCTCCCCCTTCACTAAGTGTCGTAAGGTGACTGAGGTACCAGAACCGGCGGATAGCAGTATGTCCATTCGAAACCAGTGTAGCTTAAATGCACAGAGGGGCAGAATAATCCCGGCTCGAAAGCTGCACTTTGCGATTGCTTATACGCTTATCCAGCGCGAAATAACCCCTATAATGAAGGCATATGTCCAGGAGTGGACTTCCAAAGGCTGGTATGATGATGATATTGTTTAACGACGACTCTAGAACGTAGTATTTTCACTGGCCAATATGCTTAGTGTACCGAGTATATTTAATTGTGTAATAGTATTTTTTTTTTCAATTTCAAAAGTGTGTTCCATGTTATTCCGTTATTTGTATTTATTTCTTATATATTTTTATTTGGTACACCTCATACTACCTCATGTTTTTAAATATGATTTCTACACGTTTTCAATACAAAGATTGCATAGAAGAAATGCTTAGTGCGATAAGGCCGCCAATTGTACTTTACTATGTATAACTATAGATACTTTTGTCTGTAATATTTAAATGTACAATAAAGTGTTTTATTATTTAATAAAAGTAATTATGTATTGAATATAACTCGCAAAATAAAAATAATAAGTAATTGTAGTTTTGCATCGCTCTTAGAAAGTAGTTGATTATAAAACTAGTATTCTTTTTTATAAAAAATATTAATTGTTTGAGAATACAAATTAAAAAGGTGGTTTCCTTTTTGAGATCAAAACCATGCCATATGTTATTAGCGTAAATTTTAATCCTTACCAATATTCCTTACTTTACTACTCTACAATCTTCAAAATCATCACCCAACTTTGTCACATATATCTTTGGATATACAGAAGATTATATTATTTGAGGATATGTAATCACTTTATTTTAAATGAAAGAGAATTTGGGGAACTAAGAAATAATGGTAATAAACATTTGAAATTAGATTGGGAACACTTTAACGTCTTAAAAAAATTTAATTAATAAATTGATAAAATACCTTTAAATAATAATTAGTACAATTAGATTATTAACTGAAGTGAAAGAAACAATATTAAAGAGTAGGTTAGTAACATAATTATCCTCTCAAAACCCAAAACAAACGGCCCAATAAATCCGACAGCGCAAAATTTGTTCAACCGTATAGGTCTAATGACTCACTTTGGACACAATAAACAAAACGGACCAAAGCCGATATAAATCCAGGGCTTTCACCGCATTACCTTTTTGCTTTTTTAGTAAACCGAGACCGAGTTTAAATTTAACGGAAAAAAAATATATCGTTGAAATGTGCGCGTGCGAACCGGCGCGTTTCGTACAATGCAGCCCCGAAATTGTAAGTATTAAGGGGAAGGTAATACTCAAGAGTAATGTATTTGCTAACGGTTTTCTTGGAAGATTGCTAGAGAAAGGCCTATTACAACGTTCGTCTTCATTGGTAACTCACTCCTACCTATTTCTGGCGCCATAAAGAAGTGTTCGCATTGATGTGTTCCGGTTCAAAGGGTGAGGAAAGCAGTGAAATTATTGGGTAAATGTGATAGTATTTTCAGTTCACAAAACTAACGACACACATCTTTATGATGACACGACTTTTAGACAACAAGCTGCGGTCACGTTTACCCTCCAGTGAATCGTATACTTGTTTGCTAGATTAACACTGAATTCGATTCGAAAAACTTCAAACACAGCAGTTTTACACTAATTTTGCACTTCCGTTTTAATCCTTTCGAATCCTTGTAGTTTAAATTCTGCGTTGATATGTCTGTCGGTCAGTCTATATGTATGTATAGTTTAACAAACATTGTTAACGCAAGATAAGTTTAATTTTAAAAAGGCTATGTGTTTAGTTATAAGAATATTGTTATATAATAATATTAGATATAATTTCTGTAAGTTAACCTGTATAGATAAATGAAATAAAAAGATGTCATTCTAGAATAAATAGTTCAGAATATTGCAAAGGCCGTAAAGCTTTCTTATTACTTGGTTTATTATCGTATCATTATTATCGTAGCGCATATATGCGAGAAGTCGCATAGATATCATTAGGGTTTAACCAACCTAATGATATCCATGCGATTGAACTTAATGATGCACGCATACAGGGCCAGATAGCATAGATGTTAGTGATCCTATCTTATACGTCAAAAATGGTGAGTTGATGATCTTTCTGTTTGTTCTGTGTCTGGGTGTTGAATATATGTATTTAAGTGTTATTTTTGTGATTCCTTCGTTGTCTGATGTCCGTAACATAAGTGCTTTAAGCAAACTATCACGGATTCAAGTCAATGTATAAGATGTTGTGTAAATGAATATACATATTATTATTATTACATAAACCTATGGATACCCGGAATACAGTAGTGCAAGATTTACTGCTTGGACAGAATAATATAAACCTCCGCCTATATCTGATTAGTGTTACAGGGTAAACATAACAAACACAAAATTCATCTCTATGTTTAAAGCACGAGTGTCACAAATATCAGGCAAAGAACAAATCACAAACAAAACAAATCACAAACACAACATTTAATACATGTATTCAACAGCCAGACACAGAACAAACACATAAATCATCATACAAGCATATAAATATTTGCTCTGGGTTGAGATCGAACCCAGGACCTTTGGTTCACAAGATAGTATTAATACCAACTGCGCCAAAGTCCACTACTAGTCTTAGGTCTGTTCAAGAAATGGAAAATTTTGCCCATAATTGCCGCGTTTGGGCGTGGCCTTTCTCACCGTTGCATTTGAGCTACGCTGTGCCGCTACCTGTCAACTATCGTACCTCAGTCGTCTCTTACTACATCTGGTATTGGGGTACATGTGATTTAACAAGAAAAAAAAATTGTCACCAAGAAACAAAATCCCTGCAAAAAGTTTGGTAACAGTAAATTGTTTAAGTTTATCGGCGACAACCGTACCCTTAAAAGCGGGGCATCTTTTGAAATAAGTTACGAACGGTCTGGTATAATTTATAGGGAGGTCGCAGATATCGAAGCGTTATAGTTCGTATGATAAATACACGGTGAAATGGGACAGTCGGCCAGTGACTGCTACCACCGACAACCTGTAACAAGTGTTTCCATATAAAAAATATAGAAAAATGCAATGGAAAATAAACTAGTGGCAATTTCATACTTTAAGACAAGATCTAAAAAATAGTCCTATACAGTTGTAGCAAAATTAAAAAAATATATAATTACTTATTTTCTTTTTTTTATTACAAATACACCAAACAAACATAAGGTCCGATAGATGGTAAACGTGCCCGCAGCGTATAGACGCTCGTGTCTTCACCAAAGTGTCATTAGCGTGTTGCTTAGTGAACTGAAGACACTACGTAATATTTACCCAGTAATTTTACTGCCTCTCTCACCTTTCTAACTGTAATACATAAAAGTGAACACTGCTATTTGGCGGTAGAAATAGGTGAGAGTGAGGTACCAATGTAGATGACATTTGAAAAAGTTTTACCTTTATAGCTATATAACACATTCAAGTGGTCAGAAGCCTCATTATGAACAAATCCGATTTGCGACCGGAAAACTATAGCACTCCAACCCATCCTTGCCCTGTTACTTTTGAGGTATCTAACAAATCAGAATAAAAAAAATCAAAATACTTTTCTATGTACGTTTTGTATGTGTTCACAAAATAGAATATTCAAAATACGCTTTTATATACGTTATGTTCCAGCATTAAGTACCATTAAGTAGAGTCATATTAATTTATAAATGTAAATTTTAGTATTATTTATCACACGTAATTTTTATTGAGTCAGTATAACTGAAGATTATTTCCAAACATTTCAAGTTTTAACTTTCAACAACTCATTTTCTAGTTGCGAAATGAGAGACATGGTTCTATGAGATTCATTTTTTATTGTACCAGATCGACAAATAATCACATTGCTTGATTGTAAGCGTTACCGTAGCTTATAGCTGTAAGAAGATGTTAACCAGTAATTTTACTGCCGCTCAATCCCTTCAAACCGGAAGAAACACAACACCGCTTACAGCTGTTTAGCTGTAAAATTAGGCGAGAGGGGCTACTAATGCAGTTGAAGAACTAATTCGTTTAAAAGTTATGTATATATTTATAGAGAAGAAAAAGTTAATATATCTATATTGTATATAGATATCTGTAGTATACGTTATTCCAGACCAGTGACGTGATTTCTCAACTGGAAAGATCAAGAGGTTTATACAAAAAAACGTATTTTAAATAAAAAAGTATTCGAGCATAACTTTGATTTTGAGCGATAAACATATCCTCTTACGGCGTTCTGATCTTGATTATCCACAGTGTAGCAAACACGAGAAGTGATTTATGTGCTTGAAATATAAGATACTGTTTTTCGGTGATCTAGAGCACATCTGGTTGAGGACAGTTCATCACGACGGGCGATGGCATCTGATATGTAGCTTGCATAATGGAGAATATACGTATTTTTTATTCAAGAGAGCCGTATCGTGACTTGATTCGAGTGCTGCTATAAATCTTTCTTCAGATATTACAGCTAGTAAAATTTGGCTGTCGGATCTAATAGTTTTGCACGACATTTTCTTTTCCTAGTATTTTTATCTATCACGTTGTCATAGTATGGATAAGTGTTCATATTATTTTCAAAAAAATAATGCTTGTCAATGACTTATATTTAATTACAATTAAAACAAATTAGTTTTTATAATATCATTTAACTGTGCATATTCATGTCACGCAAACTTTTCAAAAGTACATGTAAAAGAAAAATACATTATAATTTTATTCCATTTCTATTCCATTTTATGTGGATGATCCGATAAATCTTTATGATGCATGTTTGTGTTTGTGCTGTGTCTGGGTACTAAATAAGTATTAAAAAATTATATTTGCCCATAACAAGTACTTTTATGACTTTTCTTGGAATCTGGTCAATGTATGAGATGAGGTATGGTAACTACTGCAAAAAAACGTTCGTTGACGCTTTAACTTCAACGGTACATCGTTTTTACGTTCATATGATGCTATACTATATCGCACTTTTACATTTAATATATAATATATTGTCTTAAAATCATTCTTAGAGCAAGCACTTTTTCAACTACAAAGTATGGAGGTTTCATAATCAAGTTTACAAATCACAAGAAAAAGACGCCAAGCAAAAAGCACTTTCATTAGGTCCAACAATTAGCTTTAAGACATATTTGTAACAATGAATTTAATAATTAATTGTATTTCTACATTATATAATAACTATTATAGAAACAAAGTAATTTATGAACAAATGTACATAAACTTGAGGTGAAGTGGAACCTGTCAACCAAACCGAATGGTTACAAATGCCGCGGCGGCCGGTTGCCGCGTACACGACCCGTGGCTACGGTTGCGCTGAAATATGAGGATGGGGATACCGTGTTGAGAGAAACGAGGTTTAAGTACCTCACTTGATCAAGAATCGTTGCGCAAAGATACTGATAAAAATACTAATAATGAGTCGATTAATGCACTCGACATGTGCATGTGCAACATTTAGCATGATAACAGTGGGTTCACAAGTATAAAACTTAAATACTCTTTTAATACCCTGTGCCTGTGAACAAATATTCATTATATAAATATATGTCGTGGTGGGAAGCGAGCCCGACCTTTAATTGATTACCACATTAGATAGGAACACTACCAAATGCACCATCGGGTCCGTGTAAATACTAGATACAGATCAAACTTCAGGCAGCATATGAGAAACAAAAATCCGATTCATCATCATCATATCAGCCATAAGACGTCCACTGCTAGAAAAAAGGCCTACCCAAGTAATCTCCAATAGGACCGGTTGTATGCGGCCTGTTTCTAGCGTGATCCTGCGGTTTTAATCAGATCGTCTGTCCATCTTGCGGATGGACGCCCTACACTGCTCTTGCCAGTACGTGGTCTCCATTTCAAAACCTTACGACTCTATCGGCCATCGGTTTTGCATGCCAAATACCCTGCCACTGCCACTTTAAAATATAATTATAAATAATATCCTAGCGGATTATTAAATCTGATTAGTTCAGAAAAAAATGCTCTTCTTGCTTAAAAAAAATATATTCAAAATGAAAAGCTATTTTAAGTGTTTTTGACTCATGTGGACTATTTTACGGGTTTTTGACACCAAAAAATTACATTGAGTTATTAAACTTTTTGGACCCAGCAACAGCATGATAAAGCACTTAAAATCAAACAGAAACGTCGCTGGATCATTTCTTAGTCCAATCCGCTAACACTCCTCAACGAAGCCTGTTCCATCTTACGTGATCACGTACAAACCCGGGAGCGTTACAAATCATACCGGAGACAACGCAACAAAAGTACCGACGGTCCCCTTTGTAACGACGTCGAACAGGTTGTTCTGCCAAAGGTCTCGGTTTCGAATAACCTAGATTATTTCAATGAAACGTGATAGCGCACATGGTTCATATTTATTGTGTCTACTGGCTTTCGCCGGTCTTTAAGTAAATTTAGGATATGATTCAATGAAACAAAAACTAAAGTTTATTGAAAGAATAAAAAAATATCCATTTATTTAAAAACAAATTATCATATTATAACATTTACTTTCCTTAAAATATTTCCAAGATCATCACAATTTTGTGTTACACTAGCTAACTCTAAGTTTTAAATATACTTATAAGTTTATCGTGACAAAAATATTGCGATTATAAATTAAGATAGACACTGTCCTATCTCTGAAGTTAGATCAAACTACACATTAAGCAAAAAGTTATTAAAATCAGTTCTGTAGAAATTTATACCAGGCTAACACCGTGATACACATTTTTTATAACTCAAAATAATCTTACATGTTTTTTTTTTATTTTATTTAGGTGACAATCAACTTTTTTTGCTTTATAGTAAAATAATATACAAATTTTAACATTCCTAATACACAGATAAGGCCGCAGAATAGTATCAAGAAACGGAGTTTGGAGATAGCTTCAATATTTGTACAGATAATTAATATTTCCTGCAGATATATTTACTTTATATATTACACTTATTCTTGCACTAGTGAAGCGTGTTATCCTCTATTAGTCAGTCTTTTGAGGATCTCATTAACTCGCATTGACTAATTCTAGTTTATTACAGGACAGACCTTTAGGAGTAAAATTCACGAAACGTTTTATAGATTGACCCAACTCCGTAATAATAAGCGGCTTATTACGGAGTTGGGTCGAATCACAAATATAATATTAAATATATATTCGACACCCAAATACAAAATTAACTTAGATATATCTGTATGTAAGTGTGTGAGTGCATATTGTATGTATGTGCGTGCATGTATATATGTAAGAGTGTGTGTATATGTTCGTATATAAATCTATCTGAGTCCGAACTTTGTTTAATTTAATTAATGTGTGAGTAGTTTAATTTGGGGGGTTTAAGTAGTTCATGACAAAAGGTTTACATTTTAATGTAATCCAGCTGTAAGTGCCAATCTCTTACTTGTTTTGTACACATTTTTTTAAATACCACAGAATCTTAAATAATTCAACCATAAATAATTAAAGGCAGAGACATAGTAATTACATTTAATAATCTCCTCAAGTGTTTGTGCAAACAATAATTGGTGTTGCGTAATTAATTGTTGTTTTAACATGAATGATTGATGATGTTTTTGGATTCTGAGTGGGCACCATTAAAATTTAATTGGGTATGTGGAGCGAGATTTTGAGATATGTCCATAATTTGTGGATTTTGAAAGTGGCAGAAGTGGTATGAGCTGCTATTTTGACGGTCCCGATGGCACAGTGATTCTGTCTTATGCGCTAGGGGTTGTGGATTCGATCCCCATCAAAGAAAAATATTTATATGGTCATATTTGTGTTTATCCTGCGCTAAGATGTCAAAAATATGTATTAAGATTGTTATATTAGTGATTTCTGTCTGATGTCCGTAACATAAAGGCTTTAAACGACTTACCACAGAGTCAGGTTAATACATATGTTCTGTAAATTTATTTATTTATTACAGGTCGAAGGTTCGATACTGTTGATGAATGTTTTCGTTGAGTTTGTGTTTATTTTTAATATATGCATTGAAATATGATGTCTGTTATCCTGGAGTCAAGTCGATGCATGAGATGTTGTATGTGAATTTATATATTGCTAGATTCCCGCCCGCTTTTTGGCCGGAAATGTTTTACTGTATGACCATCATCATCATGTCAGCTATAGCAAAGTCCACTGTTGAACATAGGCCACCTCATGATAGGGGGTTTTTACCCATAATTGTCACCCCGGGCAGGCGTGGTGGCAATCACAGAGTGCAGCTTCGTGACCAAGCTGCTGCTATCCATCCCCACCCTGTAGTATTTAAGCTGCGCTACTTCGGGTGGATATATATCTGTCAGTTTCGGTTTCTTAGTCGCCTCATTCAATACCTAGATCTGTTGTTATTACGAGAATTCTATTTTGTGTGATAGCTAAACTGTGCAAAAAATCATGCCGATTCTATTGACAAAAGTAAAAAGCCAGATCTATCCCAAGGAAACATGTTTACGGGATAAAAAAAGAAATAATGTGCCACTCCAAGCCATACTTAATCTCTGTGCTAAATTACACTTAGATCTGTTTATTCCGTCCCGGCGTAAAAGTTTACTATATTAGTAAGGATAAAGCTACGTTACCTACGTAGGACGTCGGATAATGCTACTTAATTTTCTTGTATTTATGATAATCAGAACAATTTATTACTATATACACGGGAATAATGTAGGGAGGCATAATTTTCGGACAATTATCCCTACCTGCATTATCTATGTTAAAGCAAGCATAATTGTTGCAAACTTGTGATAGTTCAAGGTGTACCTAATAAACTTTATATATAAAATTTTTGTATCACGATATTTGTCTGGGAAAAAACATCTAAACTATTGAACTGATTTTAACAAATCGTGGTTCTCTTTAATTAAGTATTTGGAAGGCAGAATAGTAATCTAGAGGTGAATAGTGTTTTCGTTAGAGATGACTGATAGAGGAACCGATAGATGGCGGTATATCAATCTGAAAGAGCGAAGCTGAAGTACAATAGGGCGGGGACGGACATCAACATTTCCGTCACGAAGCTTCGTTGTGCAGTTGCCAACACATAATTTTGTTTTTCTTGAGAAAGACTATGTCCATCAGTGGACGTTCTATGGCTGTTGTGATGATCATCGCAATGATGGACGGCACTGATCGTACAAAGGTTTTATTATAAAAGTGGGTGACATTAATAAAGATATGTAAATTATTGTGGATCTTAAAAAAAATGTAATATGTTTTTCTATGAATATAATGATTATTACTAAGGCAGGATTTTAAGGTTTTGTACATAAAGATACATATATATTATGTATTTAAATTTGTAAATTTTGCTTCCCTTTATTGGGTCTACAGCCACTACCTGTCTCTCTAAAAGTCATACGCTATTTCCTCTAAGGCACTTTTAGAATAGGTCTTTGACATATTTCATGGCGGTAAGTAATGTCCGCACAAACAGGTTTCTATTAGCGGAATGTTGCTGTAAAGCCACGTGTACAAGTTACGCTGCCAACCGTACCTGCGTAAATAACGCATCATTGTTTGCTGCGTCGATTCGCATAGTGCACGTGTAGAGTAAGCAACAAAGTGAATTTTTGTGTTTAACTATATTATACTTTGATTTATTATAATAATAACATTCACATAAAATTTTATACATTGACTTGACTCCGAGATAAGTCGCTTAAATTACTTGAAATCAGATAAAAGAGGAATCGAAAATATAATACTATAATATTCCTTCTTATGCGTGGCGCATAAGACTACAGCACAGACGCAGGCACATAAGAATCACAATCATCTGCAGCCATTGGTCCCGTAATGCAAATTTCAAAGCAGAGAAGCCGCGTCTAACAAAACAATACTGATTTATTATGTATAAAGTACGAGTACAAAGACTTTTTATTGTGTCTTGTAGGTATTTTTTTTAGAGCAAGATTAGCCTACGTTTTTCCCTGACTCTTGCTTCTCCAGTTAAACTCAAATTTGAACTCTAAAGTTGTTATAAACAGACGAGATAGGCACAGTCTTGCATTTTTTCTATTACTATAGATTTTTTGATGAAAACACCCGTTGCGAAGATCACAAGGATATTACTAGCGCGTTTCCAAATTTGTAGCTAGAAGATATTTCGTTACATTAGCCAGTAAATTCACTGCTTCTTACTCTGCTCTTTGACTGTAAAAATGTGTAAGAAAGAGGTATCAATACAAACCTTTGTGTGATGTTTACATCTAGTATAGAATGCTCTATCATGCTACAGAACCTGCGTTTACTGCGTAAGTGAGAGTATCCTTATATATATATAAGGATAATAAAAGGAATATATATATATATATATATATATATATTACATATCATCATCATCATCATACCAGCCATTGGAAGTCCATTGCTAGACACAGGCCTCCCAGAAAGAGGGAATTTTGCCCACAGCTCTTTTCTAGATATACTCGATTTTTTTGTCAACGTTACCCCAGATACCACAATGCACTTTGGAACTAATAAAACGCAAGAGGAAAGATCCAATAGGAAATTGGTTTAACCGAGCGCTCCGTGCGAAGTGCATTGTGTATGAACCATTTCACGAGCGCGATGTTTTGAACTTAACTTTGATTTATAGTTGTATTATATTTATTATTATTTATTATGCACGTAAAGTTTAATTCAACAGCTCCAGTTCTAACATTTGAATTTTATAAATGTTGAACGTTCAATTTGTTTTGTTGGTGTCCCGTCTTAATCAGCCTATGTTTATCATAAAAAAAATATTAATACTTATATAAACTAGTGTGCATATTACACAGTTTGATCCAATTTCATAAACAAACACCGTGACACGTAATTAAAAAAAAGAACAAACAAGCAGATCTATTTGAATTGATGGGCCCGATTGTGAATATAGTAGTGATCCTATCTTCTACGCCAAGGACTAACATTTATATGATGAAATTGGTATTTATTCTGTGTCTGGGTGGAAAATATATGTATTTAAGGATTATAATTGAGATGTCAGTGCTATCTGATATCCGTAACACAAGTGCTTTAAGCAACTTATCCTGTGTAAGAGCCAAAGAGAGCCAAAGAGAAAGAGATAAGCCAAGAATATATATAACCTTTTTTTAAAAGTAATTCTATCATTTTTGTTAATTGTACGGATTCAAATTAATATGAAATCCAGCTTATACAAGACAACATCTATCGGTTCCAGCTAGTGTTGTGTTAGTTGTTGTCGTTTCAACAATTTAATGAAACAAAGTATACGTAGACCACAAACAAAGGTCATCTACATCAGTACCTTATTCTCATATGGAATATATACCGCCAAATACCAGTACACAGTAATGGGAATGCGTTGCTGTGTTACGGTTTAAATAGTGAAAGTATTGGATAATATGACATAATATTTTCGAGTCACAAGGTTGGCAACGCACTAGTGATATCTTTGTGATATCAGGCTTTTATATACTGTGGTAACGCTTACCATCATGCGGACTAAATACTTTTTTGTCAACTTAGTAAATCTACAACAGAAATCAAATGCATCTGAAAAAAATATAGCATTTTTTCAAACTTCATTAAAATTAACAGTTATTTTTATCTCATTCAAATGTTTGAAAGGAGTTTTTCGGAACAATTTGGCAATGGATACTACTTCTGTAAAGGTCAGAAGTAGTTATATGTCAGCAAACAGTAACCAATGTCAAAGAGTACTTAAATAAGAAGAAACTTGAGTGGTGTGAGTTGCATACAAGAACATAATTCAAATAAAAACATATCCGACAATACAACCAACTAAGTCCTTCACAATTACAGCTCGTTCAGACGCCTCGGTTAATTGAGTTGTTAAAAACATATTTTATTTAACACATTGACATGTATCGTTGCAACACCGTCGCCCCGGGATTAAACTTTCTGATTATCTTCCATTTTATGGGAACGAGATTTTAAACAAAACCGACAGGGTTAACAATGTAATAATTTAGTTTGAGCCAGTAACTATGCATCAGTTATGCGCGGAAATTATATACGTACCTTATTTATGCTCTTGTAAATGCCACCGGTCAATTAAACAAGTTATTATTATTATCATGTATATATTTTCAAGATATATCGATACGAAATTGAAGACCGACCTCATGTGTCCCTGGATCACCGCTCGTTTATGAAGACATTTAAAACCAAAGGGGGGACCAAAGCAATAGTACCTTTGAACCAGGTGCGACACGAGATGTCTATGGTATCAAAATGGACAAAAAAAAACGACAGGTGGTATATTCATTGGAAGCAGTGTAGCTGAAATGCACTCATCGTGAAGTTTACACACACGATTGCCACTGCTCTTGCCCTTAAGAAAATTATGAGAAATTACCCCTTTGGAAACCACGATTGCCCAACATGGCTATTATAAAGCAAAATTCCCTTTTTCTCCGGAAAGCCTTTGTCTAGCAGTGGTTTTTCAGTGGCACTTCTAAATGCTGACATGATGATCTATAGTATAATATTTTTTATGGATGGATTGGATTGTGTCTTGATTTTTATAAGACCTTCAAATTCTTCTAAATAAAGATTTGTTTGATCAGAGCTAGTACTATATGTAATCTCAAACAAATGATTATTTATATTTCAGTGTAGTTAAGTACGCGTCTCAATTTAAATATATGTTAACTAATAAATTATATAAATTCGCACATATCATTGACTTGACTCCTGATAAGTCACTTAAAGCACTTGTATTACTGACATCTGACAGGAATCATAAAAAAAACTTATATACACATTTAACACCCAGATACAGAACAAATTAAAACTTTCATCATAATAAATATTTGTCCTGAGTGAGATCGAACCGACGACCCTTTGCGCACAAGATAGGATTTCCGCCATTTTTACTATTGGACCCATTAAAGAGAATGTTGATAAGCAATGACTTTAAATAAACTGTTCTAAGAATAATTAACTATGTGTAATTTCATTACACGTATGTATCATAGTAAACATACCACTACACATTTTAATCAGTAAAATGCAAAAAGCAAATACCAAGAAATCCTTACGAAATACCAGAACACTTCTACTAAATAACATAAGACCAAAACGGTGATATATATATGTATTCAAATTTCCTGCCACGCCTCAGTTCCTAGCGCATAAGATACATGTTTCAATTACACTTAGACTTATGGATAAAGTATGATATAAATGCGAACTATCGCGCCTTATCTGGGATACATATTAGTCGTGTTGAAAAAAGACAAGATCCTAGCCT
This sequence comes from Heortia vitessoides, assembly GCA_020976665.1. NCBI lineage: Eukaryota > Metazoa > Arthropoda > Insecta > Lepidoptera > Crambidae > Heortia > Heortia vitessoides. The sequence continues at coordinate 6,441,507 of JACJUM010002971.1, forward strand.
AGGAGTAGGTTTGTTCGTATTGCGGCTTGTATGATTGCTGCTTTTTCATCAGGTACTGCCACTGAAAAGGGATTTTTTTTTATTAGGTTAGGCTCTGGTGGAAACGGTTTCAACGGAATAATATCAAGCTCTATATTATTTTTATCTGTTTTGTAATTAATCAACCCAAACTTATGTGTCCTTCACAAAAATCTTCTTTCCATTTTTATAAACAATCTTTAAAGATCTTGCAAGAGACGCGGAACAGATTTTAAAATGCGATGTAGTTAGTATTGTCACCCTAGAAGCACATCATTTTCGCGTAACTACATCACCCATAATTGCTCATACATCCATCGCAATGGTACAACAAGTGATATTTAGTCTAGGTCCTTTTATAAAGAATGCTTTCATCTCTTTTTTTATAGTAAATAAAATAAAATTATGATAAATAAATTCACACAACATCACATACAAACCTTACTCCAAGATAAGTCGATTAGAGCAGTTGTGTTACGGATATTAGACAATAGGACTCACAGATGTAATTCTGATATACATATTTAGCACCCAGATACAGAACAAACATAAATTATCAATCATATAAATATTTGTCCTGGGTGGGGATCGAACCCACACTTTTGACGCACAAGATTGAAACACTAATGCACCATCGGGCTCCTATTAATGATGTCGAACTTTTTTTTATATTGATTCATGCTAGAACAATCTTAATTATCAATTTCTAGATCTAACTTGCAGTAAAATACTTCTTTTATACGTCATTGTGATTGCTTGTTTATAATTTTTAAGTTATATACATAAGATCTGAAATTTGTATAACCTTTCAACGAAGCTTGGTTGAGCAAACAAGTGAAGGTAAAAGTTACATTATTTTGTAGCTTGCAAATCATATTTTATCCCGATCTCATAGCGTGACGTCCTTCTGCCAATACAGCCAAGCCGCAAATGTCACCCCATAACTCATTTATGTAATAACTCAATAACCGAATTAAAAATTAAGAACTGTTTGGCTACCATAAATTTGTCTTCACCTTTACTGAGTTATTGTTATTGAAACAAATAAATAAATATTATTCGACAGTCGTTAACTCGATTTTGCGATCGGTTGATAAAGTGCCCTTGAGCTGTTTCGTGATGGTCCTTGAACATATGTCCATGTACTGGTATCATACATCTTCATGTCAGAAGTAGAACGTGCACTACTGAACATAGATGCTTCTAATATTGTTTGCAGGTAGTTATGACGATGGGCGAACGCGGTTGCAATCACATGTTTCGCATTTTAGCTACGCTCTTTTATAACCATATATCGGCATAGCAATCTATCAATTGCAATAATTTAATGATTATTTGTAATAATCCCTATCATTTCTTTTGAAATCCCGTTAAATGTCATATATATAAAGTTATAGTCTCTTTGTCCTGGTGTTCGTGAACAAGATTGGTTAATAAAGTATTTTGCATCACTGCGCAATATTTATTAGTTAGCTATATAATATAGATTAAGTTAGAATAATTAAATTAGCAGAAAATTTATTACGTTATAGTCACCTTAACCTTTTATTAAATACACTAACATTGAGGACAAAAGATACGAAATTAAAGAAAAATGTCCGAGAAAAATAAAAAGTGTATTAAATAAATCGCTAAGTTATTTAAAAAAATACATCAGTTTGGGTTACATAAAACATTTTATTTTAATCTAATACTAATCATTTTAATAATGCAAAAATAATTTCAAAGAAAAAGTAAATATTTTAAAAGAAAAATAATGCATACGGAAAGCTTTGATTTCCTTTCTCAAAAGTCTTAATAGGAATAAAGCCAGCCCCTGATATCAGATCTATTCCACGCATCCAGATCACCCGTGATCTATAAATCAGCTCGACCAAATACAGCCAACATGGCCGCCAAGTATGGAGGCCGAATGTTACGCGGGCGGAATATAGCTGGGGATTTATTAGAGTTATTGCCGATGTTGGGTAATGCAGAGTTTGATGCAGGTATGAAAAAATTCTGCAGTCCGAGGATCGAGGATAACTACATACATACGGCACATGAATTCAATACCCGGAAATGACGGATGAAAGTTTTAAATGGCACGCGTCTAAACTTGTTTTGATTTTATTCAATAAAATCAAGCAACTTTTATAAATCTTATCACATTGCTTTTTAAACTGTTAAACATTTGAAAATAAATTTAATCAAAAACTCTAAAGTAACAGATATAGCAATAGATTTATAGTAGCTAGTAAATGTTGCCAAACCAAAATTAAAAAAATTAACGAAATGTTTTATTTTTTAATGTTACCATGCAGAGGTATTGAAGTAAGTTTCACATATCTCTGGTAGTGATAGACAAAATAAAAATTTAATACTTCATTATAACTTAAAACATGAACAGAAATTAATTTGTCATTTTTTATACATTAAATAAATATTCTTAACGTTTTATGAATAATATAAAAATATCTTTTGTATAAATTTTAGGATGATAAAATTTTCTTTCATTTCATTTTTTTTTGTTAATTAACGTATAAGCCGATTTAATATGACAACACCTTTTGTAGGTGTTGTCATACTTCAATATTAATATTGTTATTTTTAATTAGGTAAATGTAAATTCTTAATCTATCACATAATCATAAAATCAAAAACATTAATTTACAAATCGATTTCTATATATGTGAGGTACCGGTAGAGAAGAATAGTACCTCCCTCTGTACCAGGTCGAAAAAGGCGACTAAAGTACTAGAATAAATCGGTACATACATCCAAATCAGTATAGCTCAAATTAGGTGGGCACCCCCGTCACAAAGCTGCGCTCTGCCTTGCTTGTCTAGCGCGGCGATTATAGATAAAATTCCCCCTTTCTTGGGAAGGCCTATATTCAGTGAACTTCCAATGGCTGTAATTATCATAATTAATCTATAGTAGTCTGCTTTTGGTGTTCGTAATGTTTTTAATGTGAAGATATTATTATAATTATTATTGAAACACTCGGAGATTACCAAGTAATGTATTTTAATAGCGCTCTACTAAGGTGGAGAAGCAAAGGTGGCTAGAAAATTCAATAGAGAATAAATTTTAACTGCTATAAACTAGTCTAAGGTACAAGAATCGACAGATGGCGGTATATCAATCCGAAAGAGTGTAGTTCGAAAGCAAATGGTGGGGATGTGCAGCAGCATCCCCGTTGCGAAAGCTGCAGTCTGCGATTGCCTAGCACGGCAATAATGGGCAAAATTCTCTCTTTCGTGGGGAGGAGGTCCAGCAGTTGACTTTCAGTGGCTGTAATTACGATGATTATAAACTACGACGATTACTATAGCAAAATATGGGTGGTCACAAGCTAGACTTTGAATTAAAAAAAAATGTTCAGTAACTTGCCTAATTAATTATTCTAGAAATTAAAGACAATTTGGAACTTTTAATCAACAATAAAAACAAATGTAATTTTTTTATGTTCTTCAACCAATTATTTATAAAGATGTATAAAAGAGATTCAGAAGTCAATGATAGCAACTTAGATAAACAAATTTTAAATTACGTTGTAGTATTTAGCACTCACAAATGTTATGTTTAATTTCATGTTAGCATTTAACAACTATTGTGATAGGCACAACATTATTGTTAATGTGAAAACTTGCGGTCTGTCTGTATGTTTCATATCTTAACACAAATAAACAGATGAACTTATAGGACTCTAGTAATACATAAACTACATTGTAAACTTAACGCAGGTGAAGTCACCGATCGAAAACTAGTAAGCAAGCCAAAAAAATTTGACAGATATTTTCGAAACTTTTGGGCATTAGTCATCTCCGGAAAAAGATCATCGTCAAGAGCCACAAAGCGAGAGAAACCACGTGCGACATTTAGTTATATTCATAAAACACGGGGGTTCTCGTAAAACCGGTACAAGGAGCAGCATAAAGTTACATTTTTGGGTTTATGATTGAGCTTGCACATAAAATTCTCATAAAAAAAACTTGACGACATGATTAACTATAAAAAAGTAAAACTTATCTTTTCGCTTACACAAGTTTCTTATTTAAATATATCCTTTTTGTAACTGTAACTTAGGATTACGTTAGTTTGAAGGAGACAATGCATTCTGTTGTACAAACAGTATAAATACTTTTTAACTTTATGCTGCTCAGAAATCCCATTATTTATTATGAATATGAAAAAAATATATGTTTAGAAATATTAAAATTAGTAGATCTAGATAACAAATCCTTAACAAAGGGCATACGGAATAGTCGACTCTACCGTACAAGTGTTTGAGAGGTAAGACAATGCGAGCAAAGGTAGATTTTCCTACTAAGTCCTGGAATGGAGACTAACCACTGACGTAGCAGTACAGCGTAGCACACCCACCCACAAGGACATGCCAAGACCAGCATGTTTTAGCTAGGTGTAGACCGCATACAAATGATCCTATTGGAAATCTCTTGGGAAGATCTATATTTATCATTACTAAGAAAAACGCGAAAGTTTGTAAGTATGGATGCGTGGATGTATGTTTTTTATTCCTTCACACCCGAGAGGCTTAACAGATCTGAATGAAATTTAAGAATATTTTGAGATTTAGTTTGGAGTAACACGTAGGCTACTAACCTCAGGGATGAAATATGAAGTGAAAACATCACGGACAAAGTCGCAACGGAAAGCTAGTGTCCAATAGTGATCGTCTTACTATGATATGATAATGATATGGAATTGATTTTTCTCTGAAGATTAAACCACTCAAAAGATCTATCACGATATAGCCCTCATAGTCAAAACCCTTACCATTATTTATAAACGAATAAAGTGACTTTATTATCCCAAATTTTTATTTAAAATTAACTCAATGTGACTGTTTGGGAAATAATACCATTATATATAATTATGTGTTAACAATATTACTATTTATCTTAAATTATTTTCGTAATAATTTTGTTACTTCGTATTTCCTATTTATATACATTTCAAGATAAATTTAACTGATATCCGATTATATTTATATGTCTCAGAAAATAATATATAAAACTTTTCTATTTACCTATTAGAGTAGCGTGATGATAAATCACTTATGGCATGTGTTTTATTCATGTTGTTTCATTCATTATTTATATGTAAACTAGTTGAATAACTAAAGAATCGTTTATTGTACGTAAATAATAATATGTGAGATGATATCATGTTTTATTTAATAGTATTACTGCAATAAAAACGTGACACAACCACAATAAAACAAATAATGTCCATCATGAACGTTTATTTTTTCATTCCCTTTATAATACTATCTTTATTAATCAACACAAACTCGTAAACTGATCCGAAATTATTCGTTTAACGGGCTTTATTTCATGTTTCGACTTTAACGGGCAATGGAGCACCTGACAGTTCTTTACATGTAAATATTGTATTGTTTTACAAGGAATTCGCGCATTAAAGATGAACATATAAAAAGTGTTTTTCATGGCGGCGCGTGTCATTTTTGACCTTTAACCAACTGATATGCTGAGATGTCCAGAATTTATCTTCATTGTGTGCATAAGAAGTGTTAGGTATCAATACATTGAAGTATACAAGTTTATGTTTTTCCTTCAACGGTATATCAAAAGAGTGAGAAGGAATTTTGCGTAATTCCCTCGGGAACTAAATGGACTCATATAATTAATATAATATACTATGTTATTTGTTGAATAGTACCTCACTAAGCATCAGTACCCGTAAAAGGTGATTGAAATATTGAAACCGACAGATAGGAGAATATACATCCTAATTAGCATAGCGCAAATATAGTAGGGTAGCAATGAGCAGCAGCATCCTAGTCTTGAAGCTACGCGCTATAATTGCCATCATGCCGCAACATGCCCAAAATGTGGCAATTATGGACTAAATCCCCTGATTGATTAAATTTGCTTGGGAAGGCCTTTGTCAACGAGTGGGCGTCTTACTGCTGACATGATGGTGAGGGTGATAATAATAACATCACAATTAGACCTCGTGCCATAAGGTACCGGAATAGAAAAGTACCTCCCACTCCACCAGGTGTCGTAAGAGGCGACTAAGGTACAATAACTGTAATATGGTGGTATATCTAACCGAAACAGTAGCACATGTGCACAGTGCGGGTATGGGCAGTAGTATCCCCGTTACGATAGCTGCGCTCTGAAATTGCCAACACGCTTGCCCAGCACGGAAATTATGTGAAAAACCTCCATTCATGGAGAGGTCTATGTCCAGCAATGGAGGTTCAATGGCTGGTATGATGAATAAGACCTCTTAATGATTACATACAACTACTACTTAATCAATGGCATATCTTGAAATTACTAAAAAATATTGTAAGTAAACAATTTATCAAACAATAATAGCAATACAAACCGATCGAATTTCTCCACAACGAGTTAATTTAAATATGCAACGGGTTCGGTTTCTGATTGTACTCACTATTTATGTTTGATTGGATTGCTCACTAGCACGCCACCACCGCGCCTCTATCGCGCGTTGGATATTCAGGAATTAATGCTCTGCATGCATTCAATGTGCTCGGAAAATAAATGCATAGAAATATGTATGCAAAATGACTCAAAGTTTATCGAATTAATAGGTGAATTCGCACAACATCTCATATATTGACCTGTTTCAGTGATAAACACTTGTATTACGAATATTAGATAACAGAGGAATCACAAATATGCTACTTAAATACTATCTGCGCCATCGGGCTTGTCACATATATATTCTTATAATTATATAAATCTAGTCGCACGTTGTTCGAAATTTGATTAATTTTGTAAAATCCTTTTTTTATTTATTCCACATTGAATAGAAAATTAACGTTTACTCCGTTAAATTTATTGTATTTCATTGATTTTATTTCTAGTGCATTGTGTATATAAGAAATAGCTTTATGTACATCTCTATATTTACATAAACTGTCTCAAATGTTTATCAATTCACAATTTTTCCTTAAAAAGGGATTGAAATTTATCGCATCACATTTGTTATATTTAGATTTACTACTATTTGTTCTATTATTAACTTTTTAATCTAAAAGGATCTTTTTTTTAGGAAATAAAAAGAAATTGAACATGCATGCAGGTTCTTTTAATGAACCTGCAAATTTAGTTTTAAGACAATTATCATTTATGTAAGACGATTCTTAAGATCCCGAAGTGTTATCACCTATTTAGATAAACCACCACCATTTGAACCATCACCTATTTTGGAAATATTAATGCTTTTATTTATTTAAATTAAGTACATTTCAAGTTGGACTTTGAGATACTATTAGCAAAAAATAATGGCGACAGTTTATTTAGCGAAAGAATACAAGGATAAAATATAGCTACTGTTACTTCTTAAAATAGTTTTTTCATTTATTTGTTACAACTTAAACAAATCAAATCTTGTTGTCATAGCTCAAATTTTAGTAAGTATCTGAATTTTCTATGAAAATGTTATATATGTTAGTCGGTAAAACTGAAACTATAGGTGGCAGAATTTTTTAAAGTTTTTAAGTTAAATCGTAAGTAATATTTACCAATTTTATATCATTAGTATAGATACAAGGTATGTGAAGACAGAACAGGCAGAAAACTCATTATCAATTTATTTTTATTGGAATAGCAAATTCAATTAACGGGAATGTCTCCTTAGGTAGACTTAGTTTTATCAGACGACTACTGACAGTAGGTTTTAGGTTCAGTTTCCAATTAGCAAAGCATATGCAAATGAGAATGTGTGAAGAATGTACTTACTTAATGTAGTTACTATACTAAAGCAAGCAGCATGATATTTTCAACACTTATTCTCGGAAAATAACTTGAAAAGCAGTTATTTTTTAAACATCTAGAAAAACAAACAATTTCTGCGATATGAGAAAAAAATAAGTAAAGGTTTTTAAGAATTTTTATATTCATCATTAGCATTGAACAGGAACAGGACTGGGATGAGCAGCTTGTTCATCCGAGGTCACGTTCTGCAATCTCCACCATGCCTGCATAGCGTGACAATTATGGACAGAATTATTATCTTTTTTTCGGTGCGGCCCATGTCTACGTGTCACGATAGTGCGATAAACTTTTTTATTTTTATTCACTAATAAAAATAAAAAAAAAACAAAATCACCCCTCTTTATTATTATGGATCTTTCAATACGATCCCGATGACGCACATGGTAATGATCCTGTCTTGTGCGCAAACCCACCACTCAGGACAAATATTTAAATGGTGACACTTGTTTGTTTTGTGTTTGGGTGTGAAATATATATATTTAAGTATTATATTTAAGATGTCTCTGCTATCTGATACCCGTACCACAAGTGCTTGAAGTGGCTTATCACGGAGTCAGGTCTATGTATGAGATATTGTATGAATGTATTATTATTATTTATAAAAAAGTCGGCAATAGCATATTGTACTCCTAGATAAAGACTGTTGTTTTATATATTACTTGTATAGCTTTTTAAAAAAGCTTTGTTTTTTAATACAATCATCCCATTACTTTTGAAAGTGCACTGCTGGACCTAGGTCTCCCCGAAAAGGGGGAATATTACCTAGTCCCGCCCGGGCGAGCTCTATATTTAATAGAGTATATTTCAGATTCAATTGATAATACATTATTGCCAGTTCTGATTTTATAATATAAAATATGTTTGAGGACTACAATTCTATTTAACGAAATTAAGATTTTGGCTTTTACTGTTAACATGTCAATATTTGTTAACATTTAGGCGTTCAATCGCGGTTTATTTTTTGTTCAACGTTTTGGTTACCTTGCGGCAACCTTTTTCAAGATAGGATTAAATCAAACAAAACAATACAAAAAATTAAGTAAACTGTGATTGACTGGTTTTAAAAATGTAGTTTTATTATTACTACTTAAGTTTCATTATTAAACGGGCATATGTATTTATAAAGAACAAGTATATTTGCTTCAGCCCTAGAAGTCAGCGTGTTACAATAAATATAGCATGTACGTCCGCGGGTTCGCGTGTGAAATGTGTTTTAATTGGCGACAGATATCGGACTCAAATGATTGACTGTAGTCAACGCAGTGCCTTGCAAAGCTGTTTACAGAAATCGAACTAACCGATTGTACAAACGCTAAGTGACTTTGAACTAGTTTTTAAGGTAGAGTTATTTACGCTATCACTGTATAAGGCTTATTAAGAGGCTTTTTCTCATCTAAAGTATAGATATATGACGTGCCCCGATCAAACATTCGGTAGTATTTTATACGCCAAGGGTCATGCCTTTGATATCCTACCAGGACTAATGTGTTTGTTCTGTATCTGGGTGTTAAATATATCATTAATCACTGTATTTGTGTTTTTGACTTAAAACGACTTACCTTGACCTCTTATATATGTGTTATTTATAATTACATCCATTGGAAGTCCACTACTGAACATAGGCCTTCGCAAAAAGGGTGAATTTTGCCCATAATTGCCGCGCTACGCAAGCGTGTTGGCAAACGCAGAGCGCAGCTTTCGCGACGGGGATGCTACTGCCCATCCCCACCCTCTGCATTTGAGCTACACTGTTTCGGTTGGATATACCGCCATTTGTCGGTTCTGATACCTTAGTCTTACGATACCTGGTGGCAGAGTGTAATAGTACCTCTCCCAGAACCAGGTGTCGTAAGAGGCGACTAAGGTACCAGAACCGATAGATGGCGGTGTATCCATCCAAAAATAAAGTACCTCAAATAACCTGTATATTCAGGGATGGGCAGCAGCATCTCCGTCGCGGAAGCTAAGCTCTGTGATTGCCAACCCACTCACTCAGAGTGGCAATTGTGGGCCTGTGTTCTATATCCAGCAGTGGGCTTCCAATGGCTGATATAATAGGATGATGGTGAAATATAGTTTAATAAGAAGAACAGATGCAGTAGCGTTATTTATATTGGTTTTATGGTATTTGTCATCAAATTATGTTATTTTTTTATATTATGATGGTTTTCGTATATAAATTGTATTGTATAAAATCATCTAGATATAGAATAAAAAACGATTGTGACAGGTGTCATTAAAAACAAGCTATATTGAACGCACTATAGTTATCCCAATATACTCTATGCATACGGACTTCACTTAATACCCTATCACGCGTCAATATCGTGGTCCAAGCAGAATCTTGAATCGAGATTTTCGTTATACTCTTACGAGTGTATACTATTTTAAATTTACTCCAGTAAAAAACGTACACAATTTTTAAACTAAATAATAATACTAACAATGACAATTAAAAGTAAGTGGATGCTTCTCAAAATCAAGTAAACCATTTAGTTGTGCAACAATTACCAACACAATTTTATACAGAGTTAACTGCGCGCGATTACAATTCTAGATATTAAAAGTAGTCTAAAAGTAAAACTCCCAGCTTCAACTTCCGTCTTTATCCTTATGTCTAAAAATGCAATTTCTTAGAAAAGGTGAAAAATTTAGCATAGACAGATATAGATGAGGGATGAAATAGTAAACTGTTTTGCTAACAATATTATTTAATCTTAAAATATAATAAGAATCACGTAATTGCTAATAAGCGCGTCTCCTGTATAAGCTATGACGCTGGGCGTGGATTTAATTTTTTTTTTAATTCTGAAATGTGTAAACCGTTCTAAAAACAAGCTTCAACAGCATTTTAACCAAATGTACTGAAACAAAAGACACAATTCAATTCTGAAGCCTAGTTTTTAATGTAATATATAAAGGAGATAAGCATAGCAATTATTATCAGTTTATTTCGATGAATCATCTGATGCGAGAATTTCCAGCACAAAGTTTCTTAAATAAAAAATAAACTCTATTTCTATATATAGAAGTGACCAATTTGTTATCGTTTCGTGCATAAATAAAGAAAAGTCCATTTAAAAATACGGTATAATCGGCTTTGCGATTTAAAGACATAAAATTACACCTACCCGAGATTCTTCTCACTAAAGTGTCGCTTCATATTGCTAAAACAAAGAGAGCCCCGAAACAGCGCATTAAACCTTTAAAAAGTGTGACACCACACTTGTGCCCGATATGCAAATGGCTGGGCAAAATTTCGCAATCGAAAATTGCGCGTAGAATATTTATGGCTCAATTTTGCCCATGGGACAATGCGAGTTTCCTCGTGAAACATCCGCGGTATGGGCACCGTTCGTGAGACCAGCGTCCAGTTTAATTGCAGGCCTTTTTTTTACACTCAACCGGTGCAGTTTGCGCGTGCATTTGTTATTTACGAGCTGTACTTTTTGGGCGTCGCCTTTTAGGGATGGTATGAGGGCATCATGTTTTACGCTTGTAATTTTCGGAGGGTTAGGTTAACTGGACTTTGCACTGTTATTAATGCAATTTTTGAAAGAACACTTTTTGATTAATCAAATGAAGAAAATATTTATTTCATCGTCCCTTTTTGTAGTTTTTATATATATCAACTTACGTTGTCTTAAGATTCGTGCCCAATATAGTAAAGATATACCGACAGAATATAATAGTACCTCTCACTGCAGCAGGTGACGCAAGAGGCGACTCAGGTACCAGAACCGACAGATGGCAGTTTATCCATCCGTAACAGTGCAGCTCAAAAGCGCGGGGCGAGGATGGGCAGCAGTATCCCCGTTGTGATAGCAGCGTTCTGCCATTACCAACACGTCTGGCGCGACGATTATGGGCAAGAAACTTCCTTTCTTGGAGACGCTTATGTCCAGCAGTGGACTTCCAATAGCTGGTATGATGATGTCTTAAAATTCAAGCTGTCAATAATTCATCAAAATTCACAAGCTAGTTATATTATAAACGTAAGAAACATACACACTTTCAAGTGTATAATAATTAATTATCTTGATAATCTTTATTAAGATATAATAATGATAATAACTTTATTCAACAACAAAAGGAAACTTAAGTTAAAATACACTTTGATACTTAAGTACCTAAACTAGGTCTAGCCTTATAGGCACCTTATAGGTTCTTATAGGCACCTTATGGCTATAAAATCTTTCCATTTCAATCACACCTCGAAAATGTAATTCTGCATGCTATTAATCAATATTAATATAAAGATAACCTTGTACTGCCAAAGGTAAATGGGATATAGATAAATATTTTCTAATATTTATGATGGCATCTGACGACGAGTAGGTATTGTGTAACTTAATATTGTATTAATGTATCGGAAAGATTTCCAATTTAAATATTTTATTAAGTAAGCCGGAATCGTACAATTTCCCAAGGTTGCGATTTGTCGTTTTAATAGGAAACAATATAATTTATACAAATAATATAATTTATGGCTTACATGGTATGTATGTATGGCAATATTTATACATTGGACTCGCTCGTTTGACCCTTGTGAAGTACATACATCAATATATTCCATTAATAAGTGTCTGACATTATGAGGAATTAATGCGAGATCTAGTAATTTTTTTGCTTTAATTTATGCGAAATCATATTAACTATTTATTAAAAAATTATATAGTTATGTTAAATAGTTTTTGACCTTCTTTCCATGATTAGACTTATATGTACAACAATATTTATTTAAAATCCAATTAAAATTTACTGAGGTAATTGCATTCAAATAAACATACGAATTTCCTATTCAGTAAAAATAATTTAAAAGAAAACCAAAGATACTATCTGATTGACAGATTCGTCCACGTCCACGTACGTTTACGTAAGCATGTTAAAATATGAAGACGTGCAGCAACTTCATTTCTATCATCTGTTATCGACTTATTTTTTGTCATTGTTAATACCTGTTTTACTAATGCATATGAAAACTGGAATGAAAACCCTTAGCCCTCACAATATCATCAATAATAACAACTCAAAAGTGAATCGCGAAAAGTGAGGTCTTAAACAAAAACTGCGACGGCATTCTTCCTTACAACTCTCTCTATAAACACATGCGCGCGAGTGTAATCGTCAACGGCAATCGAATGCTACGTTTAATCGAGTAAACTCTGCTCGCCGGCTCGAATGATTTATTGCTGTAACACGCGCTTTTTGTGCCGTCTCGTACGGTCGCGGAAACAATTTCGAATCATTTATGCCGGCCGCCCGATCGGCCACCAAATATGGCTTCGAGATGACCCGCTGTCCTACCTGTTTTCGGGTGTTTCACCTTAATTTCGATAAAAATGGACGAACAATTCTTTTTACTCTTATTTTTTTTCCAAACGCAAGATGAGAAATTGAAATTGACAAGACCGTTTTTACACCAACTTTCTACCATTTTTTTCTGCTATAAACGATACGAGTTTCAATTTAAACAGTGCGGTGTCTCAAAAAGTTAATGAGCCTTTGTAAAGTATAACCTGTTAAGGCCTATGTAGATGTTAAGTTGAAAAAAAACATTCGCCAGAAGACAAATTGCCGATAAAAATTCCCGAAACCACAGGCACCGACTACTGAGAGGTTCGAGCGAACACTTATTAATTTTCATGAGTGCGTGCTCCAATTTTTTGCCTGGAAAGTTGCACACTGTGCAGTGGTTCGATCCTCGTAAACTTTTATAGCGCCTGTCAACGAACTACAGCTGGTAGATTGCGAAAAGTCAGATCTTCTCAAAGTAAACGCAAACATAAGGGAGTTCTCAGTTGATCTTTATTGAGGAAATAAATTATTTGTAAAAGGTTTACGATACCATGTCTTTCTATGACAATTCAACTAGGTGACTCTGTGATTTACACTAGTAACATATTATGGCTTCTCACGTCACATAAAACATACGGGGCAATCATAATCATTAACCATATCTTATAAAAAAAATAATTGCTGTATTTACTTCGTATTTAGTGACTTCACTTACTCCCCTAAACACCCATAATATGAACGGTTGGTCATATGGGGGTTTGATAGCTCTTTCTTAGAGATTCATTCGTACTCGGAATCTGGACGACATGAGAGAGATATAAGTATTTTACAATGAAAAACAAAGGCTTTATAAATAACATTTCAAATTTAATGATAATACTGTTAGTAGGGAAGTTTTGTTTATTATTAATTTATATCAGTATTTTCTATTAATTAATGGTCCATATGATCGAGTCCTCTTCGAAACAAAACCTCTATGGCTACACTTTGGCTCATGGAGATGTGCCAACATTATCAAGACGTATATTTTACGAAAAAGAAAATAAAAAAGCCATTTTTAACTATCTCCACAGCTGAGGATCTTATATTTGTCATGAGTAAATAAAGAGCACAAGTCTTGACGTATTTTGTGAGTCTAATGGTGGGTCTAAGGCACTGAAGCTGGTACCAATGGCTTATCATTCCTTCCAAAGTCATCTATCCCAAAACAGGTTCAAAAGTTACGCAACTCCAACAATCATGCGGCGGGCGCATTAACTATTGCGATGTGTACTCTTTATAGAGTTATATAATCTCATCATCATCGTTATCATTTCAGTAGCCATAATACGACCACTACTAAACAGAGGCGACCCCAAGAAAGGAGGAAATTTTTCCATGATTGCCGCGCTGGGCTGACGTGATTTCAATCGCAATGCAGCCTTTATGTTTTTATGCAACGCTGTTCCAAAGATATACCGCCATATGTCAGTCACGGTACCTTTGTCATCTCTACAATACCTAGTATAGGGAGAAATAATATTCGATTCTGCTGGTACTCCATGCCTAATAAATGAGCTATATAGAAAATCCATGAACTCTTATTTATAAACAATGCTTTTAGGGGGGCGATGGATACTACAAACTTGAGAAACAGTGGTTTAATTATGGCTGTTAATCTCAAGGGTAATGTTAATGCGTGTGGGTAAATTAAGGTTTGGGAAAACACTGATCATTTTGACGGGTTTGGGATGAAAGTACGAGTTAAATAGATACATACAGGAGGTAGTAATTAAGAGTCAGGTCAAAAGTACGAAGACAAAACGAGCGTTTATGAAATTAATAGCGAGTAAAGGAAATGAGAGGTATGCCGAGATCGTAACAAGTGGAGATCTATAGATTTTGCTTACTCCGATGAAACACAGGCGTTATGTATGTATATGTAAAATATGCCATCACATTCCTAATAACGAATTTATCATACCGGGCAAAAAATGACATATCACTGTATCATATCATTTAGGTGATTATTCAAGTTCAACTACTGTATTTGTTGACATTTACGTTTGTCAATGTCATTCATTGTTTAAACGGTGAAATAAGTTACCTTATGAATCTCTTTCTAGCTGACTAACTTTAGAAAGTAAATTTTATTTTAATTTATCATGATCATCATATCATTGATAGGATATCTACAACAGAACATGGCAGGCCTTCCCATGGCCAGCCCCAGGCCTATATCCTAAATTTTAAAACGCTATGATTTTTAAAACTACTGACATTTTTACACAATATCGTGAGGTTACCGTGGAAATGCAAAGTTGCAAACTAAGTAATAAATCGCTACCTACCTAAATTAATTAAAATTAAATTGATATCTGGGGGCACGGCAGTGCCCCCACCAAGTCGAGCAAAAAAGCGTCACGGCCGTACCATCCTTTTCTCGAAGCAACTCGGAGCAATTCAGGCCATTTTCGACCCCCTGTAACTTCGTTGTGGATAAAACTAGAAGACTGAAATTTTCAGTAACCATGCAGGCATTGTAAAGACACGCATATTTAAAATTTCATTCAATTTGCACCAGTATTTTAAGAATTATAACGGGTCAAATTTCTTAATTTTGTTTAATTTTGTCACTCACTGACTCATGATCATCAAAAGTCTAAGGCACTTCTAGCAGACCTAGAAGCTTCAAATTTGGAATGTAAGTAGTGTTTGGCGAATGAATCAAGGAAAAACTAAAAAATCTAGAAAAAACCGCAAAAAAAAACTAAGCCCATACAGCCAATCGGTATTCCCGTCATGAAAACACGTGTATTAAATTATTAATTAATGCAAAAAACGTACCTACGTGCGTATTCGTACTTATTACGAGTGCGTAAGGTTGTATAGTTATATAATTATTATATAATTATAGACGCTAGCGAGTTAGCACGGCCGTTGCTACGCGCCGCGCGATGGTGCGGGGCGGGGACAGTGGCGCGGCGGGGACAGTGGCGGGGCGTGCGCAAGTGGATGTCGCCGAGCGAGCAGCAGCCGCGCTCATACGCGCGAGCGACCCAATGCTGTTCGGATGTGCCCAGAATTCTTACCTATAAGTTTGGGATTTTCATTGATAATTTCGATTGCTATATTATTAGTTTGACGACTAAAGGCTACTCTCATTGGTTTACTGATATTATTTGCTTACAATTTAGACGTTGTTCGAATAAATAATTTAAATTAAATATTGATACTTTAAGTACCTAAGTATTTATAAATTTCTTATTACCTAATCGTATTTCTGCATAAAAATAACTTTGCAATCTAACTTGTAGGTAGTCGCAATGGATTCAGTAATACTGTATGTGAATGATCAGCCTTGTCCACACTGGGCTGTTCCTATACCTGGTGATGGTTCGTGTTTATTTTATTCTTTGTCATTCTCTATGTATGGGAATATTGAGTCGTCGTTATTAGACTTGCTATAATCGAGTATGTGGTAGCGCATTGGGATGAGTTACAAGTGTATACTTGTGACGAGCATGGAGACACCTACATTAACGCTAATTTGTATACAACGGCAATGGTAAAAACCAGTACTTACGGTTCCGCGCCTGAACTCATGGCGGCCGCCGCTTTGTATCCGTAACTGTCTACAATATACAAAAAGAAATGAGATCCCATCAAAAACAATACTTGTCAAAAAAAACCAAGTCTCGCAATTCAGTTGTTCTGCAGTAAAAAGTTGTGAGATCCATGTAATACCAAGTCGGTTATTAATTTATTCAGTCTCTACTTAAGCGACTTTCTGTCTTAATACGTCCAGTCTCTAAGACCACGATCGTGGTCCATAACAATTGAAAATCAATTGTGTCTGGAATCTCCGTAGTTGAAGCATTAAGTTGTTACGTAATAATTAACAGCATCTTATAGTGACGCATATCGATATTAAAATTCTTTAATGTTTTATATAAACATATTGAGACTTAGCCATCGCCTGAAAACACGTGTAAATTCAATCGCCTGAAAACACATGTAAATTCAATTATTTAGTGCGATGGCCAAGTCTCAATATGTTTATATAAAACATTAAAGAATTTTAATATCGATATGCGTCACTATAAGATGCTGTTAATTATTACGTAACAACTTAATGCTTCAACTACGAAGATTCCAGACACAATTGATTTTCAATTGTTATGGACCACGATCGTGGTCTTAGAGACTGGACGTATTAAGACAGAAAGTCGCTTAAGTAGAGACTGAATAAATTAATAACCGACTTGGTATTACATGGATCTCACAACTTTTTACTGCAGAACAACTGAATTGCGAGACTTGGTTTTTTTTGACAAGTATTGTTTTTGATGGGATCTTATTGTTTGAAATTGTCTTATATTTTAACCAATTCGTTGCGTCGTGTCTTTCTTACTATACATCATGTAATAAATTCGTGGTTAACTCAATCAAATGCTTTTGTCATGTCCACAAAAGTGCCAAATGATATGACTATATTTTCCATATTTGATATAACACCTTGAGAATAAATTCTCTCAGCCATTCAGTCATACATACGTCGGCTTATTTATTTGTTGTACATTAAAGGACCCATAGATGGCGCGCAAAGTTATTTCAATAAGAAATATAATTGATGTAGTTACGAACCGCTCCCTTTCTTCCCTTACACTCTTATAAACGGTATCAAGGCCAAAAAAAGCCAACCGGACGCAATGTCGCCAAAGAGTGCTCAATTAATTAAATAATTAATCAGCTAATTGCACGATGATTTGCTTTTTACATCGCGTTTCGGCCGAGTTTATGTCAATTTGTACGGAGTCCGGTCTCAGACTGGTCTGCCCCAAGAATATGAAGTTAGTGGACCATGGAGTCACATTTTTGGTGATATTTATAGTCTGAAAGTGTATTTTTCTTGGTTTCCGTTCTATTCATATCTGCATATGTACCTCACAATCACCTATTTCTAACGCTGAACAGTAGGGTTTCGGTTTGAAGATTGAGGGGGACAGTGAAACTACTCGGTGTAATGTTAAAACGCGTTAGTGATATCCTAACTTTCTTGTGATAATACGCGCGTGTAAATGCTGCGGTGTCATAGACCATCACGTTAACGCGAATTGTAAGATTGTTTATCGCATTAGTCATTAGACTATAGTAAAAAGTACATATAGCACATATTGTAAAGTGTAATAAAATATTGTAACAAATTAAATGTATGTAATTTTAACACATGAAATTGGCTGAATAAAACACTGATGAAGGCACCTCAGTAATAAAAGGTCCTACCTTCTAGTCCAGCAATAGGTTCAACTTAAAAAAACCGTATTAAGATTAATGGAGTGGATGGCAAAATGAGTAGTCGAAGATCTGTATAGTATACCGTCACCCATTGTTTTTATATTAATCAACTGAAGTAAAAGATTTCAATAAAACAGAAGTTATACTTCACTTTCTTTGGTGAGAATCCGCACTTTTTAATACAATTAGATCGATTAAAAAAGTAGAGGCTGCTTTCGACTGATTTCTTGCTTAAGGACCTCTTTTAGACATTGTATTTTACCAGTCTCAACTATGACACAAATCTTAAACTCACTTCATTTAAGAAATTACTGTATGGCATAATTTCTATTAAAACACCTAACTCCTAATAAAAAACGGTGAAAGTGAATGGTGTACATTTTTTTATTTGAATCAGTGGTTAATCCTTGAACTTATTTGCCCTATAAATAAAAATCTTGCAAGAATGCATACGTACCGTAAAAAAAAGAAATGCCGTGTCCATTAATAAAGATCCATGGTAATACCTTAAAAGATTAATCGTACGCGGCTAAGTGGAGTAACCAGGTCGGTATTCCAGTTTTAAAGGTCTGAAGCGAAATCTTCGGATCTAGATTGTTATAGGGATTCTTCATTTCAGTGGAATTTTTTAATAATAACTCTGTTTGTGTCGTCTTATTTCGTTAATTTTTATCACGATTTTATACATATTGCAATCGATGTTATGGCTATTTTTAGTCATTGCCTACAACTTTGTCTGCATACATATTTTAATAACTTAGCCATGCCCCGCGACTTTGTTTGTATGGATGATTTGTATTAGATAAATAATCGTACAGATAAACCTCGCACAAATTCACTAATTATACCACACAAGTACTTTGACTTACACATTACTTGTAATTTTGTATTGTAAAACGATAAAAAAAATATTTTACCTATATAGTACCGGATAAGTGTTAAGACATGAGAATTAGATATGTATGTATTAAAAATATGTATAAATATTTTGTTTATATACTTGCACCTAAAGCAAACATTTGCTTCCATACAAATATAAACATTGACACTAACACTTACATTCAAATACTCGTATACGTCCACTCATACACTGACATGCACACGTTCATTCATATATGCCGTTATATCCTAATCATAATCCGAAATATGCACATACTTATAGTCGTACTAACTCTTGTGTTTACTTGGTCCACCGAGATGTTGAATTATATAGAGTGTGAATTAAAGGATCGAGTAAATCGTAACACAAGGGGTGAGAGCCTGGTGGTTTGTAACACAAGCATATGCTTAGTTTAGATACCAGTCTCTCACAAATGATACCATTTGTAAAGAGAAAAATTAAATGCTTAATATTAATATGCATATTTTTAAATCACACGACACCTGGCTCCGAGATAAGTAGCATAAGGAACTTTTGTTAAAGATACCAGGCAACAGAGAAATTACAAATATAATACTTAAATACGTATAAATAACACCCAGACACAGTACGAATGCAAATATTTATCTTGGATGGGGATCGAACCCACGACCTTTGGTGCAAAAGATAGGAACACTAACATTGCGCTATCGGGGACATCAATTAGAGGGTTGGAGGGCCAGTGCTCTACAAAAATAGTTATTATTGTTATTAATATTATATAACCGCCATTTTGATCAGAATATAATTAATTCGCTTTCACTGAAATGTTACTAATGACACAACGACACGAAATTGATTGGGACCAAAAGTATGTGCCTTTTTCTAAAGTTTTAATACCTTCAGTCCTCTTCAGGCAGAGAGACTTCCACTACACTTCGTATATGTACACAAAACGATAGTAAGTAAGGAAAAGAAGAATTTAAACTCATATTATACCTGGGTTTTATCATCATCATAGTAAAGGAAGAAAGTCTGCTGCAACATCTATGCGTATGTGATGATTTGCATGACGCAGATATGTTGCATCTCTTTGTGTAGCGCCTTTATCTTGGGTAATGTTCTGAGGAATTATTTGATTTGTTGCCTACAGTTATGTTTAGCTCAGTGCCACTGTACCAATGACTGTTATACCATCTCGACCATCCCAATGGATGGTGGTCAGCCACTGTGCGATTTCAGCGCAATTTTGTCCCTCGGACCGCTGGTCATAGAAATAAACTGCGTCGGTATTCACAGACCGTTTTGATTTAGGACCTTCAAGAGCATTCTTTTTCATAAACAACGCTGATTAATTTCTATCTGGTAACTTGTTGGCTTGTTTGCCTTCAATAATTAAAAAAATATATAGTATGGGAACTTATTTGACCGTGGACCGCAATTTTCCGGAATGACATCTAGGAGATATTACATACCACCACCAGGACTTGATGGCGCAGATGGCTGTGATGTAATTATCTTGTGTCCTAAAGGTCGTGGGTTTAATCCCCACTCAGAGCAATTAATTATATGATTAAAATATATATTCGTTCTGTGTCTGGGTGTTATTTTTATGTATCTAAGTATTATATTTGTGATTCCTCTGTAGTCTATTATCCTTTAAGCTACTTATCTTGGACCGAGGTATGAGATGTATCGTATGTTGAATTTATTTAAAAATAGAAATTAAATTGATTACAAAGGGCATGCTAGAACAAGTCTCTGTAAAATAAACTAATATTTCAAATATGTCGTTTAAATATTCATTTATTATCGTTATTTGCAATACCAGTGCTTTTAGTGGCTTGTCTGAGATATTCTAATTGTAACCACTTTATTGATCATAACGCATATGAAGTCAGACACCATCTGGTAAGTAATAAATAATTTATTTTACCTGATATCGCAAGCATCCACATTTGTTAATCTTTGCAGATATTAGAAATATTTTAATAAGTATTACTTGATGGAATACCAATACTACACAATTCAAGACAAACAGACAGTTTTAGATACATTAAGCCATTTGATACGTAAAGCTGTTTCTTATGATAAAATTGGAATAATATAAAATTTTATAATAAAAAACAGTATAATGCGGAAGAAATACGCGAGTAGAATGCTGTTGAATTGAG
This sequence comes from Heortia vitessoides, assembly GCA_020976665.1. Lineage (NCBI taxonomy): Eukaryota > Metazoa > Arthropoda > Insecta > Lepidoptera > Crambidae > Heortia > Heortia vitessoides. The sequence continues at coordinate 6,462,914 of JACJUM010002971.1, forward strand.
AGCACATCGAAGTATGTATAATGTGAGTTTAAGAGATAGATTAAAGAACAGTGTGATAAGAGATCAATGTGGTGTAAAGATGATGTTGTGACCATAATAGAGAAAGTAATGTTAAGATGGTTTGGACATGTAGAAAGAATAGATGAAAGTAGAATGACGGCACAAATATATAGAGAAGTGAATGGAGTGGTTGGCCAGGCCAGAAGTACCAAGAATAAACGAGCGTGTATGAAAAGACTAATGCGAGTAATGGAAGCGAGAGAGTTGCGCCAAGATCGTAGCAATTAGACATCCGGCCAACTTTTATAGGTGTGACGTATGTATAAAAGGAATACAATTTCTCTGCAAATTAATTTGATTGGTATATAGTTAGTATTCAATGTAAGGTATGAATAAAAAAAATGAAAATGAAAGAAAGTATTTGATAACACTTAGGACTTCACAGGCCTGATCATGTAATACTAAGTCTTGAATTAAACCACAAACACAGTTCACCATTAGAAGCGCACCCGGAACCAGATTCATCGGTACGTGAAAGCACCCAAAGGTCGCGAAGTGCAACTCTCGGCATCCCGCCGCCTCTGCATTTTAATCTCGACTCAAATATTTTATCTTCATCGGTTTGTCTCCCCGAAATCATTGTGATGTCAACGTTATTCATTTTTGTGTACAGTTGAATACAGTATTGCAAGGATGACTGCATGGATTTATTTTGCCCTTAAGTATTGACAAACTAAAGTGGCATTGTGTAATCAAAAATACAGTACACGAAAAGATCGTTTCAAGGTAAATCTAGCCGTATTGCTGCAAAATACAAGTGAAATTACATCGACTATAGATACATAGACTACACTAGAGTAAAATTCTAACATTGTGCATTACTTTTTTTTAAACAAATGTTTCCTTCTTTCCTGAGATAAATTCATATAAATAAATTTATTTAAACCTTCAAAGCTTCTTAATTGATTGTAAACTATATATGTAAGACATTAAGTTCAAAATGGGAAGATAGAACAGTTTTGTTTTGAAGGTCAGAACGTATGTTTTCTGTTTATATTAAAGTATAAATCTTAAGGATTATAACGCCTAAAGTGCCATATAAAAGGTAATTAGTAATAAACAAATGATGGGAACATTACCCGTCTTTTATACTACGATCCAAGACTCACTTTAAGACATAAATTAATTTACGTATCTAAAACAACGTAGCTGAGATCCATTTCCACCGTTTACGCTTTGTAATTTTAGCCAAAGCCTGCTCTAGAAGAAAAAATTGGCAAACAGGAAACAAAAAATATTTTTATACAATAAACTTTACATAATTAATAAAGATAACTAACTGCTAAAGTGAAAAATACAACACATTTTAAGGCCAGCATTGGTACCTTTCTCTCATCTATTTGTACTACCAAATAACAGTGTTCCCAATGTTGTGTTCTAGTTTGAAGGGTAAAGGAAGCAGATAAAGTACTGGGTAATGTGAAGGTTGGCAACACGCTAGTTATATTATATTACTAGCGTCTATAGTCTGCGGCGGCGTTTACTATCACGCGGAAATTGACTAACAGAATTTCGATCACTAAGCGATTACTACTTAAAGTTACATAACAATTTAAATATAATGAAATGACAATGCCCTTTAAGCAAACCAACTGTACCCATCCGCTGTCATTTTGCCGCAAATCATGAGCAAAATTGATGACCCGCAGTCATCAGATAACACTAACAAGTAGCAGATCCACGTGAGATAGCATTATCGTCATCATGATGTTTTTTTGTAACGTTCGGTTAAGGAGTTTGGGTTAGGCCGTTGAAAGTTGGAACAGTTAGATGCTGTGGTGGTGATGTCGGAGTAGTTGGTCTTTATATGGAGTAGTCAGTCAATTAGCTAAAACATTTGTTTTCTTTGTAAATTTAATATTGTTATAACAACGCTCAATAATTAAAGTATCACATCTAATATGGTAGAGTAGGGTTTCACTCAAGACAATCGTTTATATGATGAATATTTGTGTTTTTTCTGTGTCTGGGTGTTAAATATGTATTTAAATATTATATATGTGATTTTAAGTTAAAATAATTTATGTATGAAGATGTGAATAAATATTTTTATAGCTGTATAAGTCTATGTGTAAATTTAATGCAAATATAAATTACAGTTTATAATAACAACGAATAGAAAATGGTTTCCGGGGCCATAGCTATGCTCGTGTTTCAAATTTATATGAATTTTTGCATAACAAGGAAATCATACTGGAAAATTTCTGCACATCCTCTTTACGGTATGTTTAATGACCAAATTTCATAACTGAAATAGGGTTACGCGCATGTATTTTCTATTTTTAAAGGTCCACTCATATCAAGGTCTGTACTTTAACAGCACCTTTGAGTGATCACCGGTCTCCTTTAGACATCGTTTCAGCAACGCTTTTAGCTTCTCCTCCTCCTAAAGTTCGCTCATTAACTGAGTCGTGTTCTAGATCTATGCTGTCCAAAATATATGGGGGTGCGTAACTTAAAAGAAAAAAATGGAGCCCATATAAGACCATTTTGTATTCCATCTACACGTCTGCCTGTAAAGACACTTTTTCTAAGGAACGCAATCATCATATATCAACCTAAAATACATATCAAGTACATATTTATAAATATATATATATATTTTTTTTATTTTGACTGTTCGTATTTGTCATGAAAAAGTTATATAGAACGCGGTTCAAAGCCATTAAGTAATAGATTTAATATAAGCAGTATCAACAATTATATTTGGAATTAATTAAACCTTGACAATCGTGTATTCAGTCATGCGTAGCTGAATAAATTTTTAACAGATGCTTGTCATTTATAAAAATAGCGGAAAAGAGCGTTTCGCCTGAATTATTTGTTGGATTAAAATAATGCGATAATGACCAATCATGGGCGCGCAATAAATACCACAGTAAATGTAAAGAGTCGGCAGGTCGTGCTAGCACCGGCTGTGCCCTTTGGTAATCACCGCTCCTGTGCTCCGCGTAAGGAGTACGTAACATTTTTGACTAGGAAACCTAAAATATAATTTGTGCTAGATAATAAATAACAATAAATAAATTCATACGACATGTCATATGTTGGCTGACTCCGATATATGTAGTTTAAAGCACTTGTGTTACGGATATTAGAAATTAAAAATATTATATTTAGGTATAAATAAATGATGTTTATAAACTACGACTCCGCCAACATAGAAACCATTTAGCATTATCACTACTAAACACCAGTAAACACACACTTCGGCTAAAAATATCACGACTAGCTATGATCTAGTAGCTTGAAAATATGAGATGACACATCATAGGATTTGCATATCTCAATTTCAAGTCCAATCCAATTATAGCCTCCGGGCTGACTGTAGAAGAATAAATAATAAAAGAGGCATGTATAAATAGGACCCAGACACATAACAAAAACAAATATGTATCATACAAATATTTTCTCCGGGTGAGGATTAAGCTTACCACCTTTGGTGCATTAGTTAGAATCACAACTAAGTTAGCGCCGTCGGGCTCGCGACATTTCAGAGGTATCTGGGATTCCATTTGACAAAAAGCAGTGCATGGCTGTGATCTGGTTAAGAAGGTCAATAAACATAATCATCACAGCAGCCGCAAAACGTTCTCTGCTGGACGAAGGCAAAAAAAAAGGGGTAATCACAGAGTGTAGCTTCGAGACGAGAATGCTGCTGCTCATGCGCTTCAAATGGATATACCGCCATCTGTTGGTTCCAGTACCTCAGTCGCCTCTTACGACACCTGGTAGAGGACTGAATAAGTTACTAACAAGCATTACACCCTCAGCTTAAAACACAACATCTCATGATCATGAGATGTTGTGTCAATTACGAGATAATCATGATTACGAGATAGATCGCTGTAAGAACTCAGTATAACAGACATTAGACAACAGAGAAACAACAAATACACGTCTTAAATGCATGTTTAACACTTTGACACAAAACAAACACAAATATTTATCACATATATTTGTCGTAAGTGGGGATCGGACCCACGACTCTTTACGCATAAGATAGGATCCACACCATCTGCGCTATTGAGTCCGGTAACTTACTGCCTCTTACAATTTGGTTATTTGGTTCCGTGACAGGTACAGTTACTACGATACTCTGCCGGTAGCTTATGATTATTTTTTTTATATGAATAACTTTTAAGTAACTGTTACATAAAAAAGGTTGTCGTCCAATGCTGCTCCCGCGCACAGCGGCATTCGTGCGCGGAGTTAATTCCTGCGATCGAGCACGGATCGACAGATGCACGCAACCGCCCGTCGCTGTCAGAACTACCGTGCTTAAGGGGACTCGTTTTTCTTAAAGCTACTGTTGTAAATAAAACTCAGTAGAACCTCTCCCTATTTACAAAAAGCAAATTATAATATAAACTCCTTTCCCTGTACCAAGTGTCGTAAGAGGCAACAAAAGTACCAGAACCGCCAGATGGCGGTATATCCATTCCAACCAGTGTAACTCAAATGCACAGGGCGGGGATGGTCATCAGGATCTCCGTCACAAAAGCTGCGATTGCCAAAACGTTTGTCCAGCGATGCAGTTATGGGCAAATTTCCCCTTTCTTGGGGAGGCCTATGTCCAGCAGTGGACTTCCAATGGCTGATATGATGAACGTCTCTGATTCTCCTAAAGGAAGATACTTTCAACTGTGTGTTACTATATCGTTTGTTGCCTGTCTTTGTTAACTGTCACGCCCTAAGGCTTAACTATTAACGTAGCGCAGGATGTGTCGATTAAATGAACGGATGTGGCGACATCAACCTTAGATTACACACAACTAATTTTTGCATCTATTATCTGTTATTTTTCTATTACTAAAATCATTCATACATTTTTATAGTTAGAAAATATACTTATTAATTTCTTTTTCTCCGTATTTATTTATGACCATTGAGTGTCACTATATAGGTACTGCCAGAAGACCAACGCAGCAGCAGCAACGTACGCGTAGCCCATGCTCAGGCACCTAATACCACCTATTTTCATGTCTTCAGTAACTTTTTTTTTGTTTTGTCTATTGTCTCTCGTTAGTACCTACATTGTTACAAGTTATAATTTTATTTTTTTATTGTAGTAAAGTCAATTAATGTTTTTCTTTCTTTCTTAAGCTATTGTCCTGGGTGGGGATTAAACAAACAGTTTTTTTGCTTAAAATAGAAATACAACCGAATGAGCCATCGAGCGTCACACATACCTGACTACAGCTTCTGATATTCATATAACTAAAATGTGTAGTAATAATAAAATTGTTATTAAAAAACGATACAATCTTTTTGTTTATCAATGCCACACAATGTCATTTTAATGGGCAATTGACATTTTAATATATATTATTTACTTTGAGACATATCGTAAATTCAAATAAACTCTGAATTTTTATTCCAAACTACATAGTTATTTATAGCGAAAACAATATCTTAAATAAATATATAGAGCAATTTTCAGGTAAACATGTAAAAAAAGAACTTTACATACGTAGTACCTAATTTAGTTTATCGAATATTAAATTTTAAGCGTTTTGGCACACAAGAATAATGTCATGAATAAATTGTTATATTTTGCTATCGAGAACAAATTGGTTGTTTGTTTATGATTCTAAAAAATTGTGACTGTCAGATTAAACCCACTTTTGATAAAATCTGTGCAAACTTGCGAACAGTTTGCCCCAAAGTAACCGAAACATCAAACAAAAAATATATAATGTTATATATACCGTCCTTATCAAGTTTATTACGAGTTTTGAAATAACGTTATTATATAATTCATCAAAACCAGAAATTAATCAATAGTAATTTTATAAGTAGATCGAAACTTTTGCTCTTTTACTATATCAGTAAGTACGACTAGAAAGTTTATATACAGTATGCAGATTTGAACTGATTTTAATATAATTAATTATGTAGCGTTTACATTTCGATCGATCTGAATGAGAAATATATATAATTGCATTTATAACTCATAAAAGCTTTTAAATGTCAAACACCACTAACATTTGCGATATGGGACAACTTCCTTATTTCACCGATATAAAAAAAATGTAGTAACAACAAAATGTCATACCCGCGCGTACAAAAACCAATATATTTAAGAATTTCGGTATTATAAAATAATTTATCAGCTGTTACATTTTAGAACTACACTCACTTTAGCATATTATATGTCTTATATTTCTTTTGTGTTTAAATATAAGTAATTATAAATAATAACAAAGGTGTTTTTCGTTATTTAGGTATGTCACTATCCAATTTGCATAATATATCATACATTGACTGACTGACTTCAAGCTACTGTAAAAGATAAGTAGCTTTAAGCACTTGTACCTATTATGGATAATAGACAACAGAGGAACAATAAATATAATACTTAAATATAAATATAGAAAACTTAAATGAAACTCAAATTTGAATCACATAAATATTTGTTTTAGATGGGGATTGAAATCGTTAATTCAATCCCTTAGCGTACAGGATAAAAAAACTGCTTTCTACTATTTATTATACTATCGGGCCTCACCTTTAATTTTTATTGTTAATACATGAACATATAGTTGTATCTCTATTTTTATTAATTAATATTTCCAATATAAAACCATAAATTGACTTCTACTCTGCCTGGAAAATGTAGCCTTTATTTATATAGATACATATCTTACACGAGGTGGACCTCATACGGCAGATTGATACATTACTTTCACCTATTTCTACCACCAAATAGCAGTGTTCTCATTGCTGTGTTCCAGTTTGAAGGGTGAAAGAGGCAGTGAAATGAGGCTGTTTTGGTTCGGGATCTGTCAGTTTCGGGACGGTGGACGCATGTTATCGTACCTGAGGGTTATTTTACTATGTTAAATTCTACTGTTAAAATACATACATACTTCAAGACACACTTTGATTTAATTTATTTTTGTAAATTATACATCACAGTCAATTTATTTAAAAGAACAAAAATAACAATTACCTGACAGTTGACAAATGGCCGAATAAGAAAATTAAAATTAATTTGCCCCCTGTAGGTGTTTGATAAGCTGTTGATGTGACCTTTTATTAATTGTACGTTATTTATTACCCAAGTGAATGTATAATTACTTCGAACAAATTGTTCTTAAAGTAAATACAGAGCAAGTTATAAAATCAATGTCAAAAGCTGACTTCAAATAAACGGAAATTTTAAAATTAAATGGTTTACATGATTGGTTTAAATTAGATGGAAGATAAAATAAGAAATATAATGTCCAAGATTTTGTTATATCAGGAAAACTAAATATAATTATTCATTGTAATATCGTATTCATTATTATCTTACAGTTGAAGCCAAAATAACTAACAAACTTACTAAAGAAGCGATTTATATATGTATAATAAAGCAGAGACGCCAAAAACATGAAAACACGTTAGAACAAATCACTATAATTTAATTATAAAGATGCATTTTAAAAATACTGCAATTTTAGAGCCGGTACGTAAGAAAGTTTGTATCAAACTTAGCCTACTGTGACGGAATTCACAAGAAAGCCCAAGCATATAAAAGAATATTGCATCACTTTAAAATTGCTTCTCTGGAAAATCGCAGAGGCTGGACTTCAAACTTTTGCTTAAAATTGTACAATACAACTTTAACTGTCGTTATAAATGTGCCACAGTATAAATATATATTTAAAAATGACTCTCTTTTGTTATGCATGCGGTGTGTGTTTTATGTAACAGGTGAAAATAGTTTTAATATTTGTTAAATACCAAGTAGTAGTTGGTGAACCAAATAAAATATATATATCAAAGTGATTCAGAAATGCTTTATCCCATAATAATAATCGGTGAGAGAGTTCCCTGATGGATCTTCAATATCTAAATGAATATACCATGAAGGTAACAACAGGTTATATCAAAATAATTCTTAAGAGAAAAATACAAAGAAAAGCGTATTTAAATAGATATAATAACAGTACCTTACATTTGCAAATCATCAGACCCATTGAGGAAGTAAAATATATCCGTCACGGCTGAACGCCGATACTGCCATTCTAAGACCAAGAAATATAGTAAACAATATAATTGATCTAGTATAAACATAACAACAGCCATGAGAGGGCAATTGCTCAGTCTCAGTGCTAGATTTAACGCAGCTTATCTATATATTCAGCCCTTAGAAGTCAGCAATGAACATAGGAGGACTATTCCTCCCATACTTTTACTTAATTCTTATTCTAGTATGATACACGGATCTCGTTTAGGATTGTCTTTGACATATATATTAAAAAATAATGAAATCGATGAAAGATGAAAGTATTTGAGTTCAGATAAACAAGTAATCTTTATTTTTATTATTTGTAAAGATGAGTGGTTAGTCTATACAACAGTGTTGGTCTATCTAAAGCTCAGAATCTCATATAGTACGGTACAAGCGGCACATCAAAGAATGTTCATCAGTCAATAGCCACGGATGAAGACGTGGAAGCGACGACAGTGTTGTAATTAGACGCCTTTATTGAGCCTCGCATGGTTATGATTGGTTCGGCAAAGAATAAAAAACACTAGAAGGCAGGCGTATGCCATCAGTCAGGTGTAATCTGAGAGGAAAAAACAGAGAATTTTCCTTAACTTGAACATCGCATGTATGACGTGCCGCATGACGTGACATTATGACGTGCCAGATGGCGGAGATAGTAGTGATCCTATCTTATATGCCGAGGGTCGTGGGTTCGATCCCCGCCCAGGACAAATATTTACATGATGATATTTGTGTTTGTACATATTACAGTATTGCACAAAAATAAGTGTTTGAGTATTATATTTGTAATTATTTATTGTCCGTCATATAAGTGCTTCAAGCGATTTACTACAATTTACGAATTTAACAAATAAATACATACATATAAGATAAGATACATATAAGAGTACATATACATATATGTACTTAATACCTATTTTTTCAAAATATTGATATGGATGAATGTATGACACTAGACAAATTATAGGTATTTATTTATGAAGGGCCCTATGGCGAAGATGGTAGTGATCTAGTCTTTTGCATCAAAGGTCGTAGGATATTTATGTTTGTTCTGTGTCTGGGTCTTAAATGTATATATTTAAGTAGTATATTTGTGATTCCTTTGATGTCTGATATCCGTAACACGAGTGCTTAAGCGACTTATCACCCTACCATGTAAACGAGTGAGATGTTATAGGAATAATTTATATTTTATTTTTATATTCCAGACAAGTAGAATCAAATTAACTACCATCACTTAACACCTGTGAGTAGTTAACTATCTGTCCATTCATCTAGCGTTTGCCGAATATAATTAATCGTCATCCTCTTCCGCGATCTAAAACAGGTTTGTAACAAACACTTAATGGTCATGCAGACACCTATACATCATTAGCAAGATCATACATATGTTTATTATTAATTGTGTACTTTCGTTGCGGCTTAGAGATAACATCTAGATGAATTCATTTTGTGTAACGAGATGGTTTGTGCAAGTTAAATCGCTTTATTAGGATGTAATTGCCCGCTTTTTATATTGAGGCAGATGTGAGCATAGGGTTCTCAAACTTTTTATTCAAGGCACGCAAAAATATATGTGTGGTAAACTAAATTCAATTTGCCTTTCAATAGATCGATCGTGATGCTGAAAATCATTTAAGTATCACGTAGCAGTAGCATCTGCGAGCATTTTATCAAGTTTTGTTCAGAAAAACAAGAAGTCTAATTACAAATGAACATTTTGTCATATATATGAATACTTTGCTAGGAGTTAATCTTTTACACAGGTCGTCGGCATTGGTATGTCACTCTCACCTAATTCTATTGAAAAAATAGCAGTGTTCACATTGCTGAGTAAATGTGACAGACACAAGGTTATGCTAGTGATATCTTTAGTGATGACACGAGTGTCTATAAGCTGCAGTCACTTTTATCATTAAGCCGACCGTATACTTGTTTGTTGACTCATGATATTACAAAAAAGAGTGAAAATGTTGTAACCCTTTTTAAAGAAATCCCGGATTATATGCACAACCGATTTGAGGACCCACTCCATAATAAATGATATGTATTGATTTCGTAATGAATTCCTCTAACATGATTTTATAATATGCACTCCATATTAAACTGAAGTTTAAATTTATCCTCTATAGGCTCTCGTGATTACACTCTGTTAACTCATACCTATTGAATTTGAAAATTTTACTGTTACTTATGACAATACCGCGAATTGAAATAAAGATCGAACTAATTTAATTTAAATAATTAAGGTTGAATTTCAGCGACCATAAGATATTATAAGATGAATGGTTTTATAAACATCTATTAAATTTATAACTATGATATGTCATATGTACATATTAGCGATAACATCAAAAATATGTATTTTTTTTAATGAACTCCATAATTCAATATTTTATAACTTATTTTAATTTAATATATAAACCATTTAGCCAATATATATATAAACCATAAACCAGCATATAATTAATACAAATAAATTTACATCTGAAATAATTGTGTGAAAAAGTGTTCATTCCTGTTAACGTTTTTAGCTAATTACCGAGAATGAGTAATCGTCGGCAATTGTTAGGATATTTACTTTTATTTCTTGGTGTCACTTCAAATAGGCTATGGCGTATTTATATCATAATCGCCCTGTATATATCTTTTTAAATTTTTGTGCTACCAATTTAAAATATAAACCGTGAACAAATACCCATAATAACATTTGAAAAGAATACACAGAATAATACGACCAAGACATTATCCGGCCCAAATAAGGGGATCATTATTGGGTATCGTACGATCAGTCCTTCACATTTTGATAATATTTGTTAAGTTATACGTTCAATTGCATTACTTGATGCCATTATCTTTTGTTATTCTCGGATCTGTTTAGAATCAGATTGTTTTGCAGTGATTGTTACTAAATTGTTGGATTGTTCAATATTCGATAAATTCTTGAACTGATTGTGTATGGAAAAAGGTTGAAAATGTGCAAGAGGGGGGTCACATTATAGGGATAACATCTTAACTAAATCCTCTACTTTTACTAATATTAGTACATGTATGCAGTTGTGTATGTGTGGACGTGTGGACATGAGGACGCGTAGAAATGTGGATGTATGGATGTATGTCTGTTATTGTTTTACGCTGGAATGGCAGAACAAATCTAGATGGTATTTAGCTCAAGTACTATTGATAGTCTTGAGTGTGATACTCCTTGGTTACTTTTATCCGTAAACCAGCTGGAATTTTATTTTTTCTCTGTAGTAGTCAAATGGATTTCTATATATATAGATATAGACCACAAACACGGACTTTTAATCCGGCGTTTTAGATGATGAAATGCTTTTCGGCATATTTCTCTTTTATTTTATTTGTGTCAACTAACAGTTTTACAATCCGGATTTCTTAAAAATAATAGTGTATTCGCACAAAAACAAAATATTGTGAAAGCAACACGGCTTATTAAAAGTTTTTTTTTTCGAGTTTTTTTGATAAAGAATAGCAAGTTTAACCTAATTATGTAATTTCAATTGTGTAGACTTCGTGCAATAGAGTAATCACTGACTTTTTAAAGGAACTAACAAAGTTTGTAAATATGTCTAGGAATGTAAAATAGTTGTTAAAAGTGTCAGCAAGAAGATTCAATGGTGAACATTTCCCAGCATTAGTGCGTGTTCTGGATGTAGAAAATAACCTAAGTGTTTAAAAATTATAGCATTATAGTACCTGTTTCTAGTGGTCTAGAATTTTACGTGTGCTGATTCTATTAGTTTCGTCTATCGGCTTTAATTCGTACTCTATATTTACATGAGGTAGACTGAATACAAAGTTCGTCTGCATTTCATATTCCCCTATTTATACCTCCAAATACCAGTGCTATGTTCCAGCTTAAAGCGAGAGTGAAATAACTGGGTAATGGGATGTAATATCTTCGTCAATATAAGTCACAAGGTTTGCACCGCGTTACTGATATCTTTGTGATATTACTAGCGTCAATGACTGCCGTGACGCTTACTATCACGCGGAATGTATGCTTGTTTATCGACCTCTAATAAAAATGTTTTTTTTTCGATATTCATATCGATGCAAGCTCAGTCTAACAACGAAGCCTATGTTTTTTGATGTAAAACTTAATAAGTAAAGTTGTAAGTTACGATAAGATTGTAAATAGGACGATGTAGAATGCCTATTTATTGAGGAAAAAGTACCTAATGAATTTGCGTTAATATACCGCTGTAGCGTCTTTATAGACCACTAGAAGCAGTCTTCATACAAAAGCCGCCTGCGTCGGTATCTCACTTACCTGTAACAACAGTGTATGTATTTTAGTTTGAAAGGTGCTAAAAACGATGAAATTACTGGGTAAGGTAACATAACATTTTATGATAACAATGTTGGTGACGCGCGAGTATTTAAAAAAGGTCGAAAACGATACTTCCATTATGAACAAAATTTACAAAGTTAATTCCTCTTTTATTTATAAAAGATTATTTTAACAAAAGATCTTAAATTATCTTTTTCTGTTAACTTTTCTAATATTTTCTTTTTAAATGCACCTTTAGAATTTCTTTTACATACAACCTAAAAATAATACTGAAATTAGTCCAGCGGTTCACGCTTGATGCCATTATCAAGAAAAATAGGAATTCGTGTATACCCACAAATATATTTTTATATATATTAAATACCGATAAAAAGCAAGATTACCATAACACTATCATTGTCATTATCCAACACTGCCTTAATTTATTTCTACATCTATTGTTTTACATAACCTTAGTTACGATCGAATTAAAAATGCCCAACCAGTAATTCCTAGACCCATCCGGCATCAGATAGCCACAGTGGCGCCGGCGCAACGCCAGCTATCTCGATGCGAGCGCCACCTAGCGGTGCGAGCTATCGCCCAGATTTATTCTGCGCACACTAGATGCTGTTTGCGCTCATTTTGGAGTTTGCCTTCTTTGGTGCGCTCGTAGGGGACAACGGAATCTGTAAAACATTAACCTTTTTTACAAGCTTTTATTTAACTTAAAATGTACGTATGTTCCAGTGAAAGCAATTTGTTCAATTTGAAAGCATACATCTTCAACCAGACAAAGCGGAAATTTTGTATATACTTGCGGTTTGAATGATAAAGCATTGTTTATTATGTGACGTCACTCTAGATCCAATATGGCGAAATGCTAAAGCTTATAGCTCAATTTAGAAGGAGATATTAGTATGGGATTAGCCGTGAGGTACCGGCAGTGTAGAATAGTACCTCCCTCTGTACTAGGTCTCGTAAGAGGTGACTAAGGTACCGGAACCGACGGATGTCGGTATATACATCCAGAATAGAGCAGCTCAAATGCACTGGGCTGGATGGGCAGTAGCATCCCTGTCGCTTGCCTAGAGCGGCAATTATGGGCAAAGTTTCCCCTTTCTAGGGGAAGCCTATGTCTAGCTGTGGACTTTCAATAGCTAGTACGATGATGATCATTTGTATAGGGTATTAGGACTATAGGTATTAGAAGCTGAAACTTTGTATAAAAGTTTCGATAACAAAGCACGGTTGTGTGGCGTTATTCTAAATCCAACATGGCGGAACACTCAAGATGGCAGATTCTTTTTCAAATCTTTTCGTACAATAATTGTAACAAATAAACCAATATGATGGAAAAAACTTTTAGAGATTACCTTACCTATAATAACGGTATCAAATGCGACTAATAGGAAAAAAAAGACACTCCATAACAACTCTATGCTTGAGAGACGTGAGAGACGTTTTTTTCTTTTATATAATAAAGAAAAGAAAAAACACTAGCCTAGAAACCAATGTAATCAAATTCTAATCTCATTTAAAATTTAATTAATATGTGAAAGATAATAAAATAACATACATACAAATACTGCAAACCGATACTAAACAAGTCTGGCCAAAAAACACCGATATCGACATTCACATATCGTTATTCATAAAAACCGTTTGTTGACCATACTCTTATCAGATTTCGCATCTGAATCGCCCGTTTTGCATATAGAATGCATTTGTTCGATTTTTATTATATCTATACAGATCATAAATGTTTCCTAATAGATATATAATTGCATCGGTTTTAATTAACCAAACATTTAAAATGCTTTAATAGGTGGATTGTTGAAACTGGCAAATACATTCATAATGATACATTTCCATTTATCCATAAATATATAATTCGATACTTGGATTTATAATCACAAGACCGATGTGAAACATCTTTTTTCTGTTTAGAGAAATCTTCATTCTGTAATGCTTAAAAAATTAAATACTCCATCACTGCTCTGGAGTAAGCACTTTACATAAGAGCACATAACATAGAGCAGTGATATAAAGTTAATTTGCACAATTGCAGTTGTAATTAGATTTTTCATAACTGTTATTCTCGTAATTTAGATATTTAATTTAAATTTCAGACTCATCGGGGTGGCGCCTCAATCAATACATATACTGCGACATTTAAAACAAAAGCCTAGCCTTAAAATTACAGAGTAATTTATTAGATAATCACAGTAGCTTATGTTCAAACTAAATAATTGTATTCAGATCTATAAAATTATAAGATAAATAAATAATATGCTAGCGTTCCATTGTAGACAGATTATTTTATATACTGCACAGTATATAAAATTATATATTTCACTATATATTCCGTTTCATAAACTTTTTTAGCATATAATTTATTGTACTACTATTTTATTTCATCAATATCGGTTAGCGGATTTACCCGCTTTATAAAAGGACACGAAATAAGTACATACTAGTTGATATTTTATAAAAATTAGTAAATTTTATGTACATTAAATCAGAACAAACCACACAAATCTCGTTTACAATCCATTATAAACTCAATGACTTGTTGTTAAAGTTTAATATGGACTGAAGAATTTTGACAGTTTCACATTGACCAGCTTTTAGTCACTACCAGCATGAGCCTGTGCGACATTTTTAAGCTTATTAATATTAATAAAACAATTATAATAATGTTATACGATATTCGGCCAGACACCCCCTGTGGGCCGATCTATTCCATAAGTTACGATCAAATTATGTATATGTACATGTTGCGCTGGTCTATATTCTAAATCGATTCTTTTGGAAGTATCTATATAATTTGGAATATCGTGAGTCATCTTTGAAATTGAGTCCGACGTTTTGTGTGGGTGACAATTTAATAACTTCAGGTTGATGTAGTATAAATATGTGATGTTGTTTAACATAAATATTTATTTTAAATAATATATTCGTTACTATATCGTCATTTAAATGGTTTAAGAATATGAAATGTGGTGTTGAAAAGGAATACGCCGGCGGTGGCATTATCAAGTTTTGTGCATATTATGCCATAAGAGACCGGCAGAGTAGAATAGTTCTGTAGGTATTGGATGTCGTAAGAGAAAACAGCAGGTATATTCTAACCAGTATAGCTTAATTGGCTATCGTAGAATTTACGCCCACCCAGAATATCAAATGAAAACTAAAAATAAACCAAGAAAACTGTCATGGAAACGTCTATAAAACATTCATTGACTGATGTAATTAACAACAATAGTTTTACATTTGTGTAACTAGAATATGTAGCATACACAAAGTATGCTGTTTTATACTCCGTTAATTTAATTGTTAATTTATATATATATTAAAATGATCTGTTTTTCTGAATGTTTCTAATACTACGAAGTAGTGAAAAAAAATGTTAGAAATTCATAATATATAGGATCTACATGCTATATCTTTCACTAAACATGTGGTCTATCATTATAGAAACTAATCAAAAATAAAACATACTTTCTCTGACTCTTAAAGTTATATCATAAGCTTAATGTATCGTTTCATATATTAATTTCAAAATTTGCGTTTAAATTTTAAGTATACCTATTTTATGTGTAACTCTTTATAATTTGTTTCTGTGTGCAAATCATAAAAAATAGACAAAATATGTCATTTTTATATGTTTTCTATTTCTTATAATATGTTTTCTATATCACACACATATTCTTTAAGACATTTTATGTTTATTCCTTTTTTTCTTAAAACTATTAAATCATAACAAATGCATGTATTTAAGTGTATAATTATGATTTTCTAGTGCTCAGAAATATTTGTGAGTTAAAAACAAACAAAATTGTATATAAAGACACAACGTACATGGACGATCATTTATAAACATAGACAATAGCCTAACTTTGAAACCAAGTGTAATACTAATGCCTTAAAAGCCAACAATCCGATCATGACGTTACAACAATGATACTGCGTAAAATATTGAAGCTACAAGGCTTCTCAACAATCAACACTACCAAAACCCTGACAACCAAAACATAAAAAAAATATCGATGTTACTTTAAAACCATCACAAGAACAAAACGATTTAAATGTTACTGTTACACACTAAAGTACAGACGCCGAAAAAAGCGCCGGCGCGCTGCTCCCATTTCGAACTGTCTATTCTACGGACATCTCAATAAATCTCCGCCATCTTTGGTTATAATGGCATGATTTTTCGGACTGTCCATGGTGCAATCTCAATTAGTGCGATATATTTCCTCGTTAAAATCGCCCGTGCAAACTGGACCTTTTGTCGGTACGGTCGCGGTGAAAAGTGTTCGGTTTTTATTGCGTCGGAACGTGCATTAAACTCGGAACGGTGAGTTTTAACGCTCAATCAATGGCAGTTTGTAAGTTTACGATTCGCATTATTGTCTCACGTGTTTGTTGGTATTTCTTTTGTAAATGTATGCAAACATAATAAATGTCGGGTCGCAGATTAAGCTCTATAATTCTTTAATTGCACCGAGCGATATGTAATCTGACGTCATTTTTAATTTCACTCAATCGTGTTTTAGTTTTGAAAGTATACTTAACGATATGTATTCAATTTCTTACAAAAAATGATGTATGTGTGTGTGTACATATACATCATATTTTTTGTAATAAATTGAATATGTTTGGATGGTTTAGTTTGTTTTAAATAAAATAATAACTATATATTTTTGTGTACCACAAATACAAATTTGTATATAACAAATATGTTAATTTTAGAATTGAATCATCATCACACCTGTCATTAGGAGTTCGCTATTGGACATAGTTTTCGCTATATAAAGGGAATTTTACCAATGTTGGCACGAAGGAAAAGTGTGTGAGTTTCGCAAGGGGAATTATGTACACTGTTTCAATGGTTATACTATCTTTTGGTTCTGGTACCTCAGTCATCTTTTACGACACCTGGTTTAGTGAGAGTTACTTTTCTACTCTGCTAGTACTCCAAGGCACTCGCATGGAATTGAATATCAAAGATTAATGTTGAATGTTCAGTTTTACATTTTTTTTTAATTTGAAATATAATTATTTTTATTAAGGGACATACCTCCTACTCTACTCCATTTAGATAGTACTTAAGCTTTTAACCTTTACAGTCACCATCTAGTAGTGTAAGTGATATTATTTATGACTAGCTCTCCGTATACATACACGATTGAATATTTCGATCTCAACTAACTCATATTTTAAATGTTAAAGTAAATTAAGATGAGGTAACAAACATGTTACGTCTTCACGCTTTGTCTACTTAAACCATGTTCGTTGTTACGAGCTATTTTTCACAACAAAAATGTATATATTAATCCCCAAAATAATACTATTTCTATTGGATTTTAACGGGAGCGAAACTGCGGAGAAAGCTAGTTTCTAATAAATATTATGAATTGCAAATAGAATTACAGAATATGATTTGACATCCAGTTATATGATTTGATTCAAATTGCATACGAGCAAACGTTTACCAGCACTTATACGCACCACTGTACATACTGCGTTCAATAACGCAAATCTCCATTATCCCCGCTAACGAGCGACATTTCTTTTCTTCGCGCAAACGCCCGGCTATATCGGGAAATGACCGGCCGGCCGAACTGAAAAAATAATGATTTGTTACATCGCACTGCGACATTACTCCAATTAAATTGAGTGACAAAAATCTTGTCCGATCCCCGTCTGATTAATTGCCAACACGTATTCCGCCTTATCGCTCACCGATTATAGTTGAGTTTCGATTGGAGATTGTGTGGTACTGTCAGTGTCAAAATCGGTCCGCGGATAATAAGATCAATTAAAACTGTTAAGGTTTTATTGCGTCCGCCCCTTATTAGTGCAAGTGGGTTGTACGACAAACAATCCTCGCTTCTCAGTACAATTTCATTGTTACTTGACAGTGATTACTTTTAATAGGTGCCTACTGTAACGTGCTTCATTAGTCCTTTTTCTGGGTTAAGTTACCGAGACGGTAATAGCAAAGAGTTTTAACTAATTACGTTAAGGATTGTTGACATCTTATCATTCTTGTGTCAATGCGCCACCGAAATTATGCTGAAATGTCGATCATTAAAATTAACAAGTTTAAAAAAATATTGCTATAAAGAGGCCAAAAATGTTTAAAACATATGGAAATGAATGTCAAAGGAATGAAAGCCCCAATTCTGATTACTAATGTAACATAGAATGTATCTGCGTAACATCGGTTTATAAACAAAAATTGCATGTTCGTTTATTATTAATAACACGGAAATGTTATTTGTTTTGCTTGTGTGTACGTTGCGGCCAAACCAATGTATTTGATGTAATATTTTCTTGTTTTTTCATCATCATCACCCTAGCCATTGGGAAGTCCACTGCTGGACATAGGCCTCCCCAAAAAATGACGACTTTTGCCAAATAGCCGTATTGGGCAAGCGTGATGGTAATCGCAGTGCGCAGTTCTCGTGATGGGGATGCTGCTGCCCATCCCCGCCCTGTGCATTTGAGCTGCACTGTATCGGATGGATAAACTGCCATCAGTCGGAATTCATACGACACTTCGTCGCTTCTTACGACACTTAGCGCAGTAGGAGGTACTATTCTTTATTCTTTTTCATAATACTAAATAATCATTTACATTTAGAAATAAAAATGAGAAAGGGTAATATCATTATCAAAACGGTTATTTCAATTACTTCTCCTTTTTGATGGCTTTCTTCAGTGAAAATGTATAATTTCATGTATACAAAAACCTTGCACCTATAAAAAAGTCGGCATCTTTTAAATGTATTGCTTACTCTTACTTATTTATATCACCAAAGCTATTTCTATTATATTCTTGTTTCAAGGAGAAACAGAGTGAAATTACTGGTTAATTTGATATTTTAGTGTTATAATATATATATATATATATATATATATATATGCTCGAGTCGCAAAGATGGCGACACACTACATATGTATTTATGATGATACAAGGGTATATAGATTAAAACGCTGACTACCAAGTGGATAGTATGTTGTAACGCTAGATTGAATGACATTCTAGCAGTTTAAAGAAACCGAAATTTAAGAGTGATAATTTTGTGCGCCGTGAAATAATTTAAATACATATTTCATACTAGCTTTATATCTCATTTGAGAATCTCCTGTAATACTAAAAATAGTCGACGTAGTCTGACATTAAAAAAATCGTTTTGAATCTTTTGAAAAAATATATAAAATTTCAGACCATAGGAACACGTTTTTAGAATAAACTTTAGCTTAATTCAGACCATCAATAGGCTCTGAGCAAAATTTTATCCCTCTCTGTTCAGCCGTAGCAGCGTAAAAAACATACATCCATATAAACTTCCACTTTATATTATTAGTAGGATATTTTTCTTATGTTGTCCCCAAAATAAGTCCATAGTTGAGAATATTCAGATTTTTTTCTTTACGCCAAGTATCCACGTGTGAATATTTTAAGTGTACATATGTTTAACACTTTATAAGTAATTTATTTGTTTGCTACTGACCTAATTTTTCTTGATTTTGAACGATTTAACGTTAAGCATGACGATAAGCGTCACCGAAACCTATAAACGTATGGTCATATACATAAGAAGCAAGCCGACAACCTAGCAATCGGAAGAAAAAAAAAACCAGTGGTCTGCCATTTTCTTATTTTTTGTAAGGAATCGAATCATTTTTTTTTAACCATTCAGCTGCCAGACAACGTAGACTTATATTCAGTAATTTCACTAAATCTCTCTACCTGAACCCGGAACACAGCCAAGCAATCGTTTCTGTTATGGCAAAGATCAGTAGAAGCGAGATACCTATGCAGACGAAATTCTATGCATGACGTTAATTGTTGTCCTTTCTGCATGGTGAAATATGTCATATAAAAAAACAATATTTTTAAAAATTTTAATAAGACTCAAGATTAGTAAACAACTTTATTCACGTGGATTCTTCATTAGTAATAAAATCTACGAGTATACCTCGGCTTCTCTACAAGAATTTAAATTTGCCAATTATTTTGATTTGCGGCATAAAGTAAAAAGATTTTATCTACACTTTCTATTATTATTTTTTATTATTATTATTCTCCATCTAAACTTATTTTATGAGGAGGATCTTCTATTTTTTGTATATTTGGCACGAACAAACTCTAAATCTACTGGACGAATACCGATAATTATTCTATCATCATTAGAATGCTACATTATTTTTGAGTAACATAGGCTTTATTATTTACTCGAAAACATAAGAGATCGCTACTAAAATTTTAATAATACTAGGAAAAAAATCATGCCCTAAAATGATTTTCATCTGTGATGCGGATGGATTATATCGTGGGTACAAAATTTTAAAGATTATGATCAGTTAGCCAATCCATTATATTTAACTCAAATATTTGAAATAATAGTCAGTAAGTGCGAAGCTAGGGCGGGTCGCTTGTTAGCTAACATAAATACATTCAAATGGAAAATTCTTTTATTTATTGTTGTCTCCGCCGCGTATTGGTCCAGGAACGTATTTTTTTAATCTGGCGTGTAAAATAGTTGCACACTCATGAAGTAAAAATAAAGTCTTATATAACATCATAATTTAAGCCGATCTAGTCTAAGGTGATCATTATGAACCAAATTGATAATAAATAATCACCCATCCGTATAACTGACAGCACTAAATGATTAAATTACAAGTTTCATGACATTGCTACGATTCACCTGACATGGCATCTCGTAACTGCTCCTCAAGTGGCATGCCATTACACAAGTAAATTGCCACACAAACTTAATATTAAGTCAAGAATCATTTATTTATCTTGTCACAATTTTAATAATATGCAATCGTCTTGTGGTAGCTGGGGTGACTTTCTAAACAGTAGTTCACAGTAGCTTGATTTAACTGAATTATGCAATTCGTTTTGACCACGATTATACTCACATTATGTCATACACTTTCATTTCAAATGGTAACTACTGACCTTATTACAAGAAGGTTAAAGTCTACATTACATTAGAGTGCACTGTGTACGTACGCCAAGTAAACAGCGGCTGGTGTAGAGTTTATCAATAGTCAAGCCCTCGGAGATGAGCTTCAAAGAAATTCCTTAAGTTAATAATGAATATTTATGTACCCAAATTAAAGTAAGGACAACATGGTCGGCGTAATTTTCAACTTATTTGAATAAATTGTCTCATGTTTGTTTCTAATGTTTGTTCACTGTGTCATCAGAGCTTTAAGCCGCTGCTGCTTGTGTCGCCTAAAATATCTTTTATTTATTATATAATCATTTTTTTGTTTAATACAACAACATTTTTCTTAATTTTTCAGCTAATTATTTAAACGTACATTTGAACTAATAAAATCTATATGTCAATCTATGTCTACCGTAAGGTACCGGCAGAGTAGAATAGTATATGCTTCTGTACCAGGTGTCGTAAGAGGCGACTAAGGTACCAGAACCAGAAGGTGGTATATCCATCCGAGACAGTGCAGGCTGCAGTATCCCCATTGTGATAGCTGCGCTCTGCGATTAGCAACACACTTGCCCAGCACAGCAATTATAGGCAAAATTCCCCCTATCTTGGGGAGGCCTATGTCCAATTTTGGACTTCCAATAGCTATAATAATGATAATGTTGATGAATCTATTTGGTATTTTACAATTTTACCACTCTGGTTAATGAAGCAACGCCAATTTTTTTTTAATTAAGTTCTTTCCTAATTTAATTAATAACTTAAGTCTACATCATTAAGAATGATTAAATAACTACTTTGCAAGCGCTTAAAATGTGAATATATAATGTACTCAAACTTAATTACAACAGGTAACTGAAATCTGTGTGATATGAACCGTTAAAATAAATTTAGCAACAACTGCGTCTACATCTAAGTTTCGCTTCATTATGGGCTGTCAAATGCAAAAATATGTTATCTTATTTCTATTGGTATAACTTTAAACGAATTTTATGAGAAAGACATCAGCTTTATTATATTAACGCAAAATAAGAGAGTTAAATAAAACGATCGACCATGTAAAGGCACTCATGTTTATTTTGTCAAATATATTAAGATTTTATTTATAAATGTAAAAAAAAACACATACATAAAAATATCGCATCACACTGATAACAACAAATTGCTCCACAAATTGTATAATAACTCAGCGCGGGCTTACTCTAAAATATATCCAACAGTAGGAGAGCGCGAGCAAGCCATATTGTACTCTTAGGAAAAAAATCTCATTGAAATTCGTTGAATTTTATTCTAAACTAATAATATTGGAATGGCACCTTAAGAGTTACGTCTATAGAAACAGTACTATAATGTTTCAACGAATGGGTTTTCGAGTATGATTTTTAACTGGAATATAAATTAAAAGAAACACCATGTGTCCCACGAAAAAAATGTCTTAATATTGTGATGAAGGATTTTGTCACAATAAGAATTTCCCTGCCTATGCCATTAAAAAATTACATCAAAATAGATGAATACAATACAATGTGACTCCAACGGAATTAAATTACATTATATTCCAAGTGAGCATACCTTCAAAGGAATGTCTAAAAATATTTAAAATCTCTAAAAAACGAAACAATCAACAATAGTAACACACAACCTTAATCTAAACTAAAATATAGTTTTCTATACTAACTAAACACTGAAACTGAATAAAGTGACTCATACAAAAACTGGCCTAACAACTATAGAAATAAATACTTAGAAAAGAAAAATATATACCTATTATAATACAAGAATTGCCTAAAATATTTTGTACAACAATTTTGAGCTTCAAAATCGACTGGCCATTAATCCCATTAATAATTAATTAACTAAATGGTAAAACAATAAACTGGCATAGTTTTTAACTGGCATTTGAGTTATACATAGTGTCTAATATATTCCTTTAGGCGAGAATGGACTAATATCACCGATACCACAATTCCAAGTCCACTTATTGAGTGATCGCCTCATTGAGCCAATAATTTATTGCTACTATTATTCTTATAAACAATTGACTTTTAAATTAATCAGCTACTATACAAAGAAAATAAAATAACAACTCTATCAATATGGTAGTCAGATCAGGTAAAGAAGAGAGGAATGTACAACTTAAATACTGTATGGCAGAGTATTTCAACTCGTCTACTATTTATTAATCTACGTTATTTACATATAAATAGAACGAGATACATGGCTCGACTGACTCACGGAATAAGGTTCACAATTAAGTGACCGTCTCATCCAGTCATAGGCACTTCTTCCGTTCTTTTAGGAACGAGAGAAAGATCTAGAGGATTTTTCATAATGTCCTTGCCATTATCTTCGCTTAGATCGATGCTTAATTCTGGCTCCGAATCGCTTACTTCGTCATTTTTAGGACTTCTGAATAAAACTGCTGTTGATTTTATGGATAAATCGATAGGCTGGTCTTGTTCTACAGCGACTCCTGCCAGAGCAGGTGAATGAAGAAGAAGATCTCCACCATTTCTATTCTGCCAAGTTGTCAACGCAGGAGGTATAGGCCGCAAAGTTTGCAAGGGTGTTGGTAGATATGGTCCTGTTCTTGGAGCAAAACTTGGTGTAGCTGTCACTGGACCAAATGAAGGCAAAGTCGATGGCTTCCGTTTTCTCACATCTTTAGTTTGATTTCTAATGGCTTGTAATCTCACATCCTTTTCACTGCATGGCGACGATGTTGGTCTAAAGATGCTCAGTCCGCTAGTACTTCTAGAACTGTTATCATCTTCTGGATCTGCTGATGAAGCTCCTGAATCAGATGGGGAGACACTCTGTCGTGTCACGTCTTCTGTGAAAGGATTCTTCTCCGAATTCTTATAATATTCAGCTAATGCGGCAGCTGGTAGAAGGTTGGTTGGCAAAAAAGAAGTGTTCATAGATGAATTGAAGTTAGGCGGTGATTTGCTCGTTTGCAATTGCTGTATGTGCTGCTGCTGTTGCTCTTGAAGTAGACAATGGATTTTGAACCAATTTGATCTTCTTCCATATCTGGAGCCGGACTTTGACATTCCGACCAAAAGGCATTTTCGTAATCGGCACGCCTTGCACGCGGTTCTGTTCTTCTTGTTGATGACGCACTCCCCGTTGTTTTTGCACTCCGATATAGAAGACAGGTTGTTGTACGTCCGCCCGAAGAACGACTGGAACAAATGAGAAAATTGCAATCTTAATAAACGGATATTAAAAAGGGCATCGGATGCAAAACGACCAAAACGATTTCGGGTACACGCCTGCATTAATTCAGAGTAAAATATCGACAGACTTCCGTCGGTGTCGCATAAGAAATAGCAATTTATAAGCGATACAGTTAAAGAGAATCATCTTTGGGGCCCATTCGATTCGCTCCGTCCCTGCTCGGAATTAAAAATTACATTTTTCAAAAAGTCATCATAAAGAGTAGTGCAGGCGTATTAAAATCTGGGTCAACACGAATAAGGCTGTATCTCACACTTAATATTGCTGAAGTAAGTCCGGTCCGAATCCTGTTGCGTCTCTTGACATAAGTAATGGGGGTCTTTCGCGAATTTTTTTAATAAATTTGGAAGTTACCCCGCTGCGAGCAGTCTCAGGTCTCTTCTTACCCAATTAAACTCGTACAAAAGCGTAAAATATGTGATTGTGCTACAGTTTCTCTCGGTGCCGTCGTGTGGTCGGTACACTTTCAGCAGTAAATTAAGACCTGTCACATTATTTGGGATTATAATAATATTTTGTGTTGCAATTTGCGTTTATTGCCGTATACCGGCCTGTCTTCTTTGTAATAATTTGAAAATTTCATTAAAATGTTGTCATCGTGTATGCTTCTTTGAAATTTCTAAAGAGTATTTTAAGTGTAATAAAAAAGTCTGAGCCAGATTTGAGAGACGTAATAAATCAGATCGGAGTAATTTAAATGTCAACGACTTTCGGTCATTTTCGACACCCACTGATAATATTTATGGTGCGTTAGTGCGGTTCTTACCTAGAAAACGTCCTCAAATTATTCACCGTACGTTTTCCAGCTAAAATACCGTGTCAGTTGTCCAATGTAAAAGGTCGTATCTGTCCATTGTGTTGATCTTGCGGGGACACTGTGCCCTATTTGGTGTGCGGTTGGAATTTCTGAGTATACGGAGGTAATTTCGCGAACGCATGGATGTGAGTCACTAGATTAGAAATTTCAGATAAGTGACTCTTCCTTATGGGCGCGGATCGAGCGTTACAGATAAAATATGCCCTCTAATTGACCGGCAGACGTTTTACGTGACTTGTTTTGCTTTTTGCTGTTACGCGAAATAATAACGCATTTGTGGGCACTGTCCGCTCTCGGGATCCTTTAGATTTTTATTTGTGAAACGGAATTTTAAATTATTATATATAAATATGAAATTATTTTTATATAAATAATTTTATTTGTTTACCATACCAATACAGTAACAAATTTTAAGGTACAGGAAAACAGCAAAAAAGAAAATAATGTACCTTCTTTAGAAGTTTTTCCGAGGAACAAAAGGTCGTGGGACTTGCGAATAATGTATTTATTTACGTTGTTTGTGTAATAGTATACTTATTTCAAACGTTACTGTAAAAATGACATTTAAAATTAAAATAAGATTTAAAATTTAAAAAATGCAAATATACAAGTTGAGATAGTTCAAGAAAATTACAGTACACTCAATGATTTAACTCGGCAGATAATCAAAACAATTAACATAAAATATGCAGTTACGTCCTTACTCTTAAAGAGGCTTCGTAATATGCAAGAAATTCATTTGCTTATTACACACGATTAAGGTGTTTAAGATCATCTTAAGGAATATCGCGGAGAGGTAATTTTTGAGTCTTGGATTATAACGATGTCATATAAATAAACACGCAGTATTTAACTGTATACTTAAATTTATTTTTATTGATTGAAGAATTCTTTTGTGTAGTTAAAGACTCGGTTATAATCAATATTGTAAAATTCTTATTCTACAAAAACTAAGAATGTAGGTGTCGCTGTAAGATTACCGTGTTTATTATATGGTTAATCAAACAGATCGTTAACTCAATTGAATGTTTTAAGATTTAGATTATAAGTGACTGATTCTTTAACTTCAAGAAAAATATAGTTTATTTGATATTTATCATTATGTTGACCATCAAATTTGATTTTAAGTAAGTTACTGTAAAACAAACTCTTTGATTTACATTGCAACATTTTGATTTGGCTTACTTTTGGCTCATAGTATTCTACGTATTTCAGAATCTTCAACTATGTCAAAATGAATCTGATAGCTTTGACTAGCTTTTTGAGACTAGGCAATAATTTAGAATTATACCTAAAATTAAAGCCAAAAGAGAAGATTCACTATCCATCGTTAATACCAGTGGCACCAAATTGCAGTTTTAATGAAGTAAATAGTGTTAATTTAAGTGCAATTAAGCTTCAGCTTTAAATACATGTTGTAAACGTTAAAGCATGTTTACGAGAGGGCAGTAGTATCGTGCCCTTACAATTAAGTTGCGAGAACTCGGGGGTATAAATAACCGAAATTGAGTAATCTTCAATGATTTATATTTGTACGTTCGACGTTAATTTACTGGGGGCATGCAATCAGTTCGGTATTACTTTTATTTCTCTTAAATTTGAGAACACTTTGTTTGGAAACCATAATCGAGTCTTGAGTATACAAAAAATTATTTTTATCCTTTTGAAAATTCCTGAGCAAATCTTCCCGTCTAAAAACTATTTGGTGATCTAATTATTACATTATATTGGACAATATTGCTTTTTTTTCATTACAAAACAAATAATATAAATTTAAATTTTGTTTTAAATATCAATCAGCCTACAATATTTTCATAAAAAAATTACATTTCCTATAATTTGTCTAGAGATTTAAATTTTCATTTGATAATTGAAATCCATTAAATTCATTGTTTGGTGTCCGTAAAAATCTTTATAGTAACAACCATTAATCCCAAGTCTTGTTATGCTGTCAAGTGCAATTATTAAATCTTCAGTTCAGCATCATATATTACCTGCATAACGCCGTTAACTATAATTAAATTAAATATCTTTGCCAAGACTTCATTTTTTATTTGAGCTCTCTGATCGTACACTTGACTTCCAATTAGTCACCCAAAGAAATGTCCACACCTATATCACATTAAATATTCTATTTTACGACTACATATTGTCACGGAGCCGATCATAAAAAGTCCACAACATCAAAAGTCACAGTTTCACCATTCCTATAACAGCTATCAACTGGCAAACAATGACAAGCTGAGAATTCCGTTTGTGACGTGGGCGACAGAATATTTCTCACGGTTTTATGATTCAACTTTTACCTATCCGATGTATTTTTCGAACGTTCCGCGTGCGAGATGCGTAACATTAATTTATGTCATACAACCGTAAATCATCTGTGTTACTTCGATGTTATCTTGGGAATTATGATCAATGGAATATCAGGTTTTATCGGAAAGTTAGGCTACATACATTGAGCATTGGAATAATAATGTAATAAAATGATGTACTACGAATAGGTCTCGATTTAATTTAGTCTTCCTTTAATGTTCAATAATTGGACTGTTTTTCTATAATTTTTGTATAGTTTGTTTAACCGATGAAACGATGCGTCATTTTCTTACTTCTATTTTTTTTTATACTCAATGTACCACAATATGTTTACATTCAAAGTTATTTTGAATTCAAAATTAAAGACTGCAGATTTACTACCATCCTAAGCAAAAACAAAAAAATTATTAATTAACAAATGCTTATGTTTTTCTTGTTTGCTTTGCAAAAGCTGAGTTGATACTATACATTTATACACACTTATATGTAATTATAATAATACACGCAATGATACATTTTTCTTAATAACTGTTGAAGGACAAAAAGTTACAAAAGAACATCTCTCTTGAATATATATCATTCATTTACGTTTCTTTAAATTTAAACTATGGTCCATTCATTATTATATCGAAGAGGTTATAAATAGACGTAACATTCTCAGTACCTATATATGATTAGCATTTACAGTACCATTATTATGATCTACAATATGATTATAACAGCTAAACAAAGCAGTGCATTATCGCCATCTAAAGGCCATGCAAAACTACGTTCGTGAACAAGTCCAGTACATCAGGCTATAGTAGAGCTATATTTTAAGTTTATCAGATTGGGTACGTCTTCACGAGAACATTATATAGACGGATTATAAACAATAGTTCACTGTGTATAATGGAGCCAAGTGCCACGGTCACTCGACATTCACACGGTAAGGTGTACTGAGACATATAAGGCTGTTTGCACAGGATAGCGGAACGTGAAGAGCGTTTTGAATTATGTGATTTAAAAGCAGATCTATTACAGGATCTATTCAATTTGACGGAATGGGTACTTCAATCTTTTTAATTTTAACTGCCAAAAATAGCATTGCATATTTTAGTTTAAAGGATAATAAAACCAGTGTAGTTACTAGTAATTAACGAAGTATTTCTAAGTCATAAGATTGGAAACTGGCAGAGTAGAATAGTACCTCCATCTTTAACAGGTATTGTAAGAGACGACTAAGTTATCAGAACTGATAGATGACGGTATATCAATCCGATACAGTGTAGCTCAAATGCATAGAGTGAGGATGGGCAGCAGCATCCCCACTGCGAAAGCTGCGCTCTGCGATTGCTAATATGCTTACCCAGCGCGGCAGTTACGGGCAAAATCCCCCCTTTCTTGGGGAGGCCTATGTCCGGCAGTGGACCTCCAATTGCTATAATGATGATGATGAAGGTTGACAATATGCAATTGACATCTTCGTGATGAATGACCACCATAGGTATCGGTCACGCGCTTGTTTACGCAAAAATCCGAATTTTTATTTACTAAACACCGAACATCTTTTCCGCATAGTCAGCATAACTCGGACTAAGTATATATTGTCAAAGCGTTTCTACCATAGTATTAAAGAGTATTATCGGGGTTAAAACAATTCCGCTACCGCTTCTCGCTCCACTCATCAACATCACAGCTGGCTGAATAGCTCCCCGAGGCGATGCGTGCGTGGTAGCACTCATCACGGTGATCATTCTGACCTATATCTGTTTGTTCTACTGTTAGCCAGTAATAATCTATAATCTAGTCTAGATTGACTTAGCGCTATTGTTTCCTTTGGCGGTTTTATGTTGAAATTGTGTTTTATGTAGTAATGTTATTTGAATCATGGTCATTTTTGTTGTGTTGTACCTACAGTCACCATACAGACGAAACAAGTGTAATGTATCTTAGATTCAGAGAATTGAGAATATTGTATTAACTCATCGATGTATCGATGAACGATCGAGTAAGTAATGTTGAATAATTAAAACATGCAAGATAATTATCTTAAAGATCGAGATAATGACCAGATCGGTATAAAAACTATATATCCACATACCATATGCCTTTGTAAGGTTAAAGTTGCATGCAAATTTTTGACAACATTGGTTAACCTATTATGCTGTGAGCGTTACAAACACACAAAAATATTTTCATGCGATATTTATATTTTTATTTATGTATAAAACACACATATATCTTTTTTCTTTTCCACATCTCATACTTGTGTTATGAATGCCAGACAACATAAAAATTATATATATACTACTTAATTGCATTAACACCTAGACACAGAAAAAACACAAATATCACCATACAAATGTTTGCTCTGGGCGGGTAGATTAGTAAGTCCTATGGTAACGGAATAAACGTTAATTACATGCCCAGACAAAGTCATAGTAGGTCACTAGTTTTATGTTATAAGTAAGCGAATGGATTCTTATGCATGGACATTGATCGTCTAAGTTTTCCAAAGTCTATATAATTTTAGCACAAACTTGCTTTCAATGCAAGAATTAACTCTTCCTCTAATTGCTTTTTTTCAAATTACGTTGAATTATAATTTTATAGCTGCTTTTACCACCCATTTAAATATGACCCTAATTTAAACAAATCTTCTTAGATCTTCATAAACTATCTTATTAGGAAAATTATACATGAATAACGCCTATAAAATATAAAATCATATATTATCGTTAATAACTAATGATCATTAAATTCATTAAGTAAACAAACTTGGATGTTTACTTAAATTAGGTAAGGGTGACCTTAATTTTTAAGTCGTGTTCGTGATAGAATAATTATTTGGGGAAAATAAATATTATAGTATCACATGAACCGGTTCAATATTATATCTCAAATTAGTAGAAATTTACGGCACACCAAGAACAAAATGAATCAGCGATGTGCCTTCTGCTGCTGAATGCGTTACGGTAGATGTAAAGAATTAAAAAAAGACTTGAAGTTGACTTTTGGAAAAATAAATCAACAATAATTATGATTTACCATTGGATGGACCATGGATATCGCTATTTTTGAGTTTTTATTCATTAAAAAACGTTGAATTCTAATATTTACAAGAAAACACTTAAATTGTCATATGCTTCAGGTGGAACTTAAACTAGGTTGTGCTACCGAGATCTTTGTAGACATGTCAAATTTATAAGTGATTTTTGTGCTAAGTAATCAGAGCCGTGCCTTCAATGTTTACAGCATAACATTACTTGTAACAATAAACATTCGAATGACAAACTTTTTTACAAATTTGAAGCAATCGATAATGAACAAGTTGCAGTAGTTGTTTGAGGTTTTATGCATTGAACAATATTGCAATATTACCTTGATTGAAAATGTATAAATAACCAATGTTTATTTATTCTATAACCAATATGACATATTTACACGATTACATACATATTATTATTTTCTAGTAAATATTATCCCAAATTAAAATTTAACATTTTTCAATGCATAAAATCTCAAAATGACTATTTCTACTTGTTTTTTATCGATTGTTTTAAATTTGTAAAAGTTTGACATTCGAATGGTGTTGGTACATGTTGTTATGTTGTAATCATGGAAGACGGCTATGATTTCTTATCATAAAAATCACTCTGATAAATTTGACGTGTCCACAAAGGTCTCAGTAACAATCGGTGTTTCTAGATAAAATTAATTATGCATCAAATTTACGATATATTTATGTACTGACCCGGATTTAACCATTAAGCAAAATTAACTCAAATATTCGCTGTCTAAAACAGCTCAATGAATTTGAATTTTAATAGGTAGGTTTATTATATTACATGAAAATTAGACGAGCAGACTCTCACCAAATTAGTTAATTAATCAAATCCGAAGTGTTATTAATGGCAATCAAAGATCATCAAGCCCACTCTGGATCTGTATCGGGGAGTAACTCACTTTGCGGTTTCACGCTGAGAAAGTGTCATAGACATAAGATTTATATTTCCTTATTGTTTTTACATAACTCCTGTTCACGCACCTATTTAACACTGTCTGTATGTCCCTTGAAGTTGTCAAAAATATGTACCTACCTAAAAAAATATAATATTCATAAAATTTAAAATACTTAGTTCATCACATCTTACTGAACTGAACTATTTATTTTTGTAAAAGCCAACGTTTTACTTCTCTTTGTGTCAGTATAATACAATTTATTAATTTTATTTATTTCATATTTTTAAGTCTTCTACAATGAATTAATTATAAGAGATTTTCAATTAGTAAAGAACATGTGATCGTGTACAGAGATATTAAAAAATCTTGAAGAAATAGCAAAAGTACTCCAGGATCGAAGCAAATATGAATCAATAGATTGTACTAACGATAGCAGAAAATGCGACTAACGTATATGTCTATCATAATTTTTATCAGGATTGTGAAATATGAATATTAATAAAATCAAAACCCTGTTTATTAAGAATGAAAGACTTTATTGCAAAGCTAACTACAATATTTTCGAGAATGCCAGCAAACAAACGTACTAACTAATCAAAAGTCTTAGCGATAAAAACACTGAAAAGTCGCAAGACTGTGGCAGCGATGACCGCACGCCTACGCCATGACCTCGTGATCTATGCAAATCGGGATCAAACACGTAACTCTCTTGCAGACGCATTTCTCCGCAACACGTACTCGTTGCGCAATATTTGGGGAATAGAACCTTCTTTTCCTCAATACATTGTCAATTGATAATTTATATTAGCATTATATTAGCTTATAAGTGTGGCTTAAATTCTTGTATAATTTTAAGTGCAACCATTCAACCTTGGTTCAACTTAGTCATAATCGAATATTTCCTAGGAATAATATTTGAGGTTCCTTTATTATTCATATAGTATAAATCTTCATAGCACTATTTAATTTTTGTCTCCCAATTTTTCTTTTTGTTCCTTTCTTCACATTTTATCAAATTCTTGTTGTCTCAACCAGATGTAAATGAAAATGAATGACGATGAAACAAACCGGGTTCATCTAGGGTCTACCTCATTCCATCATGTGGACTATAGACCTTATACAAAGGTCATCTGCTTTGGTATCTCACTGTTATATGTATGCCAGTTTGAAGGGTGAGAGAGGCAATGAAATTACAGGGTAATGTGACACAATATCTTAAAGACATAACTTTTGGTAACGGTTGGTTACGCGCTAGTAATATCCTTGAGATATGACGATCGTCTATACTTCTATAGGCTATGTACGGTAAGAATTACAAATACGAGGACTGTATGCTTCTTTGTCGACCTGGTCCAATAAAAAAATCACATTTAAAAATCGTGATCTTGCTATCAATATACCGATGTTTTCAAATAATATTTCAAAGCTAATTTAGGTATATCAAAAGAAGTGGTAATTAAAGTTATTTTTAATAGTGATAATTAAGAAAACAGACGCAATAAAACCGAAGATATCATCGCCGAAATAATTCTTGTCCAACATATCTTAACTTTATCTGAAGTTCTAGAACTGCTTTATAAATTTTACGCTGCGTCTGCTCAGGGAATAATTTTATCCAAATTTACAAACTTGTTATTATGATTTTAACTGCCATTTAATTAAATGTAACTAATAAAACAGTTGTTTTGCATATTATAGTCATGTTGTGGTAGATATAATACGCGTTATAATAAAAAACATCTCAATGGTTTTATGGCAGTAACGGGCGTATTGTAAAAATCTGTCGAATTAAGTTTTTATATAAAGCAAATAATTAGTTTATATAACCTTTAACCTACTACAAAATAAAATGTTTGATTCGACTTTATTGCGATTTTAATATCAAATTCGGTGTCCAGACCTTTTCTATAAATATTAATAGAATTTAAAATTATAAGAATATATTAGTTGACGTTTTTCTAATTCCAATGCAAAGCTTTTCTTATTCTGTGTGATCAACAAATTATTAGTAATGATCGAATTCTATAGTTTGAATCGGCGCGCATGATCACAGCGTCAAGTAAGTCAAGAAATAATTGGCAGAAATGATATTATATTTTTTAACATAAATTATTACTTATTTTTTTCAAAGATAAAAAACACAT
This sequence comes from Heortia vitessoides, assembly GCA_020976665.1. Classification (NCBI taxonomy): domain Eukaryota; kingdom Metazoa; phylum Arthropoda; class Insecta; order Lepidoptera; family Crambidae; genus Heortia; species Heortia vitessoides. The sequence continues at coordinate 6,496,716 of JACJUM010002971.1, forward strand.
ATATAATCTGTGTCACAGTAAGCGGACCCTACAAGAGGATGTCACCAGTGCACCTATTAACAAATAAGCATGAAAATTATTAGATAAAATAATATAGTATATGGCACAATCCTCACTAATTTTATGCCCTAGTTAATATAGCAATAGGATCTGAAACCTCGTAATCAGCGATGCAGAAATTGTATGTCGGCAAATATATATGTAGATGTTTATTCAGAATTCATAAATATGACAGCTATATTTATACTAGACTAACAGGAAATATACAAGTTAAGCTACCCATTATAAGACCAGAAAGGTAATTCTGTAAAATGAAATGAAGTGATAAATTTTTGTTCTATTTACTTCCACATTCAAATGGGTGGCGCCACCAGCTATGGCGAATAGTATCTCGACACTACAAAGTTTGAACTGCTTTTTGTGCATGCAATTTCAAACCCGTAGTATGGTAAAAGACTTGAGCCACTAAAGCAATGATTGCAGCTTTCTATAATCTACAATGTAGTGCTGTTTACAACATGTAGTTAACATAAGAAAATAAATAAGGAAAACGCCGCTTTTGAATTCTCCTCCCGCTAAATTCTCCTCGTGTGCTCGATAAAAAACCTCGTATATATGTGAACATATGTAATTGCATACATTGTACATAAAAGTCCATCCTTATGAATATGAAAAGGCCACCGTGGTCAATGGGAGAACAATAAATTCCGATTACGCGTTTCTTTTATTTATTTTTTTTACCCATACATTGACGCATTTCAGTGTTTACGGAGATTGATTAAGCAAAAATGAATTACTCAGTATAATAGCTGAAAGGTGCTGTCAGAGTAGAATCTTACTTTCCCCTGCACTAGGTGTCGTAAAAGGCGAATAAGATACCGGAGCCGATAAATAGCGGTGTAACTATTGGAAACAGTATGCTTCAAATGCACAGGGTGGGGATGGGCACCAGCCTCTATATCACGATTTAACGCTTTATGATTACCACCACGCCTGGTCATCACGGCAGTTTTTCAATTTCTCTCTTTTGAGAAGGCTAATAATGTCATTTAATTTACAGCAGTATATAATAATACCTGATTTTTTACCAGGCGTCTTGAGAATTGGCTAGTTGAGTCTTGTGAAGAGGCACCGGAACCGACAGATGGCGGTATATCCATCCAAAATAGCTTAGCTTAAATGAAACACAGCACGGGAGGACAGCTAGTAGCATTCGAGTCACTACGTTGAGCTCTGCGATTACCACTGAGCTTGCTCTGCGTGACAATAACGTTAACAGTAGACTATCGACGTCTCATACAATTATGTAATTTATAGGGAAGTTGAAATCCGTCATTGAAAAAAAAACATAAAAATCATAGAGCAAGAAATAAATAACCTTGACTTCCAACCAATGCACTTAACCACAGCGCTATACAGTTAGTTTATTGAATTAAACATAGTGCATATTATATTACTTGTTATAACATCCTTTAAATCCTTAGTATACATTTTGATATCGTATTTCTATTTCCACTGTGACCCACTGAATGACGTTAAAGAATTTGTTGTATGCCAGCCAAATAGCTCGGTTGGTGCCAGTTCTTAATTAATTCAGAATACATCTCGCCTTGTTTATATACATCTTTTATCTGTATGGCACGAGTCGAAATACCAGTTCAGATAGCGTATGCGGTAGGCTTTAGCGATTCTATTTGTATATTTATATTTTATTAACGGGAAACATATGGAACATTACAAGCGAGCATCATGAAACATTCGCATACTCGGCCGTATTAAAAAAATCTTTATTGCCTTTAATTACGATGCATTTTTCCTTGCTTGTTCCGAGTCTTAAATAACTGCTGTAACTAATTCTAAAAAAAGATATTTCACAGTATATGTATTACCTATTACGCTTTATATGTATACAAAAAAATCAAGTCTTTAGTCAGTTTACTTTTTATCAGAAAATTGTAAATTTTGTTACTAGGTACAAGGGATAAGCTATTCGCGTTTTTCACAACACCATTACCACAATTTGCGAGTATAAGGCCAAAAATACTTTGTTCCTTTAAAAAAAACAAATAAAATAAAAACGAGTTTTAACGCCTTCAAAACGTGGAATAATTTTTCTTCGGCGAGTCGGTTCTCTTGCTTTCACCATTCATAAGAATGACAAAAATGTTATGTTAGAATTTGAATGCTTAATGTTAATGTTTTTAATTTACGTAATGTTAGAAATAATATATAAATGTAAGAAAATATTAAATATTGTACTATTCATTTTTATTTACATAATACACTAATTATGATATACATTATACACTATCTTGATCGTCCCATTAGGACCACAAAATAGTTCAGTCTTCAATACATATATAAACAACCTATGCTAAAACCGAATAACCTTGAATCTTACCAAAATTTAACATCCCCCCTTAAACTAGATTGATTGTATTCACTCATCACAGAAAAATAAGTTTATAATTCAAGAAGTAAGTACGTAAACCTTCTCCCAATAACTTGGGCTCAAACCAGTATCGAAAATTTCGTAAGCGAACGCTATGGTGGCCATTTTTTATCTGACAGCCGACAGTGTCGTATTGTGCTTTATAGACTGTCCAGATTTACTGCCCGACGCGCTGATAAATTTATTGGTTCTTATCAACAGGAATGTACACCGGCAACTTCTAATAGCCTCACTTTAAATTAGTATGGCACAGGTTATTGAACCTTTTACCTATTTTAGAAAGGAGATCATTTGGTAAATCTTTTTTGATCATTGATTTAATTAATATAAATTTTACTTTAAGGAACTTGTTGGTTTACTTGGAATATTGATTTATTATTTGAGTACAATATCATCATTATATCAGCTGTAGTACGTTCACTGATGGACATAGGCCTCTTCAAGTGATTTCCTATAGTATGCGGCCTGCATCCAACTTTACTTTTACAATGCGCTTCCAATCAAAACCTGATAATAATAAAATCGGTGAATTGAGTTTCGTAGAGTTGTGTGTTGCTACTTAACTATCGTGTTAGCTTAGCTTTTTGTTTTGCATGTGATATACACCTATGATTGATTGTGGATTCAGAATATTATAAACTGCAAGTGTATAGACGTTATAATCGTTGGTGTTATGAATAAATCAATATATTAAACACACGTCCGGCACGATGCAGCCGCATCATTCTTTCGTGTTTCGTTATCTAGAGAATTTAAATAAGAATGTGCCAAGTTGTCGATAATCGGCTTAGATTCAAAATAAGCAAACGCGAAGATATTCAAAACAGGTGAACACAGGGTCGTCAAACAGATCGTCGATCGCAACACCAACGAGAAGTGGCCATAAGTATGGTGCTATCTTAATGCAGCTAAAGGTTACACGGAGGAAGTGGAGTGATGAGCGGCGCTTGCAGCGATTTGATATACTTATTACTTATCCATATCATGATTCTAAAAGTATAATGCGTATAAAGTATAATGCAAAGTATAATGAACATTGTAGGTTACCGGTAGGTAACATAGGTACCGGTTATCGTAGGTAGAGTAGAATAGTACCTCCACTGTACCAGGTGTCGTAAGAGGCAACAGAGGTATAAGAACCGACAGATGTCGGTAATCCATCCGGAACAGTGTAGCTCAAATGGACAGGGTATAGGTGAACAGCAAAATCCTCGGTACGAAATCTACGCACTGGAATTTATAAGCCGTATAGCCTATGTATGTACTTATGTATTCTGTATTTACTAAAAAATATTATGCCAAAATAATCAGTATAAATCAAGCATTCACTCAATCTCATCAAAGTTTCATTTACTAAAGCCAACAAATTTGCATTGCTACATATCATGTACTCCGTCAATGGAGACATTTAGAAATGGCTTACTTTTGTGTATTTTTTTGCTTTTAGTCTAAGATCATAATTATTTTTTGCGTGAATAGAAAGGTTCTCTAGAGACGCATTACACGTCCACGCGGACGAAGCAAGAATAAACAAAATCGTTCCTTTGCTCGATACAAAAGATCTCAACGGGATACATACAATTTGGTAAATCCTTTAAATTAAAATAGAAGATTTGTTATAAAATTTATATTAAGTAGACGTCCCACGGATGACATGATGATAATGATGATGATATCTGGATATCATATTCCAGTTTTATTTAAAATTACCTATATTGACATGCCCGCTCCTCGTACCACTAAACGCTTGTGTTACCTTTGACCGTGGTACGGGGGAACGGTGTTGTCGTAATGGCTGATACTCCACGGAGATAACGTAAACTATCGTCTGCGCGAGATTTTTAATTAGATTACCGATTCCAAATCCAGATCTGTTTTGTTTATTTTTAATTGGATTTATGCTGGATTCGAACTCATATTTTATGCGGAGTTGTTATTCTGCTTTTGTTTTCTCCATCATTTTAAATTAATACTGTATATTCGTTAATTGCATACATTTCCAACTGTTTTAAATACCATATATTTATATAGAAATATCAATTTATAAAATTGCTAAAATTATTTTCAAATTGGTTTCCGTAAAGTAACCGATGTAGAAAAAAAATTATAAAAGTTAAATAATCATATTAAAGCCATCAAAATTCTTTGGTCAATTTTATTTTAGCCCTTTAATTTTTCTTAATTTATGACGTCATTTAGTACATAATATATCATATAATACTTCAATTGCATTATAATTGTTTTTTCCTAATAGGCAAAAAATAGATGTTTTACTATGTACTAAAATAACGTTTTTTGATATTAAATAATATATAAAAAAATATATACCACTGTTAAAATGTCAACCATAAGAACTGCCCTAATACAAGCGAAATCTAAAATGGAAAGTAATCAACGCAATCAAATTGTGAATGTAGTTAAAAATGAGTTATTTATGTAATTCTTAATCTAATTTATAGATTGTAATCAATTACAAAAACGTCACCTTTGGCTCAACAAGTAAGTTTAATAAATGAGACTTTATAATTATGGAATGTATAATTAAATTCCACTGACTTCCTGACGAAATTGTAACGCGAGATACTTATTCGAATATTAAATTTAGGTAGTTGCGATAAGTTATAATACTTATCGTGGGAATTGGCGAGATCCCTACGATATGAATTGATTACTTATATTTAAGTTTCATAACAACAATTTATTTTACCAGATTATTAAAGGCATTATGTTATGTAACATTCTATAATATAATTTATAGAAAAAAACATGCTTTGTTAAATTTATTGTCAATATAGGTACAGCTTTTGTTTTAATTTCAAATAATCGATATTGGGTCCTCCTTTAGCGAGTATATGTTGTGTTACCATATAACAGTATTTTTATTTTATCAATCAAATATGTTTTGTCTACACTTCATCCAGGTCAAGTTGTAAATTGATACTGACTGCATGTTTATATAATTAAATAGTTTATATAATTAAATTATAGTGAGAAAGAACAACTGAAACAAATCGTCGTATAACTTTTTAGACCGCGAAAGTCAAACTGATGATTATCAAATTTATTAGCAAGTTCAATAAAAGCATGATACTGCTGCAAAAAAAATGTTAACACTATTTATAATTAAGACTGAATATATTTAGCATTAACTACATATATACATAAATGGTTACTTAAAGTCCCGATATTATAACATAGGTTGTGTTAGAAATTAAGTTACGAAATATGATTTTAATAAAAGGATATGTTTTCAAAATATTTTTATCAACATCATCATCATACCAGCTATTAAAAGTCCACTGCTGGACATATGTCTCTCTTATAAAAGAGGTTTTTTGTCCATAATTGCCACGCTAGGCAAACCGTGTTGGAAATCGCAGAGCGCATCTTTTACGACGGGTATGCTGCTGCCTATTCCCGCCCTGTGCATTTGACCTGCGCTGTTTCGGATGGATGTAACACCATTTGTCAATTCTGGTACCTTAGTCACCTGTTACGACACCTAGTGCTGTGGAAGGTACTACTCTACTCCACCTCACGGTAAAATATTTTCATAAATATTTAGTAATTAAACACTGTTTTTTCACCATTTCCTTCAATATACTTTCCATTCTTCACCAATGTTAATCAACTATTGTGATATGAGTTCTTGTTTAGAGAAAAGCGCAGCAGAACTTATTTAACTAAACCTATTTTTATATATTATAGGAGACAAACGAGCAATCAAGTAACGCTCATGGGCACCTGTTACAACAGAGGAGTTTTTGCGGCGTTAAAGAAAAGAATAATCTCTGTTCTTGAAGGTTCCTATTCGTATTGGTTTGGAAATACTACCGCAGCGTGCTTATGCCATAGACCAAAAGCCCGAGGGAGATTTTTGCGTTAAAAATCGCAGTCTTCTCAAATTCTTACCAACCGCTACATCCAACTTTATTTTTTAAAACTAATTAATTTAATGATCTTTTTATATTATTCAAGTGCTTATATAATACAGATCACAGAGTTATAGCTTAATAGGAAACTAGCATTTTCCCGTAGAACCTACATAGGAATGGCTGGTCAAAGGCTTTCTCGCGAATCTCCCACGATAATTTTATATGAGGCTTATATCACGTTCACTCAATAACATCTAAATAGCCAGCGATATAGTTTCATCAGGAAGTATTAAAGTAAACGCGTATTAAAAGAGAAATGCATCGAGCAGAAATATAGATTTTGTACGTAAGTTCCGTGAGAAAACATTATACGTTGATATCAACAAGTATTTATAGAATTAACAGCAATATGTCGATGGAACCGATGGCGCAGATCACACTGATTCTGTCTTTTGTGTAAAGGGTCGTGGCTTCGTGGACCCTCGCCCAAGACAAATAGTTACATTTATTTATGATAATTTATATTTGTTCTGTGTTTGACTTTTAATTATATAATTTAGTAATATATTAGTAATTGTTTGATGTCCGTTACACAAGTGCTTTAAGCTAATTTTGAGAGTCAGAGCAGGGCAATGTATGAAATATGACGTACATTTATTAGTTTTTAATAGGTAATGCCTGAAAACTGTTTGAGCTATAACCGTTTAAACAGTAACCGACGCATTAATATAAAAATTAAACGTAAACCCTCGGGAGTACAAGAAATTATTCATAATAAATATATCTGATGTTGAACAAAGAGATTAAGGACACAATATTAAAATAAGGTTTTAAACTAGTTTTCTATAATCTCTAGTTGAGCGAATTCTTTGTATAAATAAAAATTATTAGTGTCTACAAAAATAAAATCAATAAGAACCTCGATAATATATCAGTATCATGGAAATTCTAATAATCTGAATTGGAGAAGCTTTTTACAATTACGATGTAACTATTTAGCGCTTGCAGCATCAATTGTAGAATAGAAACGTAGAGTTTTTGAGGACAAATCATTTTCGTGAACATTTTATATAATTCTGTGACAATCCAAATAGGTTTCGAAACAATTAAAAACCAAATCGTAATAGAATATCTACATATTTTATTACGTATTTCGCTGAACAACTGCCAAGATGTTTGATAAATTTCATTTGATTTCAATTAAATTCAAATTTAAATTAGCCATATTTCAGAGATTGAATATTGACTATCACAACTTTCTAATGTAAAACTACTTTCATTGAGATTATTTTCTTTTAATGCAAATTTATTTTTGTAACTTTATAGAGTAATTTGCTTGTATAGACAAGCAAATACACAGACCTAAGCTAGTGTATCTATGCCTTGGTAATAAATATCGGCTGTCAGATATCACTTTACGATTCGTTTCAATTCTAAATCAATCACACACCCGCCACTGGTCACCTCTAATTTTTATATTCAAGATATAAGAGGGCGCGATTGTCATTTGTTTCAAGGCAAAGGTATTTTTTTCATACAGCTTTGGATTATACTAAATCACTATCCTGTGAACGTAGAATTATGCGGTTAGTGACAACTAACTATCTAGTATTTTTTTATATACTATTACCTATTGAAACCTATAGGTACGCTTTTTATCTAACATTCAAACCATGCCATCTGTTGGAATGTAATCAGAGAAATTTGGGAAAACTGACTTTTAAGGTCCATAATTATGGCATATATTACTAGATTTTTTACTTCTTTATATATTCATAAGAACCTTGTTAATAATATATTACCATTATAGTTTAAATTTTATATTTTATATTTTGGTTAAAAACTACCTAAATTTTCCAACTGCTACTACCGTATGGGTATATATTATAACTAGCTGTGCCCGCGATTTCGTTCGCGTGGTTGTCGGAAACTCTATCGTGATTATTTTTTGATTGCTCACGTAGGTTTATGTTATTGCATAATCGTGAATAAGATTCTTTTTAAATAATATGTAAAAAAATGTTGTTTTTGAAATAATGGGTCAAAATTCCTACTTTTTTGGGGAGGCCTGTATGTGTGACTTTTTAATGACTGTACTGCTCTGAATATATAAAAAAATTAATTGGAACTTGACTACTGACAGTTAAGGCACAATTAAGTCTTTCTTCGACTAAGTGAGAAGTACTTTTGTTAATTACAACGCTACACGCTTAGACGTGCACCATACAACATCCCTAGTAATTGTTTCCATCACGTACAAAATATGAAGCATTTATTATAATTTTCGGCTTGTCAGTCCGTCTATTGAAAGTCGAGCGTATCTTATCGATGATTGGATATCATTACTGGTGCCGTTTCAACTTAATGAAGTGTGCGAGAGTTTGGTGTGAATTGTTTTTTTTTTGTTGACCTTACCACCTTACGCTTTTTGTTGTTGCGAACGGTAGATCCGATTGAAAGGAGCCTGATTAAATTAGGAAAGTTGCAGAAAGGGCTTGTGGTTTGATTAAGTGAAATCGACTACTTTGTGATATTCGATTTTACAGTACCGGAACTGATAGATGGCGGTATTGTTTTTTATTGGACAAAGTTAACTAATAGTTAGTAAGCATCACCATAACCGTCAGACGCCACCAACTTTGTAACTTGAAGATATTATGTCATTACCCAGAAACTTTACTCCCACCCTCACTCTTCAAACCGGAACGTAACTATGGGAAACTGGCTATTTGGTGAAATTGGGGTATAGAAATAGGTGAGATTCTGGTATCAATGCAGATGACCCTGGCCTCAAATGATTAAAAATTACTTGAGGCCATGTTTAGCACTGGAAGTCTTATAATTAATATAATGATGGTTATCTTTTGTATTATATGCATTGATATGATGAGGTCACGGATCTCGAAAAAATTACCTACTTTACACTGTAGGTAGTCCTTTCTACTTTTTGTATACAGCAAGAATGTCAAATGCCAGCGTTAGATAGAGTTCTAAGCTTAAAGAAGTTGAAAATATCGCAAGCATGTACTAAAGTCATGAAATTACCCAGTTTTTTAACACTTTCTCTAAGCGAGCATGGCATGGTGGCTTAATTAGATAGATAAATTATTATCTAAGTGCCATAGATCATTAAATAATATGATCAAGTTAGACGGATATTCAGTAGTGTTAAGCAAAGTGTCGTAGAATTGATCGTCAGGACTAACTGTATTTGTGTATATATCATATACACTAGAGCTTGAAGCTACTTATCTCGAAATCAGGGCACCGCATGTGATAGTTGATTTTTCAAAGCAACAAATTATTGATAAAAAATTTCTTGGTGATTTTAATTAAAACTTAAAGTGAAAATGAATAAAATAAATATAGATAGTTCGAAGATAATAAATGAGAGAGAAGAAAAATATTGGAATAATTAGTGCACACGGGCAAAGATTGTTCAAAGGAAGGAGATCGTAAAGCCAGCTATTAACAGAAACACAGTTTATAAATAAAAGGGCAAGGAAATCCTCATAAATATCATATTACAGTGAGTCTTTTCTATGATAATAAATGACATATTAAACATAACGACAATCACATTAAGATCGATAAATTAAAATTTATTGAAACATTCCAAATTATCTTAAATGACATCCGATGCTCAAAAAGCATTTTCAATACCAGCCATTGAAAATTCCTTGCTTCACATCATCTCACAGACTTCCGATGAAAGAGGGGATTTTGGCCATAATTGCTGCATTGGACAGATATGGTGGCAATTACACAAAATAGCATCGCGACCCTGCTTCAATTAACCTACGATGTTTTGGATGGATAAACCGCAAACTGTCTAATTTACCTCAATCTGACATACCTCGGTCGTCTCGACACCTGATATGGAGGAGGGTACTATTCTACACTACCCTGTACCCCAAGATCTACCCACATCCCTACACACATCTTTGGATACACATATCCAATAGTTTGAGTGATAAGAGCCTACCTCAATTTCAATCTCGGTTCCCTTAAATACTTCTATGACTAGAATATAATTGTGGATAAGAAACAGCAAATCAAGCCATTCAAAATAACAGCTACATACAAATTAAACGCCAATTACTTTTAACTAAGACGTAAACCATATCGATAAAAATCTATCCACCAGTTCTCACACTCGGCACAGCCTGGAGCCTAAATCTTCGTAATGCTATGTATATCCAACCTACAAAAAAAACGCCGCGAGCATGTTCGGTAGCTTCAGTAGCTGTACTATCTTATAAAAGATCACAATCGGTAGAAATGATAAATTGTGTCTTCACAATTTCTTTATCTGTTAAGTGACGGTTCTCATTTAGAACGGTAATTATTTCTTTTTTATTATTAAGCCTCCTTACAAATTAAATTCAAAAATACCTTTCATCAGACCATAGACGGATTGTTCCTGATGAAAGGTGTTTTTTGTACGTCACGGATAAAACCATTATGGTTTTGACCTTATAAAATGTAATTGATATGTGCCAGCATTTAAATGACATAGAAGGCTCCTGGTTTCGTTTTAATAAACCGCTTCAAAACTATGCTATTAAATGTAGTTAAAGTGTTTGTAGAAATAACGGCTTTTTTTCAAGTAGTTTTTAATATTATATGGAATTACGAAGGATAAAATGCACCGCTGAATTTTAAAAATTTATATTTTATTGAAATAATGTGAATAAAACTAAATTTCTAACAGACTCAATCATTTTTAATTAATATCATTTGATTTTGCGAAATGTTATATTACTGTTAGTTTTAAATATTGAGGCAAAGTATTCTTCGTGTTTAAGATTTTAAAAAAATATTAAAAATTATTACTTTTTGTATATAGCATTAGATTGTTATGTAACAAAAATAATTGACTGACTCCGAATCAAAGTTAAAGTTACTATTTCTTTTACGGATATCACTCAATATAGGAATTACAAATATTAAATTTAAATATATAATTAAAATCTATACTAATAAAAAGCAAGTTTGTCTTATATCATTATCGACGATCCTCGGCATATAAAATATATATTATCGATTACGCCTTTGGGTCTGTCAATTATTACTAGCAATAAAGAATACATTTACTTTTTGTAGATAATAATAATTCAGTATGCAGTTATTTTTAAAGTTACACTAAGCTTTCTATTGCTCACTAAAATAAAAACATAAAAATAATTACTTACATAATTTAATTAATGACAATTTTAATGTTACAGCAATTATTTAATTTGCATGAACATTACAAAAATTTAAAAGCCAGCATTCTATACATTCGCAAGTTTCGTTCAATCTTAATAAATAATATTTTTTATTAGACTAGTTTAATTATTTTAGCGCTGCCGAATCGTTGGTTTGATTTGAAATTAGAACTATGACTGACAAATGGGTCGTAAAAATTATCAAAACGTTAATTCGTTCACTTAAATATGTCGGAAAGACGATTTAGGAATATTTATTACTTTGGTGATATTTAAAATAATTTGTATCGATATTACAAACATAACATCAATTGTTACTATATGGCGATGACGTCATATTTTACATTTCAGGCTTGCAAATTGAAATTGATCCGATGGTGCATATGTCACTGTCTTATGCATTTATGATCGAAGGTTCGATTCCTATCGGGTAAAAATATTTATGTGATAAAAATGCATGTTAAAACATTAAACTTTTATATTTAAGTGATATATAAATTTATTTTGTATTTTTTATATCTGTAACACAAGTGCTTTAAGCAACTTATCGCATAGTCCAGCCAAAGTATAAGATATATGTCAGAGGCTAATTAAAAAACTTATTTTATATTACAAATAGTATGTTACTTAAAGAAACTCTTTACCAAGTTATTTATTGACTTTCATTTAAGGATCTATGCAATTTTAAACAAAATTCAAATTGAATTCTATTTCATGAAAACGTTATTTACGCATGGTTTAACTAGTGCAATAATATAATACAATAATTATAATAAACTCACACATTATCTCATACGTTGACCTGACTTCGAGATAAAAAATGCACTCGCGTAACTGATATAAGACAATAAAATAATAACACCCAAACATTCATCTTACCAATATTAGTCATGTATGGAGATCGAACCCACGACCTTTAGTGCACAAAGCAAGATCATCTACGTCATCGGGCCCGTCGGCTATGAACGACTGGGGTCACGAACAGAAAAACCGACTCACCACAACCGAACTATACTCCAATCACTATTGAAATATATCAATCACGCAAAAACACCTTTCCCATGCCGAACGGAATCCCGCCTGCTATACTCGTATCAAATTACAGAGCAACCCGTTAACAGTGATGTTTAGTGTAATTACGATGTCTACAACCGACCATTAGAGAAGCCTTAATTATCTCCGCCATATGAATTTGGTGAAAGATTCGGTACTGACGGATGGGGTCTCTACTAATTGTGCTATAAACGTGTGGTATACTTAATTTATTAGTAGATTCATGATGTATTTTTTTATACGTTATAAAAAGCGTAATTGACTTTTCAAGGCGTTTAACAGATGTAGTTTAGGTGCATCAAATTATGAGCAATTTCCTGATGTAATGAATGAGGAGCACGGGCCATGGTTTACCATGAGATCTCAACGCCGGTTGGTAGGTTCATCATTATCATATAAGTTTTAAGATATAAACTATGGATATGGGTCACACGAAGTAATTTCTTATTGGATTACCTATATAAAATTTACTGCTTTGAGAAAATAAAACATTTAATAACAAAGATACTAAATATTGGTTTTACGCTATTTTTTTTATTATGCCACATCGACAGACAAGCATACAGTCCGCATGATAGTAAGCATCACTGCAGCCTATAAACGCTTATTACATAACAAATACACAAGTATATAAATAATGCGTTGCCAACTATGTGACTTGAAGATTATTAACATTACCCAGTAATTTCACTGCCTTGTTCCTGTTTGAAGGGTGAGATGCGCAGCAATGCAAATATTGCTTAATTCACAATTTAATTCGATCTATGAGCGCAAATCTTTCTTTTATTTTTCCATTGATGGAAAAACTATTTTTTTTTACATATAAATTGCCTCTCAATCATAGTAATATAAATATATTTCAGAATGTCATTAAAATCTATACATACAAATGTGGAAGTAAATATTTTTTTTAATGATTGATGATGATGTAAGAGCCAATAAAAATCCATTCCAAAAGAGTGTTTTTAAAAAATGTCACACACAAAATGATATAAACTACGAATTATACATTTAATTGATGTCTTATCTATTTATAGAAAAATAGGACCTAACTGAATGACTCACATATTTACGCAGCGCCTAAATTTTAAGAGTTACAAACATGAAACTTTCCACAGAGATGTTTTTTGAAATTGAAGAAAACCCAGAATTTTTTTTTGAAAATTCACCTTATAAAATGGTGAAACAGAAGCACGGAGTTAGTATGAAACTTTGCTGTAATTCGAATAAAATTCAGTATGAAGGTTCTTCGTAAAAGTTATGAAATATTTGTAAAATTATTATTTTAGAAAATCATGCCTTTAGGTGGTAAAAGGGGGATTCAAATGTAGTATGAAAGTTCTACAATTTATTACCTCCTTCCAACCTACCTTCTACAAACATATGAAAAAACATGGTGGAACGAATCTAAAAAAAATTCCACCCGAGGTAATAATATCAGAAAATGATAATTGACACATACCCAAATCTCACGACCCAAATTCTATGCCAAAACACACTCCCAGGCTTTCGTGTTGCCTTTGATTGCGCCATCATTCTTATAGAGAAACTATAACAATCAGCACAAACAAACATATCTCCAATTAAGCATAACACACGTTTCAACACACGAGATCACAAAATTACATAAAAAAAGCATCCAACTAGTTCGAAATTAACTCAAATAACTTAATCGTGAGAACGGAGAAGTGAAAGTGTTATAGAAAAAAAAATCGTATCTACATTATAACGATCGACGTGTTGTTTCTAAAATAATAATTACATAAAAATAGTGTGCGATGTTGTCCGTCCGTTCGCAATCACAGATTTTGAGTCGTAATCGTCGCGCGGTCATTTGGCTGTCACCGTGTAAAGACGTGTGCATACTTTTTCTCGATTGGGTTGCGGAAAATATAATTCTATTTAGGTATTACCTATATGTAATATAGTACAACTACTTTTGCGTGTAGATATTTTTTATAGTAGCTTTATTTTAATCAGTATATCTAGCGGGATAATAAAAACAAAAACCAGATATTATAGATAGAATCTAGCGTCAATGTATGTAACTACGTTTATACAGTTATGATTAAACCAAAAAATAATCGTCTGTATCTATCATCTACTGCTATTTATGATGATTACGGCGTTGATTTAGTAGCGCCTAGTAATTTATTATGGTAGGGTGTAAGGTAGTGTTTAAGTACAGAATTTAAATAAAGACTAGAGATGAGAAAATAGTTAATTAAGTAGTTATATAAATAAGCCTCTTAAAGCTATTGGTGTTACGGACATCAGACAACAGAAGAATCACAAATGTACTAATTAAACATAATTATATAACACCTAGACACAGCACAAACATAAATATTATCATATAAATATTTGTTCTGGATGGTGATAGAACCCATGACCTTTGGCGCATAAGACAGGATCTACTATCTGCGCAAACGGGCCCATCATACAAGTATTTTATAAAATGTTAATCTCTGTTAAAAAAAACCGAACCACATCTTGAGATTTTTAACAGAAAAACATCGGCATATTTTATTTCATAGATTCAAAACATAATTACAGAGATTAATTGTAAAAATTGTGGTTCTAAAACATTTATTTTTACTTAAACACTTACAATTGATATTATTATAATAGAATAAGATTCACTGCTGTTGTGAAACGGAACGTAGTTCTAAGTTTCCAGTACGTTTGAAGATTACCACAATCTCATGCAACCTTAACAATTACTGGAACCTCTTTACGAAATCCGTCTCATACTCTACACTACCGAGAGTAAATTAATAGGATAAGAAACATCGTGCACCGCTTAATTGCGTTTAATATCAGAAATAAACCAAATCCCAGTTATATTACTCGTAATTGTAACAATCGAAAGTAAAAACCAGGAAACGCCATTTCGAACATAAATAGAAGTAGACACGGTATTATCCATTACAGAATTGATGCCAGTAATTATATTTTCACTATTATAAATTAACCAACACATCCGGACTGAACTCTAACCTTAATTCAATTTAATGTTTAAGTTTAGTTTTACAAAGTATTGTGTGCCCGCCCTAAGACTGTCGTAGTGTGCGCGCACACAGGCGCGTGTGTGTACACGAGGTGACCTCACGCATACGTACACAAGTTCACCTGTAGCCATCCACTCGTGCGCTCTGTCACATCTAAAGTTGTTTGGGTATTGGGAGCAAACTTTATTTAGTTTTATTACTTTATTTTAAATTGATGTTGTAAGATATGATAATGAGTTGATTGGGTGTTGGTTGTCATTGACTATACAGTTGTTTGACCATATAAATAAGTTTACTACTTTATACAGCGTTAAATTAAATTATAATTCTTAATTGGAAATTCGACACTATAACGATACAAGCTGTCTGACTATTGAAATTTTGGATGGTAAGATTTTGAAATTCATTTCTTGGTTTACTATCTATTTAAATTATATCAACATATGAAGTAAGTAATAGGTATATAATCTATAGTGTTGTGCTCCTATTTTTGTGGTTGTCATAATATTTTTTTTATTTAGGATCTATTTTCTCACTGCACCACAGTTCGAACCGGTCAACTCTGACACACACACACAAACAAACCATCGATAGAACATCGGAACGTCACCTGTCGGTTCGTCGCGACCTCCCATACAGCCACTATGTTATTAATGTAGGCCCGGGGACTTTGTGCACATGATTTATATGTCTGCATTATGCAACCGTGGCATTTATTTGTGGAGTTAAAATTGCGACGTTTAAATTTGATTTGGTAATCTGACAGATTGTAAGGTTACACTTAAGTTTTTAATTAATATTTTGTAAAGGCTAATAAATTTGCGATTTGTAATCAATGACATTATCACGTTTTGCCAAGTTAAAGAGTTTTGTGTAAGCGTTAGTAAAAGTATTTGCAATAATTTCTTAAAATGTGATTTTTCTTTTACTGTGTGCTTAACCAAAATAATAATTTGGCAAGAAATGTGAATTAATAACAGCTGTGACACTCCAAAGGCAAGACGATGTTATCATTTCTATTAACTTTCATATCATCGCAGACGTTTGAATTAGTGTAATTAAACTAGACTGAGTCTCCGACACTATTACTATTGGTCAATACTCGCACACCGTTCCAGGATCGTTGCAAATTAGACTCAATTGTCGGATGGTAAATTCCAATTCCGATTGCGTCGCCAAATCGAATCCATTCAATAGATGCATTCACACATTGAAATGCAGAGGTGTTGGTGCGCGTGTGTGTGTGGTTTTGAATGGTATAGTTTCTGCTGAGGCGATATAAAGCCGTATTAAAGAGATGTAGGGTTGTTTCTCGAGTGCACTAGGAAGTAAAATTGGATAGAGCACAGCGAAATGTTGCTCTAAGGTCGTGGGATCCGAACCGCCCGGTGATTCGGTTAGTTATATTTTCAGACTTAACGGTATACGGTTTTTGATAAGCCACAATATGGCGGCTGAGCTATTGTCATTAATTTCTCGTGTGTCATCCAAAAAGATGCTTTGATAAATGTTTTTGACACCTGACTTTTTAATATTCCCCGTGACATTTAGGTTTTTTTTTTATTCTTTGATATGTGACCGATGAAATCGATATTCGGCTCTATGGTTGTAAGAGGTCAGATTGTTAATGAGCCAGAATCAGGAGTCATAGTTGATATTTTTTACACATTGTCAAGTTTGGCAATATAATATGAATAGTTTCAAGTAAAATGTGATGATTTTTGTAATTTTTGAATAATTGGTTGGTTAGATACCTAGAGACAAAAATAAGATAGACTTTTTACAATAATAGATTGATTGAGTATGGTATGGCACTGCTTGCATTTCTCTGATTCATTTTGAAAGGTGAGAGAGGTAATAAAATTACTAGGTAATGTGACATAACATCATCAGGTCACAGGTCTGTTGCTATATCATTAAGATAACGAATGTCTTACAACGATTTTTTAATGCATTTTAGTAAAAAAACTCAATGTAGATGATAAACTCATTGAAAACTGTTCGATTCTACTATAAAAGTTTAAGTAACCGTTCTTTAAGAGTAATAGTGAATCACATATGCCTGCGGCTTCGTCCGTGTGCTAAAGATTTATTACTAGGTGTCGTAAGAGGCGACTAAGGTACCAGAACCGACAGATGGCGGTATATCCATGCATAAAAGTCAGCTCAAATGCTCAGGGCCGGGATGGGCAGCAGCATGTCCATCGCGATAGCTACGATTGCCAACACGCTTTTCCAGCGCGGCAATATGTGCAAAAAACCTCTTTTCTTGGAGCTGCCTATGTCCAACAGTAGACTTCTAATGACTTATATGTTGATAATGATAATAATTAAAACGACAAACGTTAATTGATTGCCTACCTTCTTATAAACAAAAACTGTATTTATATCAATTGCATGAGCAAAGCAGACAATACATTTATATCTACTAGGTTTAAACGAAGTTTTATATAAGTGTATTTAATACATTCATCATCAGCATATCAGACATTGTTGAATATAGAGTTCCTTAAGAATGAGAGATCTTTGCCCATAATTGTTTTGCAACAGCAATGCTGCTGCCCATACCCACCCTATTGTACTAGAACAAAAACTGCGCTTTTTCCGATGGATATACCTTCATATATCTGTTCCGAATCCTTAGGCCCTTAGTACACGGCGTATTTTAAACGCGCCGACGACGCGCGTTTCAGAAACGCGCGTTTTCGGCGCCGTGGACGCTGCTTGTTGCGTACTAGGTACTAGTACGTAAGGTACGTACTTAGGTTACTAGGTTGCGTTCGAATTGCGTTTGCAGCGCGTATACGCGCGTCATCTGCGCGTCGTCGGCGCGTTTAAAAAACGCCGTGTACTATGGCCCTTAGCCTCGATACCCAATACTGAAGGAAGTAATTTTCTACTCTTCTCTCGGCGGTTGATGCATTAAGAGACACTATTTACTTTAAATAACTGCTCGTTTACGTCAAAATTAATTAAAATCCGACGAGAATTTAATCCACTATCATTATCATACAATCTCAATTATTGAGATAAAACCAATATCACCTAAATAGCTACAAAATCAACCCAATTTACAAAGGAAAAGTACTAACAAACTCGCGCTTGACTAGTTTCTAATACGCTTTTACTGTTCGGCAATAAAGCCGATATAAATCGATCGATACCGATCCCATTCGAACAGGGCTGCCAGTATTCCGATTGATTAATTTAATTTGACGACTTAACACTAAGTGGCATAGAGCGGGTATTTAATGCATATAGGCTTGGATTTTACGAGGCAGAACACACTTGTATTTCCCGGCAAAGACATGGTCAAAATAATCTTTTTTAAAGCTGTTTCGAATACAGAGAATATTCAGAGGGTAACTTGATTCTATAACCAAATTTATATATATAATAGGAATTTTGAAAACTCACCCCCTTAAGGGGTAAAAAGTTAGTGTGAAACTTTGCTATAAATTCTTAAGCTGATTTTTTTATTAAGGTTATTCATTGAAGGAAACACGTGTAAAATATTGTTTTCTAAAATCATTCCTTAATAGGGTGCAAAGTTATTATGAAAGTTTTACAACGTAGCGCGGAGTGCAACCGCGGCGCGTTGCTATTTTATACTATATTTATTATTGTGATACAATGCATAACTTATTGTGATGCACATTTGTTAATACAAGTAATTAAATAATTTAACGGAAATTTAAGAATATTTTAATCTTAAAATTCCGTTATTTGATGAAAGATTCTTAAAAATAAATTATAGTTTTATACACTCTCATCGTACGAGCCGTAAAACACTCAATACTAAAGCGATATACAGCCTTGTTATGGAAACGTAGGGCGGTTGTTCAAGTGTACTGTTGCAAAAAGCCTGAATTATTGTTTCAATACAATAAACACTACTACAATAATACATTTGAAGTTTCTCCGGAGTGTTTTATATTATAAAAAGCTTGCAGATTTAATGCTTCAATTAAATAAAAGAGTTTTAAATACATTCTCAAACTACTACTATGAGCAAAAGATCAATAATAACAATCTTGTCTTAAACTATACAACCATTTATTCCCAAAATCATTATTGATAACAAACAATGTAATAGCTGACAACCCTCTAGCAAACAGATCTAATTACCTTCTTAGATAAAAGTATAAATATAATCCAACAATTAATTTGAATTAATCGTCAATTTTAGAGATACCATACGGATCCGTCCGCGTCTCTTTCAAGTCGCCGCCTCGCGTAATTACAAATAAAACTTAATTATTTAACATTACGTTTGATTAATACGATTAATATAGGTTAATTAATCGGTTGATTAATATACGAACACGCGAAATTATTTCGTTTTGATGAAGCTATTATTTTAAGGTTTTATTGAGGCGGTTTTACTGGGATCTCTGTGGATTAGTCATGGTTTGATATGAGGGATATTATACCGTTTATTAGAGAATTGGATTTCCGGTTGGTTTTCATTATTTAATTGGAAACCTTGTGAGATTCCCACGGAGGTTATATGTTACGAATTGGGTGAATGAGGCTGCAAAGCCTGCGAGTGCCTTTGAAAGACGTGTTATATCTTGCATATTATGTTTATGTTTGTCTGTAGATAATTTATTGATGTGAATTAATACCAAAATATCTTTTATAGTGCAAAGGAAAATGCTAAATCTAGAAATATAGTTTATATTATTTCACCGTGATAAAATATTTTATTATATATTTGCGTCCACAATTCACAATGAAACCACTTTATATATTTTAATTAATTTTTTTTTCATCGTTATACATATATTTTTTCATTCGTTCAGTCAGAATTTATTTTGCGTGACAAAGTTGTTATGTAAATAAGAATATAAGATGTGTATAATGACGACTTTGATTAAGTTCCATATTTTAATTTTTATTTTGAATCCTTGAATTTCTTTCCATATAGGTTTAAATTGTGTTATGGGATCTGATAGTGCTATGGTGTTGGCCTATTTTGTGCAAGTGTTTTTTTCTAACCATGTTCTTTATATATTTTTTTAATTTCAATAGCCCGTCAAAGAATCTTTGTTTTTTTTCTCCATTTATATATTATTTAAATTATGAAAAGGTTTTTAAACTTTAATAAAATATATCCATTAAGGTTTTAATATACGGTATAATTTATGTACACAAATATTTACCTTCCTGCAACCGTTTTCAAGAGTGTGAGCTGTAAAAGTAATTTAATTGTACGTGAACGCGTAACTAAGAGAAAATATTATATTTATAAGTACTGAATAAGGTGGTTTAATGCTCTGCATGATGCCTTTGATGATCAAGCTTCTGTATGTAATTTAAGAATAATTACTATTTAATACTCGCGTACTAAGGAGCAAACAAGCTAACATCGCATTATGAAGGCATACAAATCCCTCAACCAGTGCAGCACACATAAAACACCATTCGTTCACTAACTACGTACATATTAACACTATTAAAAATCAATTCCACTCAATCAGTAAACTGGCTAAAGACATTATCACAAACCCGCACTTGTTTGCTTCGTGCGTTAACACAGCGAGTTTCATATGTTCCGCAGGCCCTAATAATAAGTAACTGCTATTAGAACCACTCTACGGTCATTAGTTGTTCAAACATAATGTGCTTACAATGTGTTGTTGGTTACCACTTAATATACCGCTATTTTGGTTTAGGTATCTCTTTGTGTGGTGTAAACGCATCCTTGTATAAGTACGGGTATAGTACACGCTGTTTTACATGGACGCTCACAATAAAACGATAAAGAAAATAATAAATTTTTACAACATCTCATACATTGATCCGACTCCGTGATAAATCGCTTACATCACTTGTGTTATGAACATCAGATAACAGAAGAATCAAAAACTACCTAAATGCATATATTTAACAGTCAGGCACAGAAAAGACACAAATATCATCATATAAATGTTTGTCGTAGGGAGAGGTCGACCTCACAACCTGAGGCGCACCTTTTCAATGCTATTAAAAATAATCCAATGTGATTTTTCATAATGTTTTTTTGTGATTATAATAAGTTATAATATTATGATAAATTATAATATTATAACTAATATTAATATAAAAATTATTATGTTCTCTTTGTTAACAATAACTTATAGTAAAATGACTTCTTACAAAGGCCGTCTCCATTGGTAAATCACTTACTTATTTCTACCGCCAAATGGCAGTAGGCGCATTGCAGGGTTCTGGTTTGAGGCAAGAGTGAGGGAGGCAATAAAATTACTGGGTAAATGTAACGTAAAACCGTAACACAATTGCAATAAGGCAAGAATGGGCAGCAGCATCATGAAGCTACGCTCTGCTATTGCCACCACGATAATTATGAGCATAATTGCATTATGTCCAGGTATGTCCAAGAGTTGACGTTCATTACTATGGCATTGATGGGGTTACAAACTTCAATGGCAGTCTCTGGAGATATCTTATATATAAAATTCTTTTTATTTATATAAAATTCGTATCACGTTTTATCCGGGATGAACTTTTAAACTATGAACCCAATTTCAATAAAATTTTCCTTAAACTTTTTTAAGTTTGATCCAAATTCAGAGATAGGATAGTTTATATCTTGAATTATTGTCGCAGTACATTAAAGACAGGACAATGCCAGTCAGGTTAGCTGGTTATGTATAAAAAAAATCAAGAAACTTATGGTCAACTTGTATTTGCCAGCTGTAACTTGAGAAAGTAACCACCTGTAATGTATTTCCATCTCATTAATCATTGAACGATTTTGTATTCTTTCTATGAAACATCTTAATTTGCCATCTAATACGGACGCCATGTTAAGATTTATCGATAAATATTCATAAATTCTACCAACGTACGAGTACAACGTTGTTTTCATTACAGTTTCCCTTACAGGGTGCGAACAAGAAAGATCGGATAAAGCTGCCATCCAGTTGACATAGCGATGCAACTACGGGATTGGGAAACCGGAGCTAAGTCTTGAATCTGATGCTTTTACGAATGTTAAGTTATAAATGAAATAAATACAATAAAATATACTTCTATGCAATTGCAACAAAACAAAATCAAACATTAAGAAATAAGATATTAGAATACATTAAAATTGCAAATAACATTGTAAATGAAAATTAAAAAAAATGAATTGGACATAATTAAAATATCAGACAATAATATTAAAATAAATAATAATACTATTAAGTAGATGTATCTTTTAACATATTTAAAAAAATGTTAATTAATAATATTCACACATCTAATATATTGACCTCTGAGGTAATTTGCTTAAAACACTTGTTTTACGGACATCCGACAATAATCAGGATTTACAGACCCTAAGTAATAGATCACAGATATAATACTTAAATACACATTTTTAACACCCAGACAGAGTAAACACAAATATCAACATATAAATGTTTGTAAAGTGATAAGCGAACCCACGACCACTGGCACATAAGATAGGATCACTACCATCGCCGGTTTGATATGGTCTAGTAAAAATGAACAGACATAAAGAGACATTGCAGCGTATTTTCAAATTTTTAAGTTTGGGCATGTACCTAAATAATATAATAATTTGTTAGCCGTGAGGTACCGGCAGAATAGAATTCCGCCACCCCCTTGTTCCAGGTGTCGTAAGAGGTCTACTAATCTAGCAAACACGGCAAGGGCGGTATATCCATCCGAAAAAGTGTAGTTTAGATGCACAAGGCGGGGTTACGCAGCATCAGCCCCATTACAAAAGTTGCGTTCTACAATTGACAATACGCTAGCCCAGCGTGGCAATATAATATAATCTTAAACCGACCAATTTGGAAGCCAGCTCGTGTATAATATGGAAACTTTTAGCTGCATACATTTCCATAAATCTGGTGGAAAATAATACTTAAGTTTGTTAGTTAGAATGCAAACTCTACTCGCAAAACTATGCGAGTCAGTTCGCTTTTTCATTATACTCACGTCAAGTTTTTTACTTCAAATAACTTACAACGTGTTAGAGCTTGCTTTTGTCCGTATTCGCCACGCTGGGCAAACGTGTTGGTAATCACAGAGCACAGCTTTTACGATGGGGATCCTGCTGCCCACTGACTGCAGCTGGCTGCACTGTTCGGGTGGATATACCGCCATCTGTCGGTTTTAGTATCTTAATAGCCTCTTACGATATCTAGTATAGGTGGAGATACCTTTCTACTCTGCCCATACTTGACTTCCGATTATATATCAATTGGTCCCACATAACCAATTTGATAGAGCGGTGAAAAAATTATTTTCGTCACAAAACAACATGGACCAATTTTGTTTGGCATCAACGTCTCAAAATTGTTTCTGGTTAAACATGATTGTTGTAAATATAGATCAGCCACGGTAATCTGATACCTAATATACTAACAATATACCATATTATTTAATTTACCCTTTGATACAAGTTTTGAGTGCAAAGGATCTTAGATATAATCCATAAAAGAAACATTTATAAGAGACGGTTCATTCCGTTAATAGCTATGCCTAAAATCTGTTGCGGAAACAGTGGGGCCATCAAATTGATTTCTTTTTATCAATCAAATGAAAATCACTTGGGACTTTATGGATCTTGATTAAATACCTCATTAAAACTAATTTGTATTTATTATTAATAAATAATTTTAGATATCGTCATAACAGTCCTCTTCTATTTTAATTATGCATATCATTAACATGCATTCATTTTTCATAGCATTATGATTTTGACATAAGTTTGACATTATCCTTTATATTCAATGATACCAATTAGAATTCCGAATGTTTATTTATTTGTACAATTAAAAAAATAGAACTATTAATTTCTAATATGCCTTTTTAACAATATTATTAATAGAGTGATCCATTTTTTTTATTTAATATAGTTTTGTGATAGCGATTCATGTTTGCATTTAGAGGTAGTCGTGTTTTTTTTACTATTATAATATTAGCAAATTTTGTAAAATACTTGAAAATATATTCATTTGTAATTAAAAGGCAAATCTTGTAAACGTATCTTTATTCATCATTACATTAAATGATGGGCAACGGCCAATCATACGAGTATATTCCTGAAACAGGAACATATTGCAAGAATTTATTCCCATAATTGCCGCACTGGGCTGGCATGGTGGCAATTGATTAGTGTAGCCTAGGTATACTCTCTGTCAGTTCCGGCACCCACTATTCTACTCTGAAAGTAGTTAAGAAACGGTCAAAATATCTAGAACCAATTTCTATACGGCATCCTAAATACTAATTCAGTTAAATGGACACAATATACACTGAAGCCAATTACGAAACACGCTCAATGGTTACCCTCAAAGTATCCGAAGCAATATTCAACGAACAAAACAAAGGTGTCAACGCATCGCAATAAAAACCGTTTAGCATTAGACGACAGGGTGACAAGTTGCGCGCCCGAATATGGACCGTATTGCCTTACAATAAGGTTTTTGACGGGCCTCAATTTAGATAAGGCAGGATTGATCCTTGCTTGCCTGCGCTCGGACGCGGCAGCGACTTACAAATTGCGAACCGCACGCGCTGCACTAGGGCTGTGTCAAATGGCATTAATTAATTTACTATCAGGCCACCCACGATTTATATTTTTTTTATTTAAATGTTATGTTACTGCGCTTTATATTGTTTGTTAGTATTAATTTATACCAAATTTAAAAAATACAAACTGCTATTTAATTTTTTATTATTAGGAACATTTTTTGAACTCGAAAACATGTTTTGATTCTTAAGCATACAAATTTTGGACTTGGTAATCCTATTAAGGTTTTTAATCAGTTTCCATTATAGTACTAAAAATAATCATGACGTATATGTCTATCAATATCGATGGCGCAAGTTTTATTTGATACTTGAGATAAATTATTTTTATATATGCATTTTAATCACAAAGATTAATCTCATAAACCTAAATTATAAGAGTACCAATAAATTATAAGTTAGTAAAATTATGCATATAAAGTAGTCCTGACGTATATTCCGTTTAATCGTATTTATTTCTTGATGCACTGGTGTCAATACGAGATTATAAATGAATTAGAAATAAAATACTCAACTTCTCATGTCCATTACAAAATCAAATCAATAACTCACAATGATCAATGAAAAGGCCCCGTAATAAAAATTCAAGAGTCAACCCTAGCGAATACATTGAAGGATAAATCGGCATCCAACGGCTTTCAACTGTGCCGACGTCACACACAATTCTATACGCAACAAGCATTGTATTTTAATTTTGTCCGTGTTAGGAATTGAACTGCAAGTGCAATGGGGCCTTGGTGTGCAATTTTGGTCTTTATGTCATTTGTAATACAGTCGCGTATGAGAAACTGGATATGGTAGCGAATCGAATATTACGATTTACGATAAAGGTTAGGGTTGACAAGACTGTATGTCAAAATTATTGTGATAGTATTGGTAGGTTGTATATTTGGCGAATGTTGATTCTATCTGAGGCTATATGAGAACAGAAGACGGGAAGACCCACGTTTCAAAATATAATAAACTTTGCAGCTTATATTGGTCTTAAGCAGTCCCCATTTAAATTTTAATTTACTCTTTGACTAGTAAGTATGTAATCATTGCAAACTTTCTTCAATAAATAACATTATACGAAAATGAACGTTATCAGTTCAATTTAGATAAGCAGAGATTTTTAAATCAATTAAATCTTGTTATCTATATGAGAGATACCTAGAAAATATTTATAGTGCTAAATTCATACCGCATTCCATTATGATCGCAGAATCATGAATCGACTTCCGTTTATCTCTAGGCATTCTATTTAACGCCAGGCTATATTTATAGAATTTTGCATTAGTTTTCCTCAAATTAGATCACAGTGACCTTGCCTCTTGTGCGAGTTCATGACTAACAAATGCATCATCTTATAAATTGATTGCTTACGTGCAAATAGAATTATAAATGTATTGTGGTTGCATTCATTAGGATCTTTATTTTGTATTTGCATAGAAAATACGGGCTATTTTGGCCTTAACGTGTAACTTTGGCCCAAGAGACCTACCTCGTACAACGGACCATTTAATTAAATTAAGTAGTACCATTCAAAGTAATTTAGAGTAAAACAATCTTTACCAGGCTATCGTAAAAGACGACTGAGGTCCCGAAATCAACAGACGACGGTATATCCATTCGAAACAGTGTAACTAAATGCAACAGGACGAGAATGGATAACAGCATTTCCTTCGCAAAGCTACGCTCTGCGATTGCCCACGCCAGCCCAGCGAAGCAATTATGGGACAAAAATACCCCTTTTTCGGGGAGTCCAGTAGTGGAAGTTCTATGTCTGAAGATAATGATGATATAGTTATATGTATTCAATACTAAAAAAGATAATTAGACCGAGTGTAAGTAGCCTTAGAATGAGTAGTCAAATTACTTCTTAACTATAAAGTAACCCGTATATTCGTACTTTTAAATTTAGTTGTATTAACTGTATAAGGATGATATTATTTGACTCAAAGAAATATATAATGAATACTAATGTTATTATTATGGTTGGATATCGAATAATAATATAACAGATTTAAGTAAAAAATTGCAGCTTAAGATGATTCAGAAATGTAATATTTTTTTAATTGTTGTATCCTCTTCTTTTTGTAAAAATAATGAGGAACCTAATGCAAAAGCTATTAATCAAGATCAAGACAAGTAAATGATGACATGTGTGAGCTTTTCAGATCTTCGAATTCAAATTGAAATATATTTCTTGAATATAAATTGTTAGAATAAGTACGAGTAGCTGCACATCTCTTTGAGAACCTGTTTTGTATCGCGGTAGGAGTAATATGATATTTAGAATTGTCTATTAAGAGAATTTTATCTTTATTTATATACAATATTGAAATCAACCAACACATTCTCAAAGTGTTTTACATTGGTATCTCACTCTCACTTTTCTAACGACAAAAAGCAGTGTTTGCATTGATATGTTCCGGTTTGAAGGGTGATAGAGGCAGTGAAATTACTAGGTAATGGGACCTAATTTCTTCAAGTCACAAATCACAGGTTGGCAATGCGGTAGTGATTTCCTTTTGATGTTATGAGCGTTTATTAGCTGCTGTAACGCAGACTGTATTCATGATTCTGGGCTTAGCTTAAAAATATATATTATTAAGTAACTGTAAAAATGTTTGAAAAGGTATAATTTCCGAATCGGTATAAGAATCAGGTAGGCAAAGCTAATCATTCAATCTTTCATCATCGGTCGATATTCATCTATAGGAAAACCACGAGCGCCATAGCTACGTACATATATGTCTTCATGTTACTCATAGAAAGGGCATGTCGCCAACTCAAAACTTTTCATTGCCAACAGACGATGTTATCGTATAAACAATAGAATGTGTGATCGGATTCGTAATCGATGCACCCGATTGCAAAACAAGACGTTCACTCTAAATCGATGCGGAATATCCCGGCGCACGGGCATGTCTCGAATTTGAATCGCATGTTTCATAAAATTAAACGATATAATTCAAAAAGATCGAGAATTATATAGAAGGCGGTATTTGGTGATATCCTTTTTACAAATGCGTTTTTATAAACAATTATATTGATTTTATTTCACATAGCATATTAAAAAAATTATATTTTACTATAATAACGTTATTTTATGAGTTCTATTGGTTACATGTATATAGACTTTGGATCAATCAAAGCTACTTGCATGCAAATAGTATATTTAAAAACCAATGAAACTACTTTGCTCTGATACATACTTGTTTAACAAGTATGTACCAACCTCTGCAAGTTCAACAATTTTTTTTTTATAATTTTGCACTATCATTGACTGTCATCATCATCATCATATCAGTCATTGGAAGTCCACTGTTAGACATAGACCTTTCCAAAAAAAGAGGAATATTTCTATTAATTGCCGCGTTAGCCAAGC
Source organism: Heortia vitessoides (assembly GCA_020976665.1). Classification (NCBI taxonomy): domain Eukaryota; kingdom Metazoa; phylum Arthropoda; class Insecta; order Lepidoptera; family Crambidae; genus Heortia; species Heortia vitessoides. The sequence goes on from JACJUM010002971.1 coordinate 6,525,245, forward strand.
GTGTTAGCAATCGCAGAAGGTAGCTTTTGGGATGAGGATGCTGCTGCCCATTCCCGCCCTGTGTATTTGAGCAACGCTGTTCCAGATGGATACATTGCCATCTGTCGGTTCCGGTACCTTAGTTCCCTCTTTCGACAGGTACAAAAGAATGTATTTTTCTATTTTGTCGGTAGCCCACAACAACATTATTAAATGAGGAGATATTTTAATATAAAGTATAAGGTATCCTCATACAACACTTTTATATAAAAAACGAGTATTTTAAATTAATTAGTTTCACAGTTACAATGTGATTGTACATTACTATTTCTCATTTTATATATCGTGTTGTAGGTTGTATATTTATGGCAATTTAAGAGTTTACTTTGTTGCTGAGCTTAAACGGGACAACTTTTATGTACACCTTTATGGCGGTGTCCACATTTACCCGGCATTCGGTCAATATCGCGTATGCTATGCACAATATATTTACCATTTTGATCGGCACTCATAATAGAACTAACTCGTTCGATTCATCGACTTAACAGGCAGATAGCGTCGACCTTAGTGCTGCAAAGATCGATAGAGCTGTCGATATTTTTATGTTACTCTTACGAAATCACTACTAGACAACAGAGGAAATATAATACATGAGGGCATAAAGGCATAGAGGCAACACCCAGACACAGAAAAAACACAAATATCATCATATAAATATTTTCCTAAGTGGGGATCGAACCCACGACCTTTCAAATCTATTAACCAAGATCTTTTAACAAACTGTTTATCATAATAAAACTAATTTTTCAACTCTTAAATTTTATATCGACTTCAATAAAAAAAAGTGGTTTATATAAAATGACTATATGAAAATGACAATTATTTAAAGTGAAACAGTTAAATGAGTATTAGTGCATTTTTCAAATTTAAATACCTGAGAAAGTGTCAAATTTGCTTACTCTTTTTGTAATAATTCTTTGTCAGGGACTGTCAAACGCTTCATCATCAAGATTTCCATTTTAATAAATCTATTGTTAAATTGTTACAAATAATATATATTTGCAACAATTGCGAATTATTATTCGTATTATCACTACTAATTAAAATTTTTAATACTTTAATATGAAGTATCGACATTTCCGTCCGCACTATCCAAAACCAATTGATGATTCAGAGAGCAAATCCGAGCAAACGCCACCATTTAAATGGATCTTTTACACTCAAAACAAGAACATTCTATCTTCCAAATCATCAATTGAATTCTGATTTAAACATTTATGTAGTAAAGTTGATTATGCCAAAGCAGACCATGAAGGTGTGATTAATTAAAGATGACGGCATACAACGCGTTACAAATAAATAATTCGTTAGTTCTTATTCCCTTAGTATAAGTGTTATGTAAGTGTTTAAAGTAGTTTATTGGGTCAATGTACTTGCTATTGGATGTCTTTTATTTGGAGACTGTAATTGAATTGCCTGATTTAAATTTTGGTGGCGTTTAGCACGTGACATTTGACGGTTTGTCAATTAATAGCCTTGATGGAAATGGAAAGGTGCTATGTTCAATTATCCATTGATAAATTTATCGAGGTTTCATAAGCGTGCAGAATCCCTCACTACTACATACGGGAAAAATGGGTAGTGAAATGCAATTTTATACGAGAACCTTATTGAAAATGCGCTTACTTGGTATATCGTTTGTGTAATTATTCTAAATAGATAGAAAAAAGTAAGACTTAATAACACTAGAATTGACTTTTACCTATAATATTAAAATTACTGGGTAATTTGACGTAATATCTACCAGTCAAAAAGTGTTGCCAATGCGTTAGTGATATTCTTGTTATATTGCTGCGTTATTAGGCTGCGGTGACGCTTACATGTGGATTGTGTGCTTGCGTTCTGACCTGGTCTTATAAAAAAATATATGAAACGTAAATAAGTACTGTTGCCTAAACTTGATATAACATCTTCAAAATATAGTGGATGGGTGTGTGGATCAGTGGACACTAAGTGGCCACTATCCGTTTAAGTATGTAATAAAATAATTTGTGCTACTCCTAAAAAATAATTGTAATTATAACTATATTTTTGTCATCTTTATCATATCAGCCACAGGACTATACACTGTTATTACTATGTTCGTCTCCCTAAATAATTAATATTGAGGATTTGTTAACTATAATTAACACGCTGGCCATATATGGTAGCAATTTTAGATTAGACTTAATTTTAGCTATACCACTCAGGTTCAACCGCCATCTGTCGGTTCCACTTCTTCAGCCACCAACAACGCACGGCACGGAGTTAGTTGAATATTCTACTCGGTCGTTACACTTTATCTATGAATTGTGTCGTAGTACTATATGTACTACAAATAAAAAATAATTTTCTAAATAATTTCCGCTGTCCAAAGACATGGTGATTGACATTCATTTATCATCATCATTATGGCATTCTAAAAAGTCGTCCACTCCTGAACATAGGCTTCCTCTTGTAAGAAGGAATTTGCCGCGATGGGCGAAGCTTGGTGGCATTGCATAGCGTAGCTTAACGACAGGAATGCTGCTGCTCATCCCTGCCCAGTTTCAATTGAGCTATTCTATTTCGGGTGGATATACCACCACCTACTGGTCCCCGTAACTCAGACATTCATTCCAGCAATTATTTTTATTTGTATTATTAATTTTCCTATTGAGGTTCTATCCACAGTATGTTCGCATGATTAATATGCAATCTTCTCACCTAACTACATAAACAATTTGTCAAACAAATTTTATTTTTAGAGCTGTTTTTGTTTGTGCATTTAAAAACATATACTTATAACTGGGACCGTAAATAAAATAAAATAAACATAAGATATGCGATCACCATAGCGTAAAGACGAATCAGGCATCGCAAGGACATCACTAATTTATACTACAAATTCGACGGATTTTATTATGCGCCAGTGGTCGTGGGTTCGATCCCCGCCCAGGACAAATATTCATGTCATGAACACTTGTGTTTGTTTTGTGTTTGGATAAAAACTATTTAAAGTGTACTTTATGTATTTTGTATAAACGTCAAAAAGTTATTTTTAATTTTCGAACACATTTTTTCTCCATTTTTTAAGTAATTTTAGATTCGATTATACATCTATTATTGTTAAATGTGTCATACTTTAGGACTTTCAATTTACATCGTAGATATAATCAAAACAATAGTATTATATAATGAATCATAAATGCGAGAAACCACTCATTTTAAAACCTAAGAATAGTGAAATCAATTTAATTCATGATATCTAGCTCAGAACACATATTTAAGAAATGTCTCTGGCAAAACAAACATAGTTATACTTAAGTAATCAAAACTAGAAAACTTCATAGACTCAATAAAACGGGCGATAAATATATATCCTTTGGATTATTTTAGTGTCATCTTTAGAATGTTGCCCGTACTTATACGGTAGCGTCATAAACGTTTGACGAATAAAATTAAATATTCTTGCAACATTGTACATAAGCGGTATTAATAACGTTCCTATTTTATTTGTTATGTGATGTCTGCCGTCGTTAGGTAGCTCTTCTTTGCATTATGTACAAAACTTATTATGACAATTATACGGAGATTGCTTATGTCTTCTGATGGCACTGATGTGATAATTTGTGTTACAATAACTTAGTGACCCACATCTAAAATGGTATGTATAACTGGTTTTTGTGTTATGATGTCATATTTTTAAGGTTATATCTATTTCCTGGAAATTGTTTGAGACGTTCCATAAATGTTTGCTATATTTTTGTTTGATCAGAAGTCGTTATAACGCCTTAAAAGTTTCTCGTGGTAAAATCAGTCATTACTTTTCTTTAAGTAATAAAAATTTTAGTTTTATACTTTTATGCATGGGTTAATGCATTGAATAAAGCTGAAATTAGAGAAATAGTTTATATATTCAACAATAAATATTTGAAAATAATATACTTTAGCATAAAACTTTACAATATTAATATTATTTGTATTAAGATAACAATTTCACAAGTTATTAATAATTGATATGTCTATCACATGGTCAAATATTGTGATATAGACAAATTCCGTGAAAAAATGTGTGGTTGTGTTTGTATATACTACTGTTTGTGTTTGTGTGTACTATACATAAACATAACCACATATACATACACAAACTACGTATTATACTTTCTATCTTTACTTTGTCATAATTTCGCTAATATTTACAGAAAGTTTCGCTATTTTTATTTTAAATATTATTTTAACCGTGTAACTTTTATAAATTTTGTTTTGTGGAGGTCGGCGTTAATTATTGTAACATGTTTAATACAGAGATTACCATAACCTTAAAATTACCACCTGTGGTAAAAAACATGCCATGTTTTTGTTCCAAATAAATTTTCTAATATTGGCAAATATGACTGACAAAAAAACAAGAAAACTGTTTTATTATCAATAATATAAATCAATTATTTTTATTGTACACAATAAATTTACAAAAAGAATTGGCAAATTTTTATTTCAAAGATGATAAAGCTAGCCGGCGCTTGTCAAAAACTAAAACGATTTCATAACTTCGGGAGAAAGAGATTTTACTTCAAAGTGAATTACACAAAAGGATATCAGATGTATACCTTGAAGACCACTCATTCAATCTATGATTACAAATGAGGCGCTAACTGTCGTTAAGTATAAACTATAGTTAAAGAACCTTTTTAATCCACTATACGTGTAACGTCATCCGAGCCGTATTTACGACTAAGCCCAAGCCTAATAACAATCAAAGATAAAATATGTAAACAGCGACACATTTATATGTCCGTGAAAAAAAAATAGATTTCGAAAAAGGCGTCCAACCGTGAATCGGAATGGGAGAATCGATTGAAGTGTACCAACGTATCGATAAAATGTATCGGATGATTACCGTAATGACAATTTATGCGTGAGCGCAGTGGAATATGTTAAATCGATAGACAAGCAAAGAGATCTTGTTAGGGTAATGGGACCACCCAGCTTTGTCGTTTTATAATTTTGTTTAGTATGTAAATGCGAGAGCGGTCACTACGTGTTGTGAAGAGTGTCACTCTTTTAATAATAAGAAAATATTGACGTGTAAACCGTTTTAATGGGGCAATATCTCGATCGTTACTTTTGATTTGTGTTGATGTGGTAAAATGTGGATACTTATATGTATGTTAAGATACATAATTCTGTACTATTAAAACCATTAATGGCCGTATGAATATGGAAATGGACAGTGATTATTTTTATGACAATATTCAGATGCTTAGAGTTGATTAGGGACGATTCATAATTGGTCAACGTTTTCGCAAGTATATTAAAACAGCATGGAACTGAGAATGCTTATATTAAGTCCACAACATAATAAAAGTAAAGGTACAGTTCAATTACATAAATTTATATAACTAGATCCCTTTACATTATTTATTATTCTAATGAATGCTTTAAGCATACGCGGAAAAGTATATTTTATATGTGTAAATCACTATTCGGAGTTTAAGAATTTCTAATATCTAATGCAATATACTAGTTTTAAACCTTTAACTCAGCCCTGGCAGCCTTCTTTTTATATCGCGTCCCACAGGGGCTATCCAGGAATAAGCGATACACATGCTAAAATTATTTAAAATTGGATCTATAGTAAGAAATATTTAATGACATGAATAAATCTTTAACACAAAGTTCTTCTAAGCAGTATGAATAATGTGCTGCAATTAATTATCCACCTTAATACGAATGTTACAAAAGCTTTAATTGGCAATTACATGTATCGATAGCAGTTTTGCTTAATTACCGGCGTATTAAAAATGTTTACTGGCAAAACACATTTTAATGATGCAGGCAAAAAAAAATTAACAGCATTCTGTGTAACAAATGTGCAAACATTAATTTAAAAGAAGGCATTGATTGTATCTCCTTTTACTTTCTTTAACGATTAATGTTTATTTCGCTTTGTTGTGTCTCTAGAGATTTTGTTTTTTATTCTAAATATCATGCAATAAATTGAAAAAAACCTATATATCTCAATAATAGTAATAATTATAATAGTTCTTCTAACAATAAAATAGTAATTGAAACAAAATACAAATAAAATTATCCAATTTTGCACAGTCACCGTAAAATAAGAAAATGGAATTGGTTAAAAATGTATTATTCTTTTTTTTATTAGTAACTAGCGATCCGCCCCGGCTTCGAACGAGTGCAATGACGATTAAAAAGGTTATTGTGAGTTATCCCTAAGAGATAAACATATACCATTGCTGTTTTTTTGTGGACCTGTTTTTTGTGTACCACACCATAATATATTTTTTTTATCTATTATTTTTAAGATATCAGCCAGTGTTTGCAATATAATCGCAAAATAAAATGTTTATTTAAAACATCTCATTAGATACTTCTACATTGTCAGTGTTTCTCTACTATATTATGCATGTAATATTTATTTGTAATATTTATACAAACATTTCACTTAAACGTTTCTATAAAAAAAACACATCAAAGTCTGTTGCGTACATAGTTTTAAAAATCCAAGCGTTCATAAACAGACACACATCGGGAAAGTGACTTCGTTTTTAACTTAGTAATGTAATCTCGTCACAAGTCCCAAAATTAGCAAAAAATTCCTTATATTTTATTTTATTATGTGTCCCAGTTTTATATTTAACCTAAATGCTGGTGCATTTCAATAATAAACTCGTGTATTTTAAAATAATGTAAATTTTTTACAAAAATAAGTCCACAAATCTAACACATTTGTTCATAAAGGAAATAATTTAATAGAAACTCTTTAATAAACCGATAAAACAACTTTCAAACCTATCAATTACACCGCAAGAGTTAATTATGACGTGTTAACTATTAACAAGACCATCCAGATAGAAGATAACATCGAAAGTGAGCATCAACATTGTCATGGTCGGCTGAGCGGAAAACGCCGGCGCACGCGCAAACAGCTTGTTATTAGTTTATTGGATAAATAGAAGTGATGTTATACTTTGTTGTATGTTATATGTAACTTTTTTATTGCGGTTGATGCAAATGATCGTTGGGTACAAGTACTGGAGAACAAATTACTTGTCCGAAATTTACTTGGCCGTAATTCTTTGCCCGAAAACAGTTGCCCAACATTCTTATTACTATGTATACTGCTTTTCATATTTTTAGAACATTAAAATTTTATTGGACACCATATTTATTTTACTGTCACACAATGTCTGAAAGATTTACAAAATAACTTTTTGCTTTTGCCGAATAATATTTCGAAGTATTTTATTTGCCACATTAGTAGGTTGGATTTAAATTAATTTCAGTAAAAAAAACTAGACCAAATTGAAAGTCACAGTAGACAAATAAATCGAAATAATGCAACTGTAAAATTTGCAAACGTACATTCGACCCAGAAAACAAAGGAAACGAAAGTAAACGAAAAGTTTTCAAACAAATTTCTGTTGACACAAAAGTATTTAATTTGAGCCTAGTCTTTCCATTCTGAGTTATCATCTAGTAAATCATCATTCCTCATTGGCAAATTAAGTGAATAGCTGAAAACAGTTTGTAGTATAGAATAGATATATATATATTATCACCTGTTGTCCTCTTATCTAACTTCTTGTAAATGCTGTATTTTTAAAGTATTCGTCGATATATAGGATCGATCAATTTTCTACTTATCCAAAATAACTTAATACACGTTATAAATAGACGCTCTGTAATAGTTTAATGCAGTCGTTTATCAGGTATTAAAATATGATAGGTAATTGAATACATATTTAACACTCAGACACAGGACAAACACAATTGTTCAACACGTAAACGTTTAATAATAATATATAATAACATTTCCTACAACATCTCATACATTGACTTGACTTCATGATAAGTCGCTTAAAGCACTTGAATAAAGACATCAGATAACAAATAAATCATAAATTCATTTAAGTAATCTAATTAAGTTAGATATATTCAACACCTAAACATAGAACAAACATAAACCTCATATAAAAATTTGTCCTGGAAGGGGATCAAACCCTGTTAGCGCCATCTGGCCCGTCAAAATTAATAATGAATGAAAGAAATATTAAAACACACAAAGTGAATTCTGCTCAACTAAACATCTCTTAAAATAAGGGCATACATAATATTGCATGTAGGTATATTTGTAAAGATTTCGAAATGGCTACAGAAACAGATAATACTCGTGGACCTTGCCTGGTAATAGTTCAAACTTGAGACAAGTGGTCATGTCAATCTAAGCCCGGCGGTTCGTCAGTCCAGCTGTCCGTCTGTTTGCAACGTCCAAGTTTTTACGAACGATCATGTTGCACCCATTTGTTGGTATAATAAGACAAGTTTTTGGTGTACATACAACGTGACTTCTTTTTTTGATATTTATAAGTCAAATAAAAAAGAAGGAAACATACAATTAAAGTTTTAAAAGGGATTTGATCATTAATTATATCAACGTCAGCACCTCACTATGCAAAAACTAAGCATAACCTTCTGAGATATGGGTCTAGTATTCTGCTTTTTTAACTATTTTACGCGAAGATAGTATTAACTAAAAACTTTCCAGGTTATTAAATCAAGGACTGATAACATAAATTTATTTGCTGTCTTGTAATTAAATCTAGAAATTAAAGAAGTTGAAATCAGACAAGCGTTTAATGATATTATTAATTGTTTGTTTTCTTACCATTGTACTGGCATTTTTGACCTTAGGTGTCTACTTCAATCAATTAGATTTTATTAACGAACATTTGGTAAGTCATTATGGCTTATATTCCTGCGCACTGTCGTCTTGAATATCATATGCATCCAAAGAGCTTTTTAATGGAAATTGGGAATATATGTTTTTAGTTAGTTGAGGAAGAACTATTATAAGTACTATCAAATAAGAACAAATATATAAATAATATGTATTTTTATTACAATAGCCAATACAAAACAGTCAATACAAGCTTCTAGATTACAAAAATGTCATAAGACAAACAGTCCATTATTTTATGGATATAAGTATGTGACTTGTCAATTTGAACACTTGAAATAATTAATGGTATTTTCGGTGACAAATAAAGAATAAGTATGACAGTTTTAAAATTTATTAAAGGAAAAACATGACGGAATCTCGACCAAACTCAGGGCTGCCCACAAAAGTCAAGGTCGCTTTCGTCTTATTTATATCTGTTCTTAATTTTAAAAGGTAAAGATCTGTCGATGTGTCAACCATTTTTATGATTGCAATTCGTTTAAATTGTATTTATTCGAGAGAACATTTAAATAACGTCGACAATTTTTGTGTAATTAGTTTAACTTTACTTAATATTAAGTAATAATTATTTGGAAAGTCAATATCAAATGTCTTAATTTGCAAATTAAAAGTGTCTGAGTATCTTAGGATTTAATATTGAAATGTTGATATTGCTTTTGATTAGTTTAGATTTCATCAAATTATAATAATTTCATCAGTTAGTTAATTTGTTATCGGTTGAGTTCAATCTTCCATCATTTAAATTTACCCTTTAAACAGTATAAGACAAATAGACAGTATAAAAATTATACTAATAAATAATTTTACATAAGATTTCATACATTGACATGAATCCAAAATACTTAATATATATATACTTAAATAAAGTACTTGTAAAACACAAATACAACATACGAGTATATTTATTATCATAAAGCAAAAGAAAAAAAAGTGAATTATTAAGTTTCTGATACTGAGAAAAATCTGAAACTTAGTAAATATATATCTATGTATATCATGCCAGCACCTCAAATAACCAAATGCAACCGTCCTTATTTTCATCGTTTCCACAGTGCATTTCCTGCCTATCGATCAGTCACGGCACGATTCTATTAATCGGAAATTAACTTGATAGTTTTAATTTAGAACTAAAAGTACAGTTTATACTGCACGAGAAATACAATTACTTGTCTTTAAGTGGTAAATATCCGGTTAATGCACTAAAGGTTACAATTTTATGAAGGAAAGCCTCAATGCACTCGTTCCCAGGCATTTAAAACGTCGCACTATTTTACGCGCTTCACTGTGCATCGCGTACTAAATACTGAATCGTTAGATTTATTTGTGCTTTCTATTATTCGGTTGAATTGTTCGATTTAGCTCTAGCGATTTCTGTTTGTTACTTATATGGTGGATGTATATTATCATTTTAATGCTTCTAATTTCTAGTTTAAGGTCTGTTTATACGTTCGGTCAGCTTTCGTCGCGTAAATGTTTATATCAGTATTGATTGGCCATTTTGACCATATCGAGTTCGTGCTAACTTATGTGGAAATTTTAGTAAACACATATAAAATAGAAATAAATATCTTCATCATCATCATACCAGCCATTAAGAGTCTACGATTGGACGTAGGTCTCCCCAAGTTAGAGGGTATGTTGACATAATTACCGCGCTAGGCAATCGTGTTGGCAATCTCACAGTGCAAGTTCGCGACGAGAATACTGCTGCCTATCCCCACCGTATGCATTTGAGCTGCACATTTGAAGGATATACCGCTATCCGTCGGTCCTGGTACCTTATTCGCCTCTTACAACACCTGATACAGGGGGATGATACATTCTACTCTGCGGCTAGTATGAATAATATCTATGTATTATTTCTGAGTATTAAAATAAAAAAATATAATTAAAAATAGTTAAGAGTATTAAAACTTAACTCGTACATTTTTGTCATACAATAACACAGAACAAAATTTGGTTTGAAAATCCTAATCAACAATCACACGAATTATATTGCTACAACGACAAAACGGTAAATAAGAATTCATAATTGTCGTGACTTTTCCAAACCAGATTATCTTAGAAGCAAGTAAGTATCAAACTAACGCTAAGTCGATCGTTTCACGCATTGAGACGTGCGTACGAGCAAGTGTCAAATGCTTTACGTCGGTATTATTTATGGGAACCGACGCGGCGCGCGCGCAACCACCGAGTTACGAAACAAATTATCTGGACCCCGAGCTTTCTTGTTCCTTTTTTCTTTGTCTCCATTAAAGTATGATAGATTTAAATTTTAAGTGAACAGGAAAAAAATGTTTTTAAAATGTTCTTTAAGTGCATTTTTTGTTAACTGATGATTTGTGTTTTTCGGAATTTCAATATATAATCATCGAGAAAATTCACCTTTAACTAGAATGTTCTGATAACAAATATAAGTACACAGATAATTAAAAACTTTTTATTGTCACGTATGTCTGTGTCAAACCATTAAAAGCTTTAATTAGATTCCAATTCAGCTTTCAGTTTATTAAGAAAGATTATTCCATCAGCCACAAAAGCACTAACAACCACCCTTTTACAGGCTAACTGTATCGCAATCACCGTAACAGATTAGCGAAAAAACACCAGATTCCATAAATTAACCCTAGATCTTGGTAAGCCGCGATAACTCAAGGCAAGTGATGGTGGTCTGGGAAGCCGCAGGCCCGAGTGGCAATACGGGCCCCCGCTGTGTTTCCACTATAAATTTGCTCTTGAATCGCACAATGTGTTAGGAATGCTAGACAGAGACGGAGCTGGTTTCCCAGGCGCCGTACACAATCTTTCTGTAATATCAAATACGGTTGATGGCAACACCATTCGGCTTGGATTATAAACGCCCTTAAATTCAGTAAGTGAAAATACTTCAAGACTAAATTCTATTAGTTACTTCATATACTACAATTTAAATATGAAATGGAAAATGAGACTGAATTTAAGAAAATAGACACAGATGTTCATATTATTACAAAACTATAAAACTAATTTGCCATGTATCTAATTAAAGACAATATAATAATGGTGTATTTCTTATAAGGTATATAAGCTAATTAAAAAAATAAGTACATCCTTCCTTAGCTTTTATTAAAAAAAGAACTTGAATCTAAATATAATTAAAGAATAATTGTACCTAGATCCGTACCTTGCGGTACACCGATACTTGAGGGCTACAGTGCTATGTCCGTGTCGCAAGCGTGCCTTCGCTCGTCCATATGGAATGTTAATAAGGTTTTTTGCGCGTGCCATAGGTCAATTGCCTATTCGTAAATATATTAGTGTTCGTTACCATACTTTTTGAAGATGTCACAACTGACATTTCGGCCCTATTAAATTTACTGCAAAGGCGAGCAGTAGAAAAACATTGATTTATGTTTGACCTTCTCTAAACGAATTATTTTAATTTATTTTTTACCATTTTTGTGAGTCGGCATTTCTGGTATGCACGTTTATTGGTTTTGACGCGTGGTAATTTAATTGAATCGGAGGTAATTAGATGCTTTGAATGATTACAGAGTAATCAGTAAGACTTGAAACAATTTGATACAAACATTCGAAACCAGCTCTATATGTTAGCAAAGATAAACAAGCAGGACAGATTTACGGTGTTAAGAAATTATATTCTTATGAATCATTGATAGAAAATCTTTGGAAATCGCTTGAACTATTAATTATAAACACATTAGTCGGACTGGATCCACAATTTAGGGTCGCCGATGTCGATAAAATGCAAACAGCTATAAATTATCGAGAAAGTAATCGATTTTATTACTTCGGGGGCGTTTTAATCGATTTCGATGAATCGTAAGGGTCGGCCGCTGAGTGATAACTCGGGCCACCGTGATGGTAGCCGATCTTGATTCAAGCGATTCTTGATTGCATACAATTTGATACAATTTCTGTTTTGCGTTGTACCCATTATTGATCGGTTACATTCCGGGAACCGTACGGTTTATTCGATTTATGAACATTAATTGCATGATATTTACTAAAAGCCTTATACGGCTATAATATCCAAATATTATACTTAATTTGATGGTTTTTATCTTTTTTAATAAAATTGTTTGTAGTGATTCGAAACGCTGTTCGCACTTTATTGTACATTATAAAGTCAGCAAAAAAATATACGGTCCGTTTGATAGTAAACGTAACCACAGATATAGCGTTTTACCAACTCTGTGAACTGAAGATATTATGTCACTTTTACTGGAAAACAGCAATGCGAATAACTGCTATTTGGCGGTAGAATTAAGTAAGAGTGAGGTACTAATGCAGACGATGTTTATAAGAGGTCTACCTCATGAAAATTCCTCTTCTATCTCATTCTAGTCTGTTCAAACTCGACCTGAATAAATTTTCACACACATTCAAAATTCGTATCCCGTGCTTAATGAGCACTTTTTCGACCGTCCAAATTCAACAATAGGCCCAATCAGCGTTCGGAAATCACAACCCACTACCGTTATTATAATTCGTATTCTAAATAATCACGCTCGATTCAGCATCGATATAAAATGATCGACATTGTGACATGCCTGTCCACCTCTGGATGGAACCACAAAGGAGACGAAAGTGTTGACCGTTAACGATCTTTAAATTTGGACTCAGATTTAGAACTGATTTTCATACGATTAGATAGCGCGGCGAATTTTTTTGTTAGAGTTCAACAAACTTTGTGTGCGGTGACGTTGCATTGCTAGCTTTGTATGGAGTTATGGGACACTTTCACTGTATTGTCTGGTTGCCGAATCAACTCCTACAAAATATTTATCTTATCTCTTTCGTCTCTCGTCTTTGTAGAATCAAGCATTGTTTTTATTATTATAAAAAATACATACCTATATGATATGTTCTGATTAATTTTGTAGATCAAGATTCAATTGATTGTATTTAGCGGTGCATTGGTTTTTTATAAATAATCACACTGACAGCAATCATACAGGAGAATAAAAAACAAAAACTTTCTACGACCTTTGATCCCCTGAACCCAAACTTTAAATGAGTACAATTCGCTTGTATTTTTACATAACCTGTCAACCTGTATTTTTCGAACTATGATCTAGAATGTCGTCTGATTAACATAAATACAAGTTTAATATTAATCCTTATAAATATTATTTAGTGTGAAATCCGCTACATATAAAACGGTAAGTTGGTTATGTAAGATAAAATCAATATTAGCATAAATTATTGCAGCTCCATTTTTGTTTATTGTCTATCCAAAATCAGATGTTGGCCATAAATATGTTGGATTGAGATTTCTTAATTAAATTACTTGGTTTGATTTACCGCAATGCTTATTATAAACATAAGAAATGACGCTTGGATATACAGCATAATTCAAAATACAGGAAACGATAAATTGCTCTAAAACATTAGATTGGTTCTTAAACTTTTACACTTTATCTATGATTTAAATCAGGTTGTATAATTCAGCATGTTGACGTTGTTATGTTCAAATAACGAACTGTTGTAGCATAGTGCTAATGTTTATAAATGTTTCATACGCACTCAAAGTATTTAGAGGATATTCTATTGACCCTACTCTACAGTTATTATTGAGGTCTGTACACACACACACACGCAATAATTTAATTATAAACTCACTCTTTTCAAAGTATACGATATCTGTAAAAAGACATTCGAACTTTATGGTCTCTATTATTAGCAGTTCACTTTACAATAGTAATCATACAAAAAAATCTCAAAAATTTTGTGTTTAAATTTCTTTTCCTGATTTGAAATGAAACAAAACAATTTTATTTAGAAAATGATTATTAATGCTATCATATACTTATACGAATATATTTCAAAGACACATAGAGTGTAAATAGATATATATAAGGGAAGTAAATTTTATGAATGCCAGTAAATGATAAAGCAATAAAACCAACTTCCGTTTTAAAATCAGAGCATGATATTGATAAGTTCACGCGTTTTTGCAATTTTGCCAAATACCCATACTTAAGGAAACATAAAGGCATAATGCGGTATGATGATGGTTTTGAATAAAATGGACATGATACTCTCGTTTGATGTTATACATTCAAACGTTTTAATATATACAAGAAAATGCTGCAAATATATAATGTAACTATATATGTGGACTATAACATAAGGAGTTTAAATATATATTCATTGCTGATGTCAATGTCATTTAGATGCTGGTAATTGGCAGCATATATTTTTAATTTTTAATATTGTTTATAATCTGCGTATTATAGAGTAGGAAAGTACCTCTTCCAATACCAAGTGTAGTAAAAGGCGATCAAAATATTGTATTTGACAGGTGGCGGTAAATCTACACGAAGCAACATTCGTTTAGCAACAGTTCTCTACAATTGTCATTACAACTACCCAGTTCAAAAGTGCAATGAATCAATGCAATATTAATTTAGCTTCAATTCTGATTTCAAATTATCATCGCTTTAAATATTAATGGGCAGCAAAAGTTTCAACAACTAATGAATGGAGTTTAAAGAGCAACATTAAATATTCTTCACTGGAGAATATTTCAAAATACACATAAAATCATTTTAGAATACAAAATGGCATACGCCAAAATGCTCGATGAATTATTCATTATGCGTAAATACATTACAGGCGATTATAATACGAAGAGATCTTTCATTATCAATTTTGAATATTTGGTATTTAAATATTGTGCATTTTTGCGTTCCTTTTCGTTGATTATATGATGTTCGGTAATTTATTAAATCGGTTATTAATTGCGATGTTTCATTTAAAACTATTTATGCGAACAATTCATTTTAACCACGTATTATTAGAATGAAGACGTTCATACGATACATTATTTTAATATTATTGTAATTTTTGTTAATAAATTATTTCAATTCAATAATATTATTTTTTTATTGCTAAATCTTTCACTTTTTCCTTAAAAAAATATTCAAGAATAAATAATAAAAATGTGTATGCAGTAGAATTTTCTGAAGACAAGCTTGATAAAAAAGTTTTGTTTTCCATCAATATAATGGCAGCCGTAACAATTTGATTGTGGGACATTAGGAGCGTGATCAAAAAAATAGTCAAAATCACAAGTGTCCGAAAACGGTCGGTTAAACGCCAATAAATCGTTGTTCGAACGAACCGTATCATCACCGGCTCGATTATTGAAAAGTGAGCAAATTACATGTTTATCGATAAACGCTCTGTAATCGAGAACTCGATTGCTGACCTCTGTTGTAATTTCACACAAATTCCTTGTAATTTTGTATGTGGACCATGCGTGTCGTTCACGCTTTGAAAATAAAATCGTTTTAATAAAACACGATCAGTTGTAATGTTTTATTTTGTTTGAGATAATAACGATCCTTACGACAAAGTCTTAAATATTTGCAAAAAACTCTATTTATTACAAATGGTTATACTACATAATTTAGAAGACAGAATTTCCTAATGACCATTTTGTATGATTGTGAATCTGCCTGATCATCTTTACAGTCTAATTTATAGGTAAAAGAACCGTTCTTCAATATTCTCTATATAGACGTATCCACTATGTTACGTTTGGACAAACTTCCATGTTTATAAAAATAAAAAATTTGAATCGCCGTTTTTAGGATATCCGATTTTGGAATGATAATGAACAAACTGTAAAAAATTGGGTATTATAACATAATATTCTCAGATGTTAAATTTGACAATACTATCTTTGTCATGGTACCTAGAGAGTAGAATAGTACTTTCTACATGGTACCAGGTGTAAAAGACGACCAGCACAAACAGATGGCGGTATATCCAGATTTTGCATAAAATGCAACAGAGATTGCTGTGTAGCACCGGCAGAGTAGAACAGTACCTTCCCCTATACCAGGTGTCATAAAAGGCAACTGAGGTAGCGGAAACAGCAGATGGCGGTATACCCATCCGAGATAATGTAGCAACAGAGCGGGAATGGGCAATAGGATTCTCGTCGCGAAGCTACGCTCCACGATTACCGTCACACTTGCTCTATGTGGCAATTATGGGCAAAATCCCCTTTTTTTGGGGAGACCTTTGATGAACAGAGATGGGCAGCAACATTTTTATCACGAAACTACGCTCTGCGTTTGCTTTTACGTCCACGCAGCGCTACAATTATGGACAAAACTTTAGAGAGGTCTAGTTCACCAGTGGAAGTTATACGACAGCTACAGTGATGATCTAGGTCCACGGAACGTAATTTCTTTTTGTCCTATCCCTAAAACAACTTAAATTCACTCACATAAATTATTGTGTTTTATAAAAAGAATATTAGATTCATATTATTTTTTATACGCTCACAAAACACACGAACACTCATAGTCTTAAGTTCTGACGTACATACATATTCATGGCAGTTCAGAAATGGGCCGAATTTAATTAATTACTACAAGGTGCCATTAAAAACTACATCATAATAAATAAAAAAAACATACGTATACGGTTGTTCGTGACTATTCATCGTAAATTAATTTCATATCGTACCTAAGAGACAATAATGAAAGTGTTAAATATATAGAAGGCACATTCGTCTTAGTGACAATTTGATAAGTATTTCTAAATGTAGATATCTAAATTACAGCAACTAATAGGTAATATATAAGGTCGAAACATAATGGAGCAGTTGATAAAGGTTACCTGCTAGGACATACCAAGTTGCTAACGTTGTTAAATAGGTTTAGTGCAATCTAATATTGAGAGAATGAGGAAGTTTCTGCTTATCCCAATGGACCTTATCCTAACTGGATCTAAGTTGTGTGCTGTACCCGTTATATATGTATCCTATAAAGACTGAAACAATATTAATGTCACATTAACGCAAACTTTAGCAAATATATATATAAAAATAAATTAATAATCATGAAAATATATATACAAAAAAATAATGATTGCAAAGGCTGACAAAAAGAATCTATATAATTCTATTCAGTAATTACAGCTTTATTTACCTTGTAATTCCTAATTGATGTGAAATTGATTATTGCATATGTTAGCCATCAGAGAGCTGCTATATTATATAATACAGTATAAAAAAAATATTGTTAATATAGAAATTAAATATTTATTGTTGCACTTTAAATGTTCTCAAAATATTGTTAAGCCAATTTAATAAATTGTAATCTATCAAATCTGATTACAAACAATGCACGATGCTTCTATAATACAATAATGTATAACAAACATTTGCATGTTCCCCTAAATTTTCCTAATTAGAAAGTAACCTAAGATTTTTCGATTAAAACACAGTTTTAATGTATTCTTTTGTAACCTGACACTATTGGTGAGGGTTCACCGAATAAATCGCGCCCACGCATTGTCTGCCGCTGTGTTTGTTTAAAACTTTGAAAATGATTTGAATAAATACTTAATTATGTTAAATAACCAATCAGTGGTAGTATGCCATTATAATAAATCGTGGAACAGTGGGTACAGGCTTGTTAGAACGTGTGATATTCACCGCTAGATGTTTATTATGAAATTATTAAAAGTTTTCTAATTACAGTATATCAATGCAGTTTTTAATGGCATACCTTGTCGATAAAAAATAATCTTAAAAATAATTAAGGATAGTATTAATCATAAAAAGTGATTTTAATAAAAAAAGAATAATTTAAAATACACAATTATAATGTTCGCTGATTCCTTTTCCAATAATGTAAAGGATAATTTATTTAAAGAGTGCAGAGTATTTATAAGCCGCAACTACACGACGCAGCGAATTATTGAAACTCGAAATGCCAATAAAAAACACAAACGAACACTCCCTATATAATTTGCACTGACAGATCTCAATAAATTATCGTTTGAACTCCTTGAAACGAAAGGACAAGCTGAATTTAACAATGAAGTTAATCCAAAAAATGCAATGTGAAATGCCACATCAGATGTGAAATATTCAGTCGCCAATTACGACCACCTGCAGTCAAGGCAAACCATATGTCACCGATAAATATATCAATATTATAAGCGGTTTAAAAATCATTTCTCATATACTAATTGGACTATACATCAGAGTGACAATATAAAAGATATTCGAAAGCAGACGAAATTAGGAACTCATTTCGTAACGAGAATAGAATGTGGCATAAATCAAACTATAATTTCTCGATCTCACATATGAAACTTAGATGATAATTTTTTCAGATAATTTCTTATAAGTCAAAAGATAATTAATTTTCAACGAGATTTTAACGAGTGATGAAAAGCTTTGGTATATAATTTATTCCATAGAGATAATGACAAATGAGTTAATGATATACAAATTTTCATTAAGATTGTAAGGGTTTAATATATGGCTGAAACTTATTCGTTTCTGTTGGATACGTATTTGATATTCAAATTAGAGAGATTATCTTTCATGCTAATTTTCTTTGTGAAGATGTGTGTATGTAAATTAATCGGTTTATATTATCGGATAAATTATCAATATCGGTTATATTACACTATTAGATTTACGTATATGTTTTCCTTTCTTCAAGAAACAAACTAATCGCTGTTACCTAACTAAGGAAGGGAATATATCCCTAAAGGGAAACTATTAAAATATTATAAATGTTTTTACTGTTAATACTTAAGTATATTATTGTGGGAATCTGCAACGTGTTTACCAAATCAAAAAAGATTCCAGTAACTTTTATTTTTAAGGCATGTAACTATGTTCCTTACTAATAGGGATACCGTATTGTGTGTTTCTTTTCCTTTATTCTCCACTTTATTTCATACTAGAACTCTTAACTAAGACACAAAAGGCTTATTTCTATATAGAAGATATTTAGTACATGTAAAAGATTTAAATTTCTTACACATTTTTTTAAACTCTTTTAGAGGGCACGCCTTATTGTTTTTGATTCAGTAAGCGCTTAATTTGATTTATTTGGTATGTTTTTTAGTGTGAAAACAAAAGGCTTACTGTTTTGTACAAGCCGTGAGGTACCGGGATCGAAGAAAAATAGTACCTTCCCCTATATAAGGTGTCGTAAGAGGCGAACAAGGTACCAGAACCGACAGATAGCCGTATATCCATCCAAAACATTGCAGCTCAAAAGCACAGGGCGGGGACGGTCAGCGGCATCCCCGTTGCAAAAGTTGCGCTCTGCAATTGCCAACACGCTTGCTCGTCGTGGCAATTGTAGGTAACATTCCCCCTTATTTGGGAAGGCAGCCAGCAGTGGTGGGATTTCAATGGCTAGTACGAAGGGCATCTCGTTGGTGTAAAAAAAAAATTGTTACCGCATAAATAAGGCTTTGTGGTTCTATGAAATACCTAACAACAATTTTCAATGATTCTCAAGCGGTTACGGACTCTACCCTATTCAATGTACTAATTGAACAAAATATAAACTCATTCGTTTTCCAACTACAATCACAGTGAACTCCATAACGTATCAATCAAATCCCAGCTGGTGTTGTGTGGGCGCCCTAACGCCCACAGTTACCGCTCGCCGCCGGTAGGTGGCGCAAATCGAATCGGCGACATTGGTGCGCGACAAAAAACACGCAAATTGATTCGGAGTAGCAAATTGCTTTGCGAGCGACAATCCGAGCATGTCGCTTATTACGCATGCCATGTGAACTTGATGGCAATAGGTAATTATTACTTTTAACTCTGTTTTTAGGTTTACCTTGTTTTTATTCATCATGCTCGGCGCTTAGTGTTGATTGATGAAATATACTCAAGTCGAAAAATTGAGAAATTTGTGGTAAATATAATTTTTACTCCGAATTTCTAAAATAATGAATAAAAAAATTACGAACTAAATTAAACTAATAATCTCGAATTGAATTTCAACACAATATATGTATATATATTTATTGACACTTACATATTAAAGAATACTTTGTATAGAATAAAGTGATAAATCTTGATGTCTTCTATTTTCAAACGTTTAATTTCTAACAACACTATTAATATCAAGGTTCATATCAGGTAATATTTTTAACACTGGTCATCGCAATCTCCATCGTCTTGCTATCCGTAATACCGCCGCAGTCATCAATCAAAAGGATATTACTGAGACCGATAGGAATAATAATTTGTTGGTGCTCTAAGGGACACCAGTAAAACCTTTATGCAGGCTGTTTTATACTGGACCCCCGTGCTAAAACACGTCGCGGAGTTTTATGGCGTCGCTTTAAAAGTTTCAGTCGGGTAATTGTCGTTAAAGTTGTCTATTAAGTCGATAATTTAGTAGATTGTTCGAAATTCAAACTAAATAACTGTATAGGTGACAAAACATTTTATGGACGCGTATAACAATACGTGTCTATAAAATGTTAAAGAGTGGCGGATAAGAATCATGCGATTGTTTCACCGTTCATCGTCACTACATTTTATACTTCTTACTTGCATAGATGTAATTTCAAAACTATAAGTTGAAAATAAACTTAAAATTAACAGGATGTTTGCAATATTAACAATTTTATGAAGAGTAGAAGTATATATTTTTGTAAATTAACAATATTATAAAGAGAAGAGGTATATATTTTGGTTTATAACGAAAAA
Organism: Heortia vitessoides; assembly: GCA_020976665.1. Taxonomy (NCBI): domain Eukaryota; kingdom Metazoa; phylum Arthropoda; class Insecta; order Lepidoptera; family Crambidae; genus Heortia; species Heortia vitessoides. The sequence continues at coordinate 6,546,511 of JACJUM010002971.1, forward strand.
TATCAAAAACTGGTGAACTGATTTTCGATATTTTAATTACTGATAGAAAGCGACATTCGTTTAGATATACAGCATATTCTTTTTGTATACAAATCGAGATGTCTGCCTAAAATAGAAATATGTATTCTTGTATGTTTGTAACGAACAATCGCAAAAACTACAAAGCTATATTTTGAAACTCTTTCACTAATAAAAAGTTATATTATCAGAGAGTAATATATGCCATTTAATATGAACATTTACGCAGGTAAAACCGCGAAACACTGCCAGTCATGTTAATTTTTTTTTTAATTTCATTCGCGTATATTAAATATAGTTTATCATAATAATTCTAATTTCCTTGCATATTAGGTTAGGTTGTTTGTATTAATTCTTTGATGTATTATAAAATTTTAAAAATATTCACCTTGCAGCCTTCACAGGTGAAGGCACCGAAATGGAAGCCCGCCGCTGGTTCTCCACACACTTTGCATTGTTGGTTCATCTGTCAGCAAATAAACAAACATAACGTTAAATAAATGACAAAGAAAAAACATCTTTAAAACACGGCTATTATGGATTAAATTTACACATTTATATAGGTGACTTTTCCGCATGGTCGTGTATTTTGAAACTGGGTTTCACTTTAAAAGCTCACAGTGCCCAACTAGTCAAAGGCACTAGTTATATCTGCCATCAATCACTAGCCATCTCTATCCTGCTACATTTACACTAAAATATTTCGAATTGACAATATGTTTGGTATATACCTTTGGTATAGGTTGAGGTATTATTTTCCCTGCTGGTAAACACAAAATGACAAATTTCTTGAAGTATAACCTAATATTAAAAAAAGGATGTCTAGTGCTAGATGAACTTAACTAAGTGTAAAAATAGTCTAATAGTCATAAATCAAACATATCATCGAATTCAATCCAATTGGAAAGATACACTTCCAACACTTAACGAAACTTAAACCTAAGTTTACTGTGAGTAGATGGTCGCTTTCTCTAAATTTATTGCGTGCCAATATGCTTTATAGCATTTGACATCGAAATTTACTACTCTATAATCTTTTTTATTGTTTAAATAAAATTATCGTTGTCAAATGACGTTTGTCAGACTTAAATTTCTATAAGAATAAAATAGAAAAAGGTTTTTAAACTCATTCATTAATACAGCCACTTTAATAATGAATATTTTCAGAAATCGGAAGATTAAGTAAATTCTTATTTAATTTAGTATAGTTCATAAATATGACTGATGTTGTGTATATTTATGTATATTTAAATAGGGCTATCATGAGCAACTAAGAAATCCTCAAAATAAAAAAATAATTATAAGCATATTGATTGTTACTATATTACACAAATGACTGATGACCCTGACAAACTTATGGTTTCATAGGAGTCATTTAAATAAATAGGTCATTGAGTATCAGTTAATATTAGTTTGCCGGTACCAGGTGTCTCTTAAACTAGGTTTCAAGCAGGTAACGCGCAGGTAAAAGAACACTTGATAGTAAGTATTATAAACAAAAAAAAAATTAACATCTAATTTTTTCCATTAATAAATAAGGTTCAATGACTCATATCATATACATATATTTATACTTATATATGATTATGTAAGTAGGTAAAGTAATGATATTGCAGTGAAATGTCATGTAAATATTGCAGTTATATGTGGTTTATGGCGAATACATCCATGCAGTCATAGTTGCAAGAATCAACTCCCGAGTCAATACGTAGTAAATAGATAGTACATAAACTCACCAATACTGAGATTTTATTGGTAATACTCTTTGGAGAAATTATAAGCGTGTATGCATGTTAATGCAATGTTTTGTTCATAAATATGATATGCGATAACAAACGGAAAATGTCACTCGCTCAATTTCCTGCTCCGTGCTACATTCTTTGGACGCCATGACACAGGCTTTTTGAATCTCTCGCTGTTTAATATTACGGTTAATTTATATATGCCAGATCATTGTAATTGGGTTGCACTTCTTGAATTTAAATGACTTTGTCTCTGTTGTTCCAATTAAGCGGGAAATTATTATGATTCGGTTTTTAATTTAATTTGCTCGAATCGATAAACATTTTAATTACTGATGGCATACTGTGTGGAGGTGGAAGAGTTTTAAAATTACATATTAAAAAATCCAATTTTTTTCACTATTTAATGAAGTTATTGATTTTGAACGACGTTGTTGTTGTATTAAGTTGAGATTTTTTTTATGTATTTCATTTCCTTGAACTATTTTTATAGCCAAGATTTTGAAAGATATAATTATTAAATTTTCTATATATCTATTTTATTTTCATTAACGAGAGTACTCTTCGTAGTATGTAAATAGGTATAATAAAATTGCAATAGCACCATTAGTACAATTACGATTGCTCATTGAAAAAAAAAATAGGAAGCCATCACGAATCAATGTCAATATTTTCACACGGAATGACGTCTCAATTTAATACAGAATCAGTTCAAAAAATCAACAACTAAAACTCGATGTCGAGTGTTTTGATTCGTCAATGGAATTTGGTGAACTAAAAATTTTGTACAAAAACCTAAGCAAATATTGTTGGCCAAGGCAGTACTCGAGTGGAGTCGAGTGGGAAGGTCGTTTTAATTTTGTCAGATTTGTAATGCGTATCTATTTGGCCATAGTATAAGTCATACAAACAAAAAATGAGGTAGTAAGTTCTCCTACTATAAATTTCTATGTCATCCGTGTTATAATTATGTTTACTCTCGATGAAATGAAGTATTTTATTAATTAAAGCATATCTAAAATTAGTAAATAGTTTATGGGACAAAAAAAGCCTACTTTTCCTCGTATACAAATTAAATGTTTTAACAAACTGGTTACTTCTAGCTAATCAGATATATATTGGCAGAGTCTTTTAAAATTTTTTTTTCTTTTTAACTAAATATGTCTACCGCGCAGTATTTTTTAACCTTGGAGACTTTTGGTTCATCTATTTCACTTTGAACAGGCCTGGTAGCTGTCACAGAGTAACGTCCCACGACAGTGTGGCTGCTGCCTATTCCAACTACGTTTTTCGGCACGACTTGTCACAATCTGTCGGTGCCACTTCAGTTGTCTCTTACGACATTTGTGATAATCTACTCTGCCATTTAACAAAAAAGTGCCTTTATCGAATATTCGTTGAATTATAATAATGAATGGTTCTAGATAATAAAAAAGTGTGAGTCTGATTAAAACCCCCCACTTATACAACACGCCTGTCAAAAAATAAGAACGGAATCGCGTGTCAACATTGTGTACATTGCTAAACAGTTTCCCTTAGCCGAAAAGTTGAAACTTTTGCAAAAATTAAATAAATGTTTGGTAATAACACGTTGCATGAAGGCTTAACAAGATGCCGTGACTGAGCGCTGTTAACATATCCCTGTGTTCGTGTTGGTTTTTTAGGGGTACGTAAGTCCCGAACGGTAGTCCCGATCCGATTTTAGATATCGTTTTAATAAAGCAATTTGCTTGGGCAATATTTTATACTTTGTGTCAGTTGTGGTTAGTTAATGATACATGTGATGTATGAACAAAACGAAGAACAAACTAAATATGTATGAAAACCACTACTATATGTAAAACAACATTTACCAAGAACTCTACAAAAACTTAAATGGGAGCAAAATCATTACATTAATGAAAAAGATAAATGTTGTTTAATTTTGGGTAATTAAGTAATGAGTAAAAAAAACAGAAAGTACGTTTATGAACTTTACGGTTAAATCATTTGTAAATGAAGAATAATTGAAACTTTGCTTACTTATGTAACATTCATGAAAAAACTAATATTTATTCTAAATAAGTTCCAGCCGAACAATTTTAGCCTGATCTCCGTAATACGCTAACCAAGGCAGATGATATATTAAAAACAAAGAAAAATAAATCAAAATTAAAAAAAAACGCGAGAACCAATTCGAGTAAAGAGTTCGTTCACCCAAAAAGTTTCACTGCAATTCGCTCAAAGGTACAACCGATGACGGATCGGGTGCACTCGCCGGCTCCCCGACATGACAGCGCCTGGTAATGGATTTACGTTCATCTGTTTTTGCCAAAAAAAAGAAACTCCCCAGTTAACAGGTTAACGACTCCGTATACGTTCTGGCTTTAGATAAAGGAGTGAGGTGTTACATTAGGTGTAATGAGGTTAACTTGATTTTTTTATAATCGAGGCTCAAGCGGTGGATCGTTAAGGATTACGTTGATTATAAAAGAACCAAGAGTTATTATTATAATGTAATTTTGGAGATGTTTTTTTTTTATTATGAAATGGATCATGATACGCACTGAACATCATATTATAAAATATCGCAGTTTACTTAAATTTTCATTGCTTGTTCACAAGAATATGTGATGATGTAATGTTTCTGCCATTTAGTCATGATTACTAATTGAACGTATAAGCTATTTGCGCTTATTAAGAGTGATTCGATAATTTAAATGAATTTAAATATATTTTTATTTTATTTTACTATAATGACTGATTAATAAAATAAAAATCATACGTTTTTAATTAGGAGTTAACATATCAAAGAGAGCATGACAAAACTTCTATCATATTATTTATAGAAACATTAATATCTAATTGATCAATTAATATCATGGACTAGAAGCTTCAAGTTTTGCAATTTGGAAATTATTTTGTGTAGCTCCCATAGGGATGAAACTTTGGAGAACCATTAGCGACGGAAAAATCTAAGTATTGTATCGTATAAAACGATAAAACACAATCACGTGCCGCAACACGAGCGCAAAGCGATAATTGTTTGAATACTCTTCAACTCGAAATAAACTCACTCGAGCTTTCAAATAACTGTGTTCAACATTTTCTCTGTGAGGCATGCAATTATTATAAATTATTCAATTCGCTGAAACCGCTCGTCCAGCAAAAACTCAACGAAAGCGGAAACCGAGCGGTGGAATCCGAAAAGAAGGTTTAGCCAGAGACAAGAATTTATTTCGTGCGATTTTTAACCGCCCTTAATTTGTAAAAGAATCGATTTGAGACGTCAAAGTATCGGTTATTAATTGTGTCGCCTTATCTCTGACGATCTGTTAGGGAATGATATATCAGAGTCCCGAATTTGGGTTGCCATCTTAATAATTTTATCTGATTATCCTCAGCGGAGATACCTCAGTTTAATTAAGTAATTTCTGAGCCCCGTTTTAAGTTTAAACATTGTTGATTGTATCACAAGGTGCTTCGTTTTCGGCATAAAAACAAATGATTGTGCTTTTTCATGTGTTAAATATACAGTAATCTTTATTTGTGTGATGCTTCGAGTTTTACGATACCACTGTGTACAGGTTATGTGTTTTTTTTTCAAGTTGAACGCGTCTTTAATCTAATCATGCGGCTGTGTTAATGGTCCTCTTTTATCTTTGCAGTATCAGATTTCTTGGATCATACCAGGTTAAAATAAGCATTCTTTCATTCGATCATTGCTAACTTATACATATTACTTACTATTTGTGATCATTCTATGCACATCAATAATGGTATTGTATATTTTTATTTAATTTATAAATTTTGATTCATTAACTAAATAAATGAAACGGAATTTTATTTGTTAATTTTTAGTTTGAGGTATCGGAAGAGTGGAATAGTACCTTTCCCTGTACCAAGTGGCGACAAAAGAACCAGAACCGACAGATGGCAGTATATCCATTCAAAACATTGCAGCTCATATGCACAGGGCGGGGATGGGCAGCAGCATCTCCTCTGCGCTCTGCGAATCAAAACTGCGCTCTGCGATTGCCAATACGCTTGCGCAGCGCGGCAACATTCCCCTTTTCTTGGGGAGGCCTATGTCCAGCAGTGGACTTTCAATAGCTGGTATGATGATGATGATAACTTTTGGACTACTAAATTGGTTAATTGTGGTTGAACCGAATTACTTCTACATGTTGAAAATATTGCCTATGTCTTAAAATATTTCAGTTCAATGCCAATATCGTTTTTTAAAATTCAAATCATTTAAAAAAACTTATATTATCATACATGATATGTAATTATTTTTGTGCATTAAATGAATGTTGTTTACTACACCGCGGTGTCGTCTAATAGCAAGCTCTAAGGTACTGCCTCGACAAGAAGCCACTCGTCAACCAAACGAAATCACATCACGCGTAGGACAAACTGCTTAAAAGGCGATCACTAAACATGGCCTACTCCTTTGCATGCCCCAACGTCTCCCACAATTGGCTGTATTCGAAAACGGCAAGGGAAATTGTCTCACGCATCAGGGCTACCTATGTCTTGTATGCACGCGTCTAAATATCTCTTTATTTCTTTTTGTGTTAGACTTTGAAGCCTACCAGTAACTATATTGTTTGATACAAGGCAATAGAGAATTTGTTCAAATGGGTTTATAATACATTTTAATAATTCAATTTAGATTATTATTACCATGAGTCTACGAGATGACGAACGGATTGGGTTTGCTTACTACTGTATTTGTTGGGAATCAATTGGCCTATGTTCATCAGTCGATGATGATGTTGTTGATTATTTTTTTCATGTTATTTATTTCCAATAACATTGTAGATTAATAAATTGAAATATTGTTAAAATTAGTCGCCTCAACTGGAACATACATATATTTATTTTTTATTTTCTATTGATAAAATTGTTTATTTTTTTGCAAGAATTTTATATACTTTCAGGTATAGCAAGGATAGTTCTTTTTACTAGATATTGGAGTTAATTTCTCTGTTAATGTTTAGAAAAATAGCATGTATAGCAAGATAAATATATCAACAAAAAAATGTCGGTTCCTTTTGTCCCGAACAATGTATTTTTACTAACAGTAGTAGTACTTAGTAGAGCAGTACTTTTAATAACCTGAGACAAAACTGTTCTCCTCAGGTAAACATAGCTGCAATGAAAGCAATTGCAATGAAAGTCCCAGCCCTGAGGTCCCAGTAGACCGATGTGCACTGGCTATGGTCATTTTGTAAGGCTTGCTCTATTCTCACGTCAAACAGATCAGTATGTACGACCTAAGCCGGAACGACTTGCTCATCGGGGCAAAGGCTGAATCGATGTTTTACTATAAGCTTGAACGCAATTATCAAACGAAGATTTCATACAACCTTAACAATATCAATATTAAATTCAAACAATTGTAAAAACTGCATTAACCTGACTTCGAATTTATTCACAAATATATATTTAACACCCAGACACAGAACAAATACAATTATTTATCCTGGGTGGGCATAGAACTCACGATGCTTAGCGCACAAGATATGATCACTATTATCTGTAATGACGTAAGTATAAGCAAGCGTGTGTTGGTTTGAATAGAAAAAACTTGCGACTTAATTCCCAAAGGTAATAAAATCAACTATGAAGACATAGCATGGATTTTTTTTTAAAAAACCGAAGCTTCATGGTATTCATGATATGTTGATTTTTCTTTTGAATCATATCATCATGATATGACGATGCTTTCCCCCTTTCATTAATGATGTAAAGGGAGATGTGACAACCGCATTCATAGCCTGGTACATACAGCAACAGGTCAAACTGTTTTTTTCTGCGAACAGTATGCAATTGATATTGAACACTACTGTATCATACACATTAAGCTGAAAATTGACTAAAGAAATTTATTGGATAAATTGAAGTCTTGCTGTATTTGCTTCTAATAGCACAATAGCACATTGCAATTTTCATAAATACAAAAAAAAATCGAAAGATGTGTAATATATGTAATATCGGTAAGAAGTAATTTAAAATATATCACTTGAAAAGTAAATTTATTTGCATCATAAATACGAAAACGTTATCTTTTAACACAATGAATTAAACAAATAAAGTTTACGACAGAACATTTTAATGTTACATAAATCGCGATATTAGGAGACTAGGCGATAAATCATTGCGTAAATAGTAACCATTCGCTCGTGCTTCATATAAAGCTTTGTCGTAAATCTCAACCAACAAATTATACCATACGTTGCATTATTCAAAAATTATAACAACAAATATATTTAAACGGAATCCATAAAAGCACCTGTCGCCGACCCAAATACGTACAGAAAAGGCTATAAAAAACGAGCCGTAAATAACAGGGAGGCGTGAGAGATTCCGCGATACAAAACTACTATATGAGTGTTTGGTAAGATATCACGTGAAATATTGGAAGATTAAACGGCGATTCTCGATATGAGCGATGGTGCGAGCTTATTTATTGTAAATGGTCATGATTTTTGAATTGGCTGTATATCAATGTTTAATTCGAATTATTTTAATGTTTACCTCTCGGTTCTAGGTATAAATCTTTCTTTTACATTTCAAAAGGGAAGCAGGTGGGCAAAGCAGAATTTATAGTATTTTGAAACAAAAATAAATTTTAATTGACATAATAAAACGCGTATCAACGAGTATATCTTCGTTATCTTATCAGCCGATTAACATCCACTGCTGGACACCGGCCTGCCCTAAAGATTTCCAATAGAACCAGTTGTAGGACTTGATCCAATTGGTTTAATCATGGGAAATGTGGGGGGTATGATATATTGTAATCATTTCTTTATATAAATTACATCATTTAGTTGCTCCGATTTTAGTAGTGCTTTAATAGTTGACATACTTTGCTTTGTCACAATGTTAAATTCTCCTGCTGCGTTTATCTATTTCTATGCCTAAACGCAATTAAATTAAAAATTAAGTTTATAATTTTAACTTTCAATAATAGACGCATTGTATATTTTTAGTTCATTTGGATTTAAGTTATTTTAGTAATTAAAGAAATTAAATTTAAGAAACAAATAAAGTATTTCTTTATTTTGATCTGACTCCGTGGTATGTGGCTTAAAGCACTTGTGTTACGGACTTTAACACACACCCAGACAACACACAACACACCCAGATACAGAAGAAATATTTGATCTGGGTGGGAATCGAGCCCACGATCTTTGACGCACATTATAGGATCACTACCACACCATTGGGCCCGTCGAAAAAAAGGAAACCGAAAAATCACGAAAACCTAAAAAAAACAAAAAATTCGGCCCTTTTATCAGATTACAAGTACGAATAGGTGTAGACTTATTTTAATATGAAACCAACTGTTTAAGATAGACCTTGACTTAGTGGAGATGCGAATAGAACATACCCTATAGGGTACAGATTCTAATGTAGTTGTTGGTAATACATAAACAAGTCATGATCTACAAAGGTCAACCGCTATGATACCTAGAAGAAACAAGACGCGAGATAACAATTTTAAAATAATTTTATTTATCTAACTATACATACACTTATTATGTTCAAATAGTAATACATTTATTTGGTAAAACATATAATATCTAAAGGACAATATGTATCAAATGATAGCATAAATATGCTCAAATTCATTAATTATAGATTTAGTTATAAATGAACGGTGTAAACGTGATTCATTCGATATATTCTCGTCCTTAATATATATATGTGAATTGCTACGCGTCGCACGTGTTGACAATTGTTTAAAAAATTTAGGTTAAACATTTATAATGGATTGTCTAAAACGGATCTAAGTATTGAAAATATAACAAAATGTTAGGAAAGAAAAACTAGCCGGTGTATTGGTTTACATTATTAATATTTTAGTAGGGATCCCTATTTTATCTTAGTAAAAAATATAGCTTATGTTACTTAAAAATAATATAATATTTTAACGGTAAAAAAAAAATTGTTATACATGTGGTAGTTTTTAAGTTTATTCGCTACAAACATCCAAAAATAAACATTTCCTCTTTATAATATCAGTGTAGATTTAGAGGAAGAGGTTATAACCTTTTTCTATAAAAATCGTGACTTACCGAATCGACAGATGGCGCTATATCCAACCTTAATAGAGTAGCTTATTTGCAACTTGTGTTGTTGTGAATTGCCAGCATTATTTTTTTGGAACTATAACTCTATGTCTATTTTGCATGACTTTCGTGATAATTATGGGTAAAGTGTAGAATACTATGAATTTTGATAGGTATGGGTAAAAGAATAGTGGACTTTTTTGGCTTATATGTAATGTGAATTGTGTATGTATATATTTTGTGATTGAGTAATTTAATTGCATTATTAATTCTACCAGACAAATAGATATCATCTTACATTTTAGCGAAAATAAAATTGTTTGTTTCTTACCTACTCAAGTTTTATCAACTTAATCAATCTCCTCAAAGTTTGCATACATATAGTTGGCAGTACGGAGATAGATACAGGATACTTTTCTTTTCAAAAATCGTTCTACTTATATTTGTAGTATTTACGAAAAACGACATATCTCTATCGGGTAAAAACTTATCTAATATTTTGAATATGAAAGTGAGTTTATTTTTACCATTTTTACCATTGTATTCATGCTTTATTCACTCAAAGGATCTTCGTGAAATTTCAAAACGAGTATTGTTCCTATGGGAAAATAACACGAGCGAAGCCGCGGGTAATAATTTGTAATTTATAAATGTATAGATCTAATCTTAAAGTGTCTCAACTCCCGGACACGTTACTTCAATACACCGACTTCCTAGTTCTCTCAGATATACACTAAAAAGGAAATTTACGAAACTAACAGTGTATCAATCAGATTGAGAGTAGGCTAGTAAAATCATGATTTACTCCTTATATCTGGCATATCAATCCGTTTTTGCGGCAACAGCATCGGACCGCATATGTTGCCCGTCAATCCAATGTATTGAACTCTAGTAGACTGACGCGATGAATTACTTATTGAATGCAAGATATAGAATCACCATGTGTCTGGTAGAATATAGGATTTTCTGAAATGTGAATGTAAATCCCATATAAACATTTGAGAACTGGTAATATATCGTTAAAACCTCATTTAGCTTGAACAGTGTCTAAATATTTTCCTCTAAACTAATTACAAAACGTATACGCACATGTATAGTATACGTGAGGTACCGGCAGATTAGAATGCAGCAGCTTCTCCGTCACAAAAGCTGTGCTCTGCGATTGCCAACACGCTTGCCCAGCACAGCAATTATGGGCAAGATACACCCTTTCTTGGCCTATGTCCAACAGTGAACTTTTAATAGCTAGAAGGATGATGATTATGACGGTAGATATGTAAAAATTACGTTTAGAAACCTTTTTAAGTGAAGCGTATTAGGCATTAGTAATAAATCACTAGTATTTTTTTCGATATACCACTACCACTTAAATGACTGATGAACCTAATGAACTGGACATGAGAGGACGAGTCAAACAGGACAAACAGGTCATTAAGTAACCTACTTCAAATTTTCAAAGATTGTATTACCCAGTAGTTAGTATTCATGGCTTGAGCGCTTAATAGCTTGTGCGTTTAATAGCTAATAGTCCATTAAACCCTTGTGTTTAAATATAGACGTCAGCAGTTTTTAAATATAAACGTCACTTATTAGTGTCCTGTTATGTCAATTTTGGGCGTGGATTTAAAATAGCTATAAATAGGTAGAGATAGCTATAGAATACAAAAAACACATTTCCGTATCATATTTATGAATTAACTCCGCATATTTGTCTTTTCCATCTTTAAATTTAGCCAGCCTACTTTCTGCCCTAGAAGGCAAATGCCTACAGTCAAGTTACGCTAATTACGCAACCATTCTCAGGGAAACCGAGTTATGGAACTAATGCAAGTTAATACTGGCTTTATGTTCGATGCGGATTGGGGATTAATTTATTCAGCGACCGCCCACGAGTTGATTGAGTTTATTCTGTCTAAATGTCACCATTCATTGCGATAACGTTCTAAATTCCATCCTGATTACAAGATATATTTTTATAATTCTTAATTATTATTTAGCTACATGTTAAAATACTTTTTTATTACTTAATTGGTATGTACGGTATGTGGAGGATATAGCTAGCTTAAAATCAATCTTGGGATCTGACCATATTATTGACACGTGACCTAGTAATTTACACCTCTTTCACCCTTCAAAGCGCAACAAAGCTAAGCGAGTATTACTGGTTGCCGGTAGAAACAGGTGAGAATGAGGTTCATGCACACTACCTTTACGACGATCTATCTAAGATACATATAGTTATTTTTATTATCAAAAAAAATAATCTCCCTATCCCAATTTATCACTCGTAAATGGCTGGACCGATTTTTGTATATTAATAATATTCTTTCAATGAGTTTGTTATACTAGGAAATAACGTTAGGAAATAACGTCAAGAAACGCTTTACATAATTTAGGAAATTTAATAATAATTAACGACACATTTACTTATCCAATGTAACATTAGCGCTTTAAACTTTTTTTATGTAACCTATGGCGTTGCACATAACTGTCAGATGTTTTATGGAATGGGCACTGCAAAAACACAATGTATAACACTGTTTAAAACAGTATTATACATTTTAATTTGTTTATCATTACTAATTCAAACTCAATATAATGAATATAAGTAGTTATGACATTTCACACGTCTATTGGACCAGTAAAATATAAAAATAAGTTAAAACTTATGTAACCGAATCCAACCACAGTAACAGGCAGTATCCTCTTCCATAAGTTATAAACTTAATGTAATAATTAAAAAAGAAACATATCCTGTCAAAATTTCTGAAGGCGCACGACTCAAAGACCGTCAAGACATCCAATTAAAAATCGCCAAAACGCTACACTGGAGGCCAAAAAAACTACAAGCCGAAATTAATTCAAAAATTAAACAAACCAAGATACAGATTTCAAGCACATAACAAGCTCTCATTGATTTCACGCGGATTTAAAAGGGTTATGTCTTACAAGTTATAATTACCTCCTGATAGGTCTCAGGCGAGGCGTGGTAATATTTGGTTGTCAGCACTTTCTCCCAGCTCGCAAGGAATTTCGGAATTAATGTTAAGCCCTTTTTTGTTTGTAATTGTTTTTAAAATCTGCCGTTGGATCTCGATGTCAGGAAGATTGATCGGTGTAGAGGATTTATAGCTGTATGTCATTTTAAATTACACCTAGGTATTTTCGGGTCAAGAGTCCCGTGAGTCGGCTGGTGTAACAGCGTATTTTTATTAACTCTAGACTTGTAGTTAAAATCTTAACTTAAATAATTTGATTCCATATAAATATATTTTGCTTTTTTTTGAAAATTTATTAAGTATTTCTGTTTTAATAAAGAAACAGTTATAAAATTTATTGTAGATAAGTTTATATTGAAGAATATAATAAAAACACAGAAATGTAAGTATGTTCAACATTCAAGGTAATGAAAAACCAACATATTCAAGCTATAATTACTGAAATTTGTAAAACATACAAATACCGTAACTTGCTCCCCCGTATTTGGTTAAAAACATTCATCGCGAACTTGGCCGAATTAATGAAGAATATTTTCTTAAAACTTTAATTGGTGCGCTGTTTTTTTGGGCAACACTGTAAGCTCTATATTAAACTGCGTTCAATTACCGATAGGGATCGTCAATTTATTCCCAATTTCTTTTTAAGGTTAAATTTTAAATAGTTTTTAGTGAGTGGTTTTCTCGATAATCACAATTGTTGTCAATTGATTTAATTGGTTACCTATTATCTTGGAGTTGATTGAGATGTCGTACAGGCAATCCTCGTCGTGGTTGTGCGTGCTTGAGTTATTTAAATGATGTTATTACATGAGTTTTTAATTGTTTATGTCCTATTAATAATTTATGGTTCTTTACTTAGGTTTCTTGCACATATAATGTTAACTTAATATTTAAAACTGCTATTTTATTAACAGGAAATGATTCTTTCTCTTGGGTTCAATGGCGTAGGTGGTAGTGATCTTAATATTATGCAGCGAAGGTCAAAGGTTCGACCCCTAAGAAAAATATTTCTATATTTATTAGTTTGTTCTACGTCTGGGTGTTAAATAAGTATTTTATTTGTGATTCCTCTGTTGTTGGATATCCGTAACACAAGTGCATTAAGCTAAATTTTCTAGTAGTCTATGAATGTGTAAGGTGTTCGAGGATTTGTATTCTTAGGTCATCTACTGTTGGACACAGGTTTCTCCAAGAGATATCTAATAAGAATGGTTAAGTACAGACTGCATCCAGCGCGATCCCTTGGCTTTAGTCAGATTGTCTGTCCACCTTTTGGGTAGATGTCCAGTACAGTACTATAGTAGCCGGTATGTGGTCTCCGTTCCAGAACCTTACTCTCATCTATCGGTTCTGACTGCCAAGTGCCTTGCCCACTAATACTTCAACTAGCTACTCTACGGGGTCATGTTAGTATCTTTGGTTTTTTTACAGATCTCCTCCTCTTTCTTATGGCAGTAGACTCCGACCATATCTGTACATATCTTTATTATTTATTTATAATTAGTAACATATTTAGCGGTTATTTTGTAAAGTCAAATACCAGAGTTTCATATATAACTGAACAAAGAGCACAAGGTTATTCCGAACGGACAGTTATATTTGCTACAGTTCTTTTGTCCGTCTGTATGGACGCAGTTTCGCTACAGTTTTTCATGGTAACGTGTATTGAACGTGGAATTTCACGGATTTGACTTAGCGGTGTGTTACCGTCCGCACGTTTTTATTTGGTCACTTTTAGGTACATCAACTATATTATTATAAATGCTAGATAGAGACGCAGAAACTATATCAGCAAAGCTATAACTCATTGAACCTATTAATTGAACTCTTGGAAAGGCTTATCTTTTACAATCTTAATATGATTGTGAAAAAAGTAAGCATAAGTATAAATACGCATTTTTTTTTATAAACCTACTCCATTTCAATTTACATAATAAAAAATATCCTATCTATTGTGTAAGATTTACACACCGCTTACAATGCATCCAAAACTTCATCATTTATTATAAAATATATCAATAAATAAAGCGCATAGATATATGAATAAAACACTTGTCAATGTAATTTTAAGGAAACGTCTATCCCAAAATATGACGTGCGTTGGAACGATACCAGTTACTTTGAAAAAGGCGCTACAATACTCTCATTGTTAAAACAAATTGTTATGACCACAAAACAAAACAGAGATTAGAAATTCAGTTCAAAATACCAAAAATGGACCGTTAAATTAGGGGTCAACGTCCAATCTCATTTTACGCACTAGTTCCATAATATGTTGTCAAAAACCAGCATAACACGACACCGAGGACTTAAAAAGTACATTTCTAATTTCAAACTTGACTTGTTTGATTCTAAAAACAATATATAAATCATGTAACAAAAATATTTCTTATAAAAATCATACTAACAAAATAGACGGGGCTGATGGTACAATTGGTGCCCCAATCTTGTGCGCTAAAGGTTGTGGCTAAACCCCACCACATGTTTGTGCTTTGTTTGTGTGTTAAATATATGTATTTAAGTAGTATATTTGTGATCACTATTGTGTGATGTGATATTGTCTGATGTCCATAACCGGAGAGCTTTAAGCGACTTAACATGGAGTCAGGTAATGTAAGAGATATGAGATTTTTTTTACATTTCACAGAGTTCCTAATGGAATCGTCATTATTGAATACACAATATTAAAAAAAGTCATTTTTTATTGAATATATTTTTAAAAATTTATGTAAAATAAAATGAATTTTTAATATAAAAGTTCATCATTTACATTACTTATAATGATAACAAATACAACACTAATGGTGCCAAAGATTTCTTAGTGATTGAAGACTCATTAATATTTTTATAAACTTTACTTAACATGGGAGAGATCTTGTAAGGCTGGTTAATGACATTTGAATGTAACTTAATAATTTCGCAGATGACAAATTTCAACTTGGATTAATTTTTATCATATTCAAGTTTGATAAATCACTTGGGCAATCGTAAATGTGAACGGTGACTCAGGACCTTCAGCGAAGATTTTTTAAATTTGATATCATACGTATGATATTACATTTTTGCCTTAACAAGGCATAATATTGTTAAGATAAATTCTTACCAAGATAATCCTGAAATATCTATAAGTAATTAGCTAATAATCCTTCAAAAATGTAAAATTTTAATGTATCAAAACCAAAAAGATACAAGCTATATTGGTATAATTGTCATTAGACCTTCATCATAATGATAATGATATCACTATATTAGCTAAAGAACTTCCTCTTCTCTGAAGATATAGATAAATCGTAGAACGTCGCTTTGTGATAAGGATGTTATTGAACGTTACTGTTTGAGGTATATATATTAATATATACCTCAAACACTTTTGGTTACTACGAGTCTAGGCATTCTTATCTCTTTGTACCTTAAGGAAAAACTTGTCTTATTGGATAAATATCGCTATCTATAGACTCCGGTACCTCAGTCGATTCTAATGACTCCTGGTCTAGGCAGATACTATTCCACTCTCTTAGGACGTATTAAGGTATGACTTAAAAAAGTTAGTAAAATATCGTATAATTATAACATCTTCAACTACAACAGAGACGCCATGTTTGCACCTGCACCAGCAAAATAAAACAACCCGGCAAACAAAACCCGTCCCGTCTAAAATAATTAATTAACACAAGAGGAACATTATTGAAAACTTAACCCCCAAACGTCCAGCGGAGAGAGCTCGTATTATTTTTTATTAATTGCCGACTACTCCGAAATGAGTTCAGTCACCCTACCGGGATACATAAGTGCGCCCGGGTTTCGGACAAGAAAATTCATTAATCAAATTCAGGTTCCATGACTTGCCTGGGGATATCAAGGCACGAGAGTTAAGGCTGGACGCAAACTTGAAGATGTTGTGTGCAGAATTTAGTTAAATATGTTTATTAATTTTATTCCAAACTTACTTACTGCTGTGAAGATCCCGGCGAAATAGCCGTATGTTTTTTATAGTACCTCTCCCTATACCAGGTGTTGTAAGAGGCGAGTAAGGTAGCAGAACCCACAGATGGTGGTGGACTGATGGTGGTACATCCGAAACAGTCCATCCCACATGCAAAGGCAGGGTTGGGCAGCAACATACCCATTACAGATCTACGCTCTGCGATTGCCAACACGCTTGCACAGCGTGACAATTATGGGCAAAAATCCCAATTCTTGGGGAGGCTTATGTTCAGCAGTGAATATCCAATGGCTGATATGACGATAAACCTAATGCTCATATATATGCCTATCAATATTATATTTGAGCCGCGAAGTACCAGCAGAGTAGAATAGTACCTACCTTTGTACCAGGTGACTGAGGTACCAGAACCGACAAATGGCGGTATATCCATCCAACACGGTGTGGCTCAAATGCACAGGATGGGGATGAGTAGCAGCACCCCCGTTGCAAAAGCTGCGCTCTGCGATTGCTAACACGCTTGCTAGGCGCGGCAATTATGGGCAAAATTCCCCTGTTCTTGTGGAGGCCTGTGTCCAACAGTAGACTTTCTATGGCTGATATAATATTTTATTTGCTATTTTTAAAATCATGTCAGAATCAGTCCAGCTCTTAAGGACCTGATAAAATATATCTGAAGTAATAATAACATTTTAAAACTTGTTGATTTATTATAACTAAGTAATAATAAAATCTTTAATTCCAGGTGCGGCTTTTCAATAAAATCATTTCAATTCTCCCAAACTAGGCATAGCCTGTATTGTGGGAAATTAACCAATATATAATTGTGCATAACGCCGAAATAATTAACAATATCAAGTTTATTAAAATGTTCAGTAAAAACTTAAAACAACTTACAAAAACTACAATTTCTTTACACCATTTATTATTCCTAATAAATAACACATATAAGATAATGGTTACTGAAAAACATCAATTTGTCTCTGGCTTCAGGCGTTGAAACCTGCATCTTTCCTAGATTAATGTGCATTCGGGTGGATGTTTTTAACTAAAATTATCTTAAACATATTAAGCATTTATCTATGCAAAGGACCTCTGAAATAGACACATATAAGCTTTTTAATATCAAATTCAACTTTATTTAATCTTGTTGCCTTTGGTTAAACTTTACTGACTAGCAAAAATTCGGTTCTATTATGCTGGAATTCAAACCAAAAGTGAATTATTATCTGCTGAACTAACTATTTTCATTTTTGAAACAAAAAATACTAAACAGTATAATTACTCAATTGGGATGCGGTAATCACCACGTGTGAGTGAAACCTTATATCGGACAACAAAAATCTCCGATTAGTCACGTTCAAAGCAATTTTAATAAACGAAAGCGCCTAATTTATGGTCGTTTATGGAAAATTATATTTTAATTACAATTAATGAGTACGTTGTGACACATTTTAATTAAGTGTCTCCGTTTCGTCAATATGTTATGCTTATGTTTTTGTTGCGTAGGAAAACATGATTTCTGATTATTTATGACTTACTTGGTGGTCTATCAGTGTTTGCCACCCGTTATGTTCGATATTGGGATCTTAGATAATGGATTTGAACAGACTATAACTGTATTTTCTTCTTGAACTCATTTCGATTGTTCATTACTGATGGTGTAGCAATGACGTTGGCTAGCTCGGAGCCAGGTTTATCTATACAATTCTCTGGTTGACAGGTTCGGAACCTGGAGATCGTAACGTTACAGGTGTTTTGATTTTTTTAATATTATAAATATAATTCTTTAATGTATATTCTATAATGTTTTGACTTAGAAAATAAATAAACCCATTGCTCTTGATATACATATTTATGTAGAATAAGTAACTCTATTTGAGAATGTTAAGAAACTATACCTACATTTATTTTTCGATAATGCCTCCCATTTTTTTATCTGGAAACCCTTATCTAACACAACTCAGAAAGAGAACCGTCTCTTATTTCATTTAATTTGTTTGCATATGATTTTTATTTTGTAAGTATTTTTACATTAAACTGAATAACTGCAACCTATGCAAGTAAAAAGCTTCCTTTACATTTATTTGTGAATTAAACTAATATTTTTATAAAAAGTTTTACAGAAAGTTATTAATGAATAAACCAAAAAAATATCCTTGTTTCCTTCACAGGTAGATTTTACCCTATAAATAACACATATTTATACATAATAACGTTAAATCTACAGTGCTGTTAATCAATATTAATGATGTAAATCTCTTTGACAAATTTTATTACAATTCCAAGAAGTCAACATGATTACCTCCATCCATGTATTACTACTATATTTATATTTTAATATCGATTTCGAATCGATCTTCGGAATCGATTGAAAATCGCCGTTCAAAAGAACGAACATCAAGGGATAGATTAACTTCATTATACCGACAATATTCACGATCTCATAAATACGATGCATGTACACCCGCGCCATTAAAGTTCGCAAAACCATTTAACGGAGTATTCAATGACATAACTCATTTCTTTGTGCTATAATTTATAGGTGCGGACTGACTGACAGCTTTGATATTCCAGTAGCGAAATCTCTCTTTATGATATCACAAATATTAAAAAAGCTGGTCAAGTGAGAGTCGGCCTTGCGTACAAAGACATCCGTACAACACAGATAAAGAAAAAATATTTGTTTCTACCTCACATTTAAGAATATTAACATAAACGCATCCAGAAGTCTCATACATAAACATTTATAGTAATAAATAGATTTGCATACATATATATTAAAAATAAATTGTACCTTCAATAAAATAAGATTGAGACGATATTTGTAACAATTTTAAATCTAAATCAAGGAAAGCTGCAGTGTTGAATGGTTTTTAAATGATGGTGTGGCCAGGTATTGAAAACGGAACCCTATTCACTTAGATAGATCAAAGCCTAGTTACATAATAACATTCGCAACTAGCCAACCGTTTAAATTAATAATTATTGGAGCTGTCAATTATCCACGTTAATTAAATTATAAAGTTTAATAATTTTTCAACGCCTCAGGTTGTACTTGACCGGTGATGTCGACACAATCGCAAAGTTCATAAGGAACATTCTAATTTCGTTCACGTAATAGCTTGTCAAACAATAGGCCGAGGCAAACGTTACGATCTTGTTTCAAAAATTGTACACATGTAAAGTCGAACGCCCAGAATTGCCTGAACTCCCTCGCCTCTTTTCTTTTTAACTGTTACCAGGCGCAAGAAAGGTGTTCCGACTAGGTAGGAGAGGTCTAGTTCAATCGGCCATTAGTCTTGTACGGTCAACACAATATAGGAGAACAGCAATAAGCAAAGTTTGTAGACGCGTTCTTTATTCAAATGGCTTTAGTTGTAGACCGGCGTCTGTTTTTGTAGCGTCTTAACGTTATAACTCGCACAAATACGTTATAATTTGCTGTATGTAATAAAAAGTCGATACAACTACGCATGATGAATTATTAATAATACATCTATTATAAAATTACTAAAACAATAGCGCAGTTTTTGGTTGCTGGGTTTTCGCCATGCTGTGTCCATCCAACTCCTGTCCTAAGAGTTCATCTTATAAAATATTCCACCAGGACTATTCAGGAAACCACATACCAAATTACATAAAATCCTTCATCAGTTTACTGGTAAGAGGCAAAAACGTAAGATACAGACAATATTTTGAATTTATAATATTAGTATTAATTAGTAGAAAAGTTACATTTATCCTAGAAAATTCGAGGTTTATCTAGAATTCCCCTAAGTATATATTTGTTTTAAACTTTATTATTTTCTGATAAGATTCTGATTTCTTTATAGTCAAACGATCACGTTTATCCCATACTCTAAGATTAGCCAAGAAACATAGATTCTTTTTAGTAAAATATGTTTTTGTCTGATACCAATAGGAAGCAAACGGGACCCATTATTTTCTTACAGGATAATTTCATCGTATAGGAATAATTCGTACAATATAGTCACTTTGAATTCGAGGAACCAGGATGTATTAAATATTGACTCGAACGAATACTTAGTTAATTTAATAATGATCACTATTGATTTCCACGAAACAGTAACATTAATAAATATTATTTAAACTTGAAAATTATTTATGAATACAAGTGTAACAGATTTAAAGAGCGTTAAAAACGCGCGTATACAATCTTCAAAGAGTCAACCGCACTCCGCGAGGCTGTGTGAAAAGCCAACAATGCGAACCAAATAACGGCCGAAAGACCCGACGGACTCAGTCAATTTGCCGATACGCAATTTGCGTTCGTCAAACACGTCATTTCTGTGGACACTTTATGTTTCCGAGAGAGTTTGAAACCCGAATTCGGACTCTTTGGTGCGGAAATTTTGAATCTGGAATGCGTTCTAACAACAAGGTGTGCAAATAGAAAGCCGTTTGCACCGGAGCCGTCAAACTTTTTTTTCTTTTAATTACTGGTTAGTTTAGGTGTCTATGTTTTGAGGTGAGCTTTATCTTTAAATTTGCTTCCATAGCGAGAGAATGGGAAATGTAAAAAAAAAGTTTAAAAAGTATTGCCCATTGCCTGGTTGTGTTTACGTAAAACACGATTATGTATAAGATATAACCACATCTATTTTTAATTTTTATAATAATGTCTATCGTTGCTATTTTTGTTACAATAGTTAGAATCGAACACGCTACATACACGTCACTACTAGGACTAATAACCACTGCGCTGTCTTCGTGTCTAAAATATCTACGTTCTTAATATATTACCTGACTTTCAGCCTGTTGTTCAAAACATAAAATAACTACAATAATAATATATACTGCAAAGGTTATATTTAGTTGCAAAACATGATTGACATCGATACTCATTAACCGAAAAACATTCAAACAACAACCGCCGATGACACAACCACTATTACATTGATATCCGCCAAACAGAATCGAATCGAAATTATCGATTCATCGTAATAATTCATTTAAAAAGCGACCACCTGCATTCTGCAAGTAAGGGTATATCTTTACATCGACACCTCTGTCGGCATTTTAGGGTTATTATCGACAATTACTCGCGAGATCGATTCGGGAAAATCGATTTTAATATCTCGCTGTATCGATGCAAGTGCTAAATGAGTGTGCGGCACCGTTACTTTCAATTGCTGCTGATTTTTTATCTTTCCTTTACTATCGCTCTTATTTGCATATGTACATGTAATCTTGAATCTTACAAAGTTTCAAGACACATTTCAAGAATAAGCGAGAGTATTATGTAAGATCGAAATCTCGCCTAAAAATATTGACTAAGACATGAAATGACTTTAGTTTGACATTCATCGTAAGGTAAAAAAATAAACGTAAATTTTCTTAATATGTTGCTTTGAGTAGCAGACTGTTTAAACACTAGGCTTAATATTAATGATTATAATTTTCATTTGAGAAATCTCTACACCTTTATCTTAATTGCAACAATTTCTAGATAATTTATGGCACATGTTATATCGAACATTTGAAACGCACTATTAAATGTTTTTAGATGCAAACTTTACGATCTAGTCGCCCGTGGCTTTAATACCGTAGGATGACGGGATGTTTCCGGCAACTACCAACGCCAGTGTAGTTGACAACCCCCTAAGAATTTACAGCTAACTAAAAAACCATGTGGCAGTAGATGGCATACGACGTATCCAATGGCAAATTCGTGTGTCCCTATCTTGTGTGCCAAGGGTTAGATCCACAGAGGACGAACATTTTTATAATGAATATTTGTGTTTGCTCTATGTGCGTACATATGTATTTTAATATTATATTTGTGCTTTATTTTGAAGTTAGGTCAACGTATGAAATATCGGTAAATCTATTATTATTGTTATTATAATTTAAAAATAGACGTAGCATACTTAAAGTGGGCCTTACATAATATCAGAAGCATTTTTTGCAAATATTAAGAAGTAAAATGATATTGT
This sequence comes from Heortia vitessoides, assembly GCA_020976665.1. NCBI lineage: Eukaryota > Metazoa > Arthropoda > Insecta > Lepidoptera > Crambidae > Heortia > Heortia vitessoides. Next base: position 6,569,239 of record JACJUM010002971.1, read on the forward strand.
ATTCAGCATTTGATCGAGACTCAAGGTTGGCGATAGAGTTAGTGATATCCTTGCTTTATTTTTGACGACACTTTTAAACGCCCAAAGTTATTTTAAGGAAGTTCAAATATTGTGAAGATAAGTTCAACAATGGAGTCAAATTATTTTATTAAAATGATCGTAATGATTTATGCTCATACTCATCATTTATGTTATAAATTCAAATAAAGAAAAAAAAAAAAAAAACTATATAAAAAATTAGGGGGGTAAATTTTTGGGCCATATATTTCTGAAATTACTTAACATTTCCGCTTACTACAAATGCGTCTCGTTATCACAAAACTGTAATCAGAGTTACCCTTAGCACACAAACGATTTTTAATCCACAGCCAATTGCTTGGAGCTTGCTAAATTGCGAGTCGCATTAATACCCAGATGGGCGATACGGGCGATTTTTCACAAAACAACGATACCCAGATACAATTACGGATCATTTATCACCGGCTTCGTAATAGCGGGGTTAACGGGTGCGGCAAATGATCGCACTGACCCGGATTGGACAGTAGCTGAAAATGGCAGTGACTGTTTATAATAATAGAACTTTTAACCGACTCAAAAAAAGGAGAAGCTACTCCATTTAAATGACTTTTTTGTATCAATTGTAGTCGATATCTCCGAGAATAGTAAACTAATTTTATTCGAACGGATATAACCTTGACTTGGTCCCTTTGGCGCTAAGTCAGGATCTCATGATGGGATCCCAGTTAAATCGAAAGCAATCCTCAATAGACTCGCACTATGTGTTGCAGGTATTTTCTATGTATTTTCTATCTATTGAAGACGTTTTTTTTTGTTGAAACATTGTATTTATCTTATCTCTATGGCTTTATGATATGTCAGTCTATTTATAGCTTTGATTGAATTTGTTATGACATGTTAGAACTTTTGATTTCCAAAAAACAAGAGAACCCAAGGGGTGCTGTATGAGTTGAAATCCAGGCGAACGCAGTCGAAAGTTTTTTGAATTACAGTTTGTGATTAAGTAGATCGAAACTAACATCTTGGAAAAGCGGTACAGTGGAATAGAACCCCCGAATGCACTAGGCAAGAGGTGAGAAAGACACAGAATTTGAGAGACGGCAGAATATCTAACAGAAAAGTGTTGCTTATGCTTATATATAAAAACTTCTTGGTTAAAACTAAACCTTTGTCCAACAAAGGACATCCAATATGACGATTATGATTCAAGACAGTACAAAAAATAGAGTATAGAAGAACGACAATTTTCCCAATAACTAATTATTTCAATTCCAATCATAATGTTTATAGAACTACCAAAGATTGTTGTAAGCCAATGTTTGAACAATATTAAATTTATGAACACTGTCCCTCACGAGTTTTGTTCATGGAATGGATCAGCACAAATCGCCATCGGTCGTGGTTCAATTCCTATGCGAATGGGATGATGTTATTATTCCTATAGCCACTCACCACCCACGGGCACGCGTGGTGCAAGCAAAGTGAAAACGGCGTTACTGTCAATAAAAAACATATCCCAAAATTGTCAAACGATATTTCAAACATAAACCTGCATAAAATTAGGAAGGAATAAGTTTAGAATATAGCAGCAGTATGTTAAGAGCTAGATTTAAGACAGATTTGGAATAACTCTTTCTTCAACATGTACTGCTAGGTAAAAATCTTGAAGCCATTACCAGGTTAGCTAATGCAATAAAAATAATGTAATATAAAAAGATGCGTATAAAAGAGATATAGTTAAAGGAATGCGTAACATTAAGACGTACAATATAATTCTTTTTTTTATTTGTTATTTTATATTACTTGTTATTGAAAAAATCTTGAAAAATACCTTTAGCTTCTACGTTTATTCCGTCAGCAATCATCAAGTAATAATATATACCGTATTATGAGGACGAAGATAAAGGTAGACCATTCATATAAATCATTGATGTTAAAACTGAAGTACCGAACAACATATAATAAAAAATAGCCCATTCTGAACCATCATTTCTATATATATTTTATTTGCTTCGCTAAAAGTAAACCTTAATTTTCTATTGTTCAGTGTCTGTCATCGGTTAGTTCACAATACAATATATTATAATAAAATTTAATGGTTTTGTTTGTAGTGCACAACAGGTCATTGTTTCATAAACATAAATCAACCATGTACATCATGACATATAATTATTAATTAGCAACGCACCCCGACATTATCGTCTTTTTTTATTATTGATCCGGTTTAAACTAAAACAGTCTTAAACATAATCCTGTTTTTGCAAACCAGGACCTAATAATTACAAATACAACTAATAAATAATTATCTAGTTAATTGAGGTCGTGTTAAAAGTTATGCGTGTACATACATTTCAATTTTTATTATATAGATTTTAGAGATAGAACTCATATATTTACTCACATATTGATGTGTATAGATTTATCAAATAATTTCACCTGTTTCTATTACCAAATTGCAGTGTTTGCATTCTTTTTGAGGGTAAGAGAGCCAATCGAATTATTGTCTAATGTGAGATAATTTCTTCAAGTCGCAATGTTGATGACGCGCTTTGTGATGAAGATGAGCGTCTATAGCCTGAGGTGACGTTTCCCATTGCGAACTATTATTATACTGACAGCTTACTTGTTGTTTTATCTTAGTAATACAAAAACGAAATATTTAAAAATAAATATTTAAGAGTACTAAGTGTACACAATTAGTTTTATTGATAGATTTGAGAAAATATATTGCCTTAACAAAACAATTGAATAACACAAAGCAAGGCTTACTAATAGGTCAACAAAAGCTTTGTAAGTGAAGCTGCAATTGGAGCTGGTTAAAGAAATTTCTCCTGAATGTTATAAAAGAACGCGGCAATAAAGATTCCCCGCTATGGCTTATGAGTTGTGCGCTCTTGTTAACACGATACAAAATGGAGTTACATTCGCACCTATTTGTGTACTACGCGTAAAATGTTTACGTGGTTTTTAGTGCTGCCCGCCCGTACTATTTGGGTTGAGTGGTAAATGTGAGAAGTTGTTGTTGCAATGTTTCTAGAGCAGCCAAAAGTTAATTTTAACGATATGACAATTGTTTTTGGTAAAAATAAAAATAGGTAAATAGCTATATATTATACATGTTATATGTTCGTTTTGTAGCGTCAGCTGATTAGTAAATGATAATTTTCATTGTTTTGTCTGTCATAATTTATTATTGCAAGACAGATATCTTCACAAACTACATGCTAATATGTGTATGTACATGATGGCAACTTAACACATATACTAGTACTATTTATGAATGTATTAAATTCGTTGACAAAAATACAATGATTTTTTTGTTTTTATTACATAAGTTGATGCGATGAAAAGTACGCAAGTATAATACAATAAAAAGCTATGTCTAAAACGATGTCGAAAAGATTAGCCTGTAATATGAGTAACAATAAACTCATACATTGGACGTATACATAAAGCATTTTCTTTCATCTTACATGCGATACCGATAGCTTTTTTTAAACATCATAGGTGCTTGTATTTTAATGTATGTGTTTTTATTATAAAAAATAAATTTCGACAGAAAACAAATGAAATCGCTAATCGCTTATAACATAAAATGCAATATCGATTTATGTTTAACGTTTCTATCTGCATCCATATGTACAAGTACAATGTTAACGTCTTTAATGCTATACCACATACTATATTTTCTATACATTCGGCCGGAGCTAAGAACGTGCAAACGGCCCGCCAGTTTCGTAGGTGTCAAAAAAGTTATTCCGAAATCGACCTTAATGAGGTCAAGATAAGAATCAGCTTTATGTTAATTTTTATTTGAATCTGGTAGTTCTCATTCCTTATTTAGTGAACTCGTTGTATATGTCAGTATTATAAATAGTAAAATTTGTTTTGGAAACGACGAAGACGTCTCGTGAGAACGGATATATGTAGAACAAAAACATTATATATGTGGTTGTATTATGCAAGTTATCCATCCATCCAAGGCTTATCCATTTTTTAACACGGTTGTAAATTTAGTTTTTTTAGCTTACACAAAGGAACCATTGAAGTAATGAACATGAAAGTAATTATAAATGAAACCTTTTACAAATAAAATGTTACTGTGGATAAATCTGAGGAAATTAATAGCAACTGAGAGCTACATGAAAGGTTTCAGCTTACCATTATTTACAGCAAATTGATTTACATATAACTTTATATATATTTAACTTCATTATCTATTGCAGCAAATACATGTACTGGACATCTATAATGGACTCAATCTAACGGGCCCAATAGCGTAGATGGTAGTGAGTCAGGACTGTGTCGGGAACACAAGTGTTTTAAGTGACATATCTCAGAGTCAAGTGAATGTGTGAAGTGTTCTGGGAATATATTACTATTATTACAAAAAGCTATTATTAAAGAGTTAACAAACTGATAAAACAGAAAAAAACATTGACTCTATGTCAACTATATAAACTTAACATAAGGTCCTGAAAAGTGTAAATGATTCGTTAATTTAATTATATTAAGAGGAAATGCATGACAGTGTTTATATTATACTTGCAATCAAATGGAATACTTTGAGTTTAAAAGGAAAAGATACATTGAGACGTCATTAGTCAAAAGGAATATAGCACAATAAGTGAAGACACTATGATAAAATACCCGATTGATCTACGCTAACAATGAGAGATGGCACCCTCTATCGGAATCAACACGAATTTTCGACCAGATTAGCCACCTGGAGAGCTACCGTATTATCGATATGCATAAGCAAAGAAGTCATATCCCAAATTTCTAGCCAAGTTAATCAAATAGGATTATTTTGATTAGAATGTTTTTAGATTTCTTTTTAACAGCTCCAATAGTTCAATGTCATGTTGAGAAAATGTATCACAACATAACAATGAACTAATGCTGCTGAACTAGGTATTGCTATTGATGCTGTTATACGAATCTGTTTAAAACTTCTGTTAAAGACAAGCTATAACTATACAAGCGTTAGATTCTGTCCATTAGTAGAGGTTTAACAGTTCGCTCGTAACCTGAGCGTTTATGAAACAATAGCAGCTAATTACTCTTAATTATGCTTTAAATCAAAGGCGCACTTTAAACCACCTGCTAAGACTACTACGCCATCTGTTTTAAGGCTCTTGCTGCCACAAAATTACAGGAATGCCCATGTTCATTAATACATTTTATAAATACCTGTTATACTGCAAAGGAAGTTAAAACAGCTATTTTTTTGCAAAGTTTTGATGAAGTATATAACAAAATATTGAAGCAGTTCTTCTGTGTTTCTGAAGTAAAGGTCATAAAATTAACTATTCTCATTGCTCAAGACTAAACAACAAATTGCCCTAATTAATTTTATTGAGAAGAAAGGACCAATTTTTAAAATTCAAAATTGTTTTAAAAATGTACCAATATAGTTTTTAAATTTTGTAACCTCATTTTAAAATATTCATACACAATATATTTCGCTTAGTTTATCTGTTTATTAAAGCATAAACACATGCCCACACTTCATTATTTATTGCGGAACATTAATCACAAATAAAAAATATACATACAAACATCACGCCAATGTCCCGTCGGGGTAGGCAGAGACTACGGATCTCCACTTACTACGATCTTGGCATACCTCTCTCGCTTCATTTACTAGCATTAGTCGTTTAATCTTGGTATTCCTGATGTGACCCGTTTTTATCTCTTCAACCGGGTTAAGATATGTTTGACTAGGTCGTAGAAAATATATACATTTTGTATATATTTCTTTTATTTTAAACATTCTTATATTTTAATGCGAGTATTGTATATAATATAAAAACATACAACCGCTAATAAACATGAACTCAGCATACCGCTGTAGAAGTGCAATATCCAAGTTGGAATCTTCAAAGTCAAAGGTGCTACAAGTGCCTTAACCGCGTTATAAATTTCAAAATGGCCTCCATGACGTTTACGCTGCCAATGATTTAGTCCACATACCGTTTTAAATTTCGGCTCCTAATTGTGTTTATTCGTGATAATCTAAATCATAAAGCGCAACTTTATGCGCTGTCTTATGAAATGATCTAAATCGGCTAAGTATAGTACACAGATCAGAGGTGAATGTAAATTAGTTTTTAGTGTTTTTATACATATTGGAAATGGACGCGTTGTATATCATTCCGTAATGCTGGCTGGTGACAAAAACCAAACAAACTAACATTGGAACATTGTTTTATGTTGATAATTTCAACCTTTAGATTTTGTTCAGATTATTTCTAGTACTTCCTTATTTGAATTGACTTTAGTAAATAGATATTTTAATCGAATTCTGCTTGACAGATTAATTGTAATGGATGTGCTAGAAGACTAATTTAGAAAATGACACGTCAAGGACCTCGTTGTCTAAATCCAAATTATTTGGTTAAAGTAGAGGTGAACGTAACTATTTATGTAATATATACTACACAGTAAATATGTGCACAATGTACAATTATTTATCAATATAAATGTATTACTAATTACCTTGTGACTTTAGGTACTGGCACAGCAGAATAGTACTTACACGTGTTCCAGATATAGCGGTTTATCCATCCGAAGAATCATAATTCAAATACAACGAGAAGGGACAGCGGCGTTCCTGTCTTTAAGTTAAAATGAAGTATATACTAGCTAAGTAATGTAGCTCGGGAAATAAGTCATCATCATCGTCACATAGAGACATAGCCCACCCTAAAAAAGGGGAATTTTCCGCATAATTGTCACGCAATTACATTTTAACAAAGACAAGAACGCCGCTGTCTCTTCTCGTTGTATTTTAACTATATATAAATAATTGTGCATTGTGCACATATTTATTTTGTAGTATATATTACATAAATAGTTACGTGCACCACTACTTTAACCAAATAATTTGGATTTAGACAACTAGGAAACAGTACTAAAGCCCACATCAAAATAGGTATCCCTAATATAGAATCTCAAATGCCATTAGTTCCTTATTAGAATCGATATTATTATTGATACATGACATTACACATTGGTGTAACAGTCAGCCTGTTTTAAAAGATCACCATAACTAGCCTGTATAGATTTTACGACCAAACGGTCTAAGCTTTAACATAACGTCTATTATCATTGTGTTAAAGTTCAATATTGTACAACAATATGTACGAGATAGGATACATCTTTAAATTTAGGTCACGACTAGGTGGTCTGAGTGGATTTTCATAGCTAAAATTGGTCGTCGTAAAGTTTACTATAAGGCATAGTTTATATGGGAATTTAAAGCAAGTCTGTTATAAAACAGCTAAAGGTACCTAATAAGGGATTTGTCTATAATCATTTGGAGCGAGGAGCTATTTGGATCTATAAATTACGATGTTTCATAGCAGAACTGTATCGCTATCTTTTAAGTTGGTATAAAATATGGTAATCCTGGTTTTATATATCGTTATTAAATATAATCATATTTATTGAATACGCAGCAGGATTAAAATTAATACGGACTTCTTACTAATAAAAACATAATGGTCGCAATAGATTCTAACAGTTTTTTTACAGACAAATAACATTATTTTTGTATGTAAGCGATAATTATACTTGAATAAAACCCTTCAGACACAGAACAAACACATTCATTACACAAATGTTTGTACTAGGCGAGGATCGAATTTACGATCCTTAGTGCATAAGACAGGTACCCCCTTCCTTATTGCACTGATAAATGCGCCATTGGACATGTCAACTAAAATTATAGATTATCTCACAGATATATATTTTTCTACTCATTTAAATTTCGTGGTACTTTCATCTAATTGATAATATAGCAAAATCTTTGTTTAAATTTTAGAGTGTTCCTCTAGTATAACGGAACAATTTTAAAATCTTCTCTCAATCACTTTTTTGACATAATAGATCAAAAAGTTGAGCCAGAGAATCAAGATCATTGCACAATCCGATACTAGCATAAAAATTGAAAAACCGAAAGTCATCACTGCATAAAAAAACGCATCGTCACAAATCATCTCACCTTTCAGTTGCGTCCGGGTACATTAAAAAAATAAACAAACACTATTAAATACACAATGACAGATCTACCGCAACGTTCGCAGCCACTTAGACTTTTACATCATTTATAAATATTTAAAATGCATCTGTCCTTCTTTGACATTTCATAATAAACAATACATGTGCAAAGTTTGCCAAACTATTTCTACAAATAAAACTGAACCTTATTTTAAAGATATATAATCTAATCTCGAATGTACAAAGGTATAGCACAGGAGCCGACTTGATAAATGATTCGATTCGACACACTAGTGCAGGAGCTTGGGAACTTGGCTGATTAAATTTGGGACAGATTAAATATAATTCTTCCGCTTTTATTTGTTTTTTGTCTGTGGTCTATTATTACGTTGCGGTGAGGTCTAATCTGGGTGTTAAGGTCACAACGTAATGACTTACAGAAGCTAATCAAATCAAAGGTCATTATTGAGAACATAATTTCCGGGACAACAAAATTAGTATGACCTAAATATAAAATGAGACGTATTTTGTAGAAGATTGATATTTGAACTTTTTGTATTGTTGCGTTCATTTATATTTAATACTGCATACACTTTTAATGTGTAATACTTATTATATTTTATTTAAAATAAACTAAACATCAGTACCGGATACAACGGTACAATGTATACTTACTAACACTTTTTTGATGAATAGCAAACATAGATATATTGTTTTTGAATTATTTTGTTATTACTAACGAATTGGATATTATGAAAACACTATATAACCCTACAAATCGCTATTTACAGTCAGCTATAGCACAAATAATAATGGGCAAGTAGTAAAAAGATAAAAATATATATAAAACTACAATATTATGAAGCCAGGCAGCGCCATATCTCATCGGGACTGTTAATGTTCGTTAACGAATACTAACCTATCAATGTCCCAGTAAAATTCATAATAAACACATTTTGCATTACAGCGCCATCTTTTGTTAGCTCTGTTAATTAACTGCACCCAGTTAATTAGGTTTTACGAGTAAGTCATCCGGTATAAATTAAATTTCATCTAGAATGCCTAAGGAGATACACTAGCACATACTTGCAAACGCATAAACACTACTGCTTTGTTATTCTGTAACTGTTCTATTATTTATTGGTACCAAACCGTTGTTGCCATAATTTTGAGTGCAATAAGAAAATTGATTATAAATTGAAACTGGCAAAACTACAATTGTTATGAAAGTTTACCAATGAATGAGTAGGAATTTGTTCCATGACCAGCGTTGGAAATACACTTTTTAGCGTGTCAATGTTAGGAGGAGAATCGAACCAGCAATAGGTTCGATGTTTTCGTCATACAAAATAAAGATTATTTGGGTGGGGCATAAGTATTCCTGAAATTGGAGCAATAGCCAACTTTCTTTAATTTTTTTATGAAATACCAATTCTAAGTTTGCCCGCTTTATTAACTTACCATTGCAAACGGAAAATACAAAAATCCGTGTGATTTTTTTACCTGCAACAAAAAATTTATAAAAATAAAATAAATAAAAATTATATAAAAATACCGCTAATAAAACAAAATTTTTGTCAGAAGTAACAATAGTAGTTTGTTGTAAGTAAATATTTTTTTCTTGTACTGAAAAAGTTTCTAATAGATCACGAATAGACTAAAATGTTGAATTAAATAGAATAATTACGTAAAAAAATATTTTTACTGCTTTTTAATTTGAATACATGAAATACAAAATGCCCAATTGAATTATTGTCTTAAGTTAAGTTAGAAAGTAAAGAGATTTTTATGAGAGACCACTGATGATAATTATTTGTCTCCCATCAAAAAATTACGGCGATTATCATTTATTGTTTTAATACCGAGCATCTAATAAACAACACAAGTATTTCATTTTCACCGCACATCACCTGTTAACGACGTTGACAACTTACCATCACAAATCTCTGACACCATTCTACACCTACACGCCAACCGATTCATTAAGATCCAACACATTTGATTCATAGACCTCAAAACTGAGATAAGTGAACATAATAAAATTTAACGCTTTATCGTCACTTTTTATATCTTTCATTTCAACTGTATACTGTATAATTAACTGACGTTCTGTTTGCGACAAAACCTACGTGGATCAAATGTCTAATAGGAATACCATATAGTTTTCCAGTAGTATTAGGAATTTCACCAAAGTCCGTTTCAAACTTAGTTGTGACAGCATTTCAGACGGGGAAGTTACTTTCGCATTCATTAAGTTGATGTAATAAAGAGTTACAAATTACTGAATTTTTTCAGTCGAGTGAGTGTCCATGAAAAAATTTTAAAGTCCTGGATTTAATTTGAAAATATTTTTATTTGTCTTAGCGTGCGGAATTAGTCGCAGTAATGTAATACAGTTAAATTAATTTTAGATTTCAGTGTTATTAATTTTATGCTAAAAATAGAAGTGGAGATGTTTCCGAACGTTGAGAATACTTAAAAGATTTCATAATGATTTTTTCATAAATACAACAAGGGGTCCCCATGATTTTTATTGTTCTAAATTCAGTTAGCTTACTTACATATTCTACTACTACTAATATTCCACGATATATATGTACTTACTTATATATTTGTTATTTTAGTGATGTGTTAATCATCATTAATTTTAAATCTCAAACTCAATGGGTGCTTGTTAATTAACACCATTTTCTAGGGTTAGATTTTTATGATGTTTTTTTGTGTTGGTACCTCACTTTCACATATTTCTACCGTCAAATAGCAGTATTCGCATTCCGGTTTGAAGGGTGAGAGAGCCAGTAAAATTATTGGGAGGTAAATGTTGGCGACATGCTAATGATATCTCCCTGATAATTATCAGTTATTATTAGTTAATAATAGTTAATATTATTAGTTATTAATTATTAGTTACGAGTAGCAGTTTTAGTTTTGGTATTAAGATTAATAGTAATAACTTATTTCGACAAAATTTTGTCATATTTACAAAAAACAATTTTTCGGACATCTCGATGTAATAGAAGATTTTTATTATTTTTCTGTTAATACATGAATATTAGGGATACCGGAAATATATATTTGGACAAACGGCAAAAAGTCGTGTTGACCAGTGTAATACGAGCGGATGATGAAGCGGACTGTATCCTTGGTTTCTGACTTCGTAATATAAAAGCATTATCCACTTAAAGCCAGCGATGTAGGCTTATGAAATTAAATACATGAGTAAAAATAATAATAGCTTTTAACTAATCCATTTAACATCATATCTCGATAAACCAATTAAGTTTACAATTGACATAGTTACGCATGAAACTAGATCTAACGTAAACACTTATCAAATACTTGGATATCTATCTAACTGTTTCTATAATGAACTAGATGGGAAAATCGAGATAGTGTGTTTCTTTTAATTAGTTCTCTGGTGTTACTCGTTTTTTAATTTGATATAATGCTGAGAATTGATATCTGGGATGTTGGGAAAAACCTTTTAATTACTGTTTTTATCTTAATTAATATTGATGTACAAAATGTTTTGGTGTGATAAATTTGGAGTTGAATTTAGGCCCATTGATTGAAAAAGAAATTTAGTTCTTGGTTTGAGATTATTTAAATAAAACAACGTTTCCGTAAAGTACCCAAAGCCACGAACGGGTAACGTGAATGGTTGAATACACTGCGTTTTAAAGCTGTTAAAGGATAATGTATATTATGTGTACCTATACATTTTTTCTATCATACTAGCGTACACCGCTTATATAATAGAAAATATATATTTAAAGGGACTCCATCATTTTATTAGTTATCAGTTTAAATTGTGTGTTTTAAATAATTAATTTGTTTTTAAAAATATAATATACTTTATCATTAGTAACAATCTGTTTAGTTATGGTGTAATCTAATCATCATATCTCTCATAAGATACGGCTAGACTTTTAGAGAAAATTTGTGAGAAATATAAGTACAAAATTGCAGCGTTTAGCAGACGTACTAGTAATACCAAAGAGTGTGTCTTCGGAGATGCTGTTGCCCATCCCCGTGGGTATTTCGGTTACCAAATTACAATATTTTGCATAGATATACCGCTATTGTCAGTTCCGGTGCTGCGTTCGCCACTTATTATACTCATATTTACATAACATTTCATATATTGACCTAATTCCAAAGAAAGAAGCTTAAAACACTTTTGTTACGGACATAGGAAAAAAGACGTAACACAACAATAATTTTGTAAATTATTAAAATCCAGATAGAAAAAATACGAATATCATCTAACCCTACAATATCTCAGGGTCACCCCTTGGATACTGGGATGGACTTGAAGAGAAGCACTACCATCATCCATCATGATGGTAGTGCTTCTCTTGCCATGTGCCTTTATAAGACTTATAGTACAGATGAAGTTAAGTATAGTATTGTTTTATTCTGCCTAACTTAAAGAAAAAACATACAAACTTGTGTTATTTTCCATGTTTAACTTTACAGTGCCCATGTACGGATGAACACATCTTATTTGAAGTCTTGCAACAAAATTAGGAAACAGCAATAAATACACACGAAGCCAATCCAGATCACTTATAAAATAAAAAAAAGTTACCGTGTTTAGGAAATAATAAAACAAGATTTATCACATAATTAAATGAACAAACTAGCATATTACTAATTTGTTGAAACTAGGCTTAATTGGTAAAGGCGTGTTTAACTAGACCAAGTTTTGGAAATATTTGTTTGTTCGACCACACAAGAGTTATAAAAAAGTAATAAGATTATCATAAAAATATAAATATACTACTAATATTGTAAATGTAAACATTTGTATGGATGAATGTTTAGCACAGAAACGTCCACTGCTAAACATAGGCCTCCCCAAGAAGGGGGGAATTTGCCAATAATTGCCACGCTGATCAAGCGTTGTAGCAATTGCAAAGCGCAGCTATGCGACATATATACTGCTGCCCATACCCGCCCTATTTATTTGAGCTATACCGCTTCTGGTGGATATGCCGCCAACTGTCGTTTCTGGTACCTCAGTGACCTCTTACGACACCTGGAAAAGGGGGAGGTAATATTCTGCTTTGCGGTTACTACACATAGAGAATATTAATAGCCTGAAATAAACATGGACTACATATCCGAAAAGCATTTACCCGTGGGGTACATTTGGATTTTTATTTTTCTCTAATGATTCAGCATGGATGAAATTGAATTTACACTTTACAGACCAGAGAAAAAGTCGTGGGCCAAAAGTTTGTATAAAATAAGTACAAATTTACTCGCGGAATCACCATACCATTGAAAATTCAAGAAAAAATATATCTTACATAATTGATGACAATACGACTTTTATTGTATTATTAGATAATACAAGTTTTTAGCTATGAGGTACCGGCAGAGTAGAATAGTACTTACCCCTGTACCAGGTGTCGTACGGGGCGACTAAGGTCCCAGAACCGAAAGATGACGGTATATCCATGCACAAAAGTCTGCTCATGTGTACAGGGCGGGGATGGGCAGCAGCTTCCCCGTCGCCAAAGCTGCGCTCTGCGATTGCCGACACGCTTGCTCAGCGCGGCAATTATGGGCAACCTACCCCCTTTCTTGGGGAGGCCTATATCTAACAGTGGACTTAATATAAACAATTGTTGAAAAATTGTGGTAGTTCAAGGTATATATACCTAATAAAATTTATGTATAAAAATTTTGAAACACAATGTTTGTCCGGGAAATACATCTACGCTATTAAACCGATTTTAACAATTATAAGCTTACTGTGTACAGTTCGAGCCAACTTGATAGATAGGATAGTTTATGGCTCAATTTGAAATCGTAAATTTTTTCTAGGTGTACTAGTTTTAATATATACATGATATTGAACACGAGTAACTATGATAGTGGTAATACTTAATGATATGATGATGACAATGAATACAACTTTTTATTAATAAAAGAAATTGTGTAACTAATCTAGTTGTTTTTTATTTTATTCGTTACAAATAAATAAAAATATAAATCGTGCCTCGTTATATTCCATTTTGAATGTTTATAGTTTTATACAGGTGATATATAATGAATCTAATGTTACTCGGTAAAGATGTAATTTTCTAATATTGAAAGAATTATTAAAATTTATTGAGTTAAATCGTAATTAACAAGCAAATAATCCAATATCTCCACTTAATAATATTAGTATAGATAACATCTTTTGTTAATTATAACGACTAATATTTTGCATATTTGCACAATATGCCTTGTTTGAACTATAGTCATTCAAACTTAAATACGATTTGCAACTCTTTGAGTACTATAAAAAATATAGTAAAAAGTTTGAGGATTCATTTAAAGCTAAAGTTTTGCTGGCATTTAATAACGCTCATCTTGCACATTCATAAAATCTGTTTTCGTTTCAAAAAATAAGTCAAAAAAAGAGTCTAAGTCTATTCGGTTAAAATCGGTTTATCTTAAAAAACTGTTTGCTTTTTGCTATGAGCGTGGTATATATTTTTTTTAATAAGACTTTATGATACTATAATCATATCTCAGAAAACAAAAATAATAAAAAATCTATAAAACACGCTTTCAACATATATTTCACATTAAACTATATATTCTAAATTCAATGCTCGACAACGAACAATAGGGCTCAAAACGAAGGGAAAAGAAGCTAATAAAACCGTTGTAAAAATATATACTAAAACTATGATCATATATACTTTTAACCGTAATACAATACGGAACAGCAGACGTGTTACTAGAAGAGTATTAGTATTTTCTGCCATCGCAATTACCCGACAATACTATGACATATGCCCGTATTAAAGTTATATAATAATCTCACCCCGGGCCAGGCTAATTCTGGTCTATTACAGCCGGTCGGTTCGTTAGGCGCGCACCTCGCGAAATTGCACCAATAAATAAACACTAGAGCCTTATTTGCGAATCGGTAGATATTATTAGTTATCGATTGAATATATAATTTACTAGTAACTGTAATAGGTTTTCTTGTTATCATCTCCTTCATACATTCCAATTAAAAATTACTTTTATTTTACATTTACTTACAAAAAAATATGTTTTAATTAATTCATACGTTTTGCAAAACAATAAAACAAATGCAAAAGCATAAATGGCAATTTAATTACAATTAAAATTGTATCGTTTATAATTAAAAATATTATTTTCTTGTCCCGTAAATTTACATTTTGAGAGCATGTAGAAAGCGCGTTTTTTTTTGAGTAAATAAATAATTCTCCTTAACCAACTAGCTAAAACAAGCACTAAACTATTTAGCGCAGAAAAGGTATACTCGTACGCGCGATACTCTATCAATTTAAACATTGCTCCCCGTATTTGAACTTAGTACCGAGGGCACGAAACCAGATGTCGTGGTAACTGGGGCGTTTACGCAACTAACATTATTAATATTTTGTGATCCGTGATATTTATGTGAGAAATAACACTTTCTAGTGTCAATGATTAGCAAACGCCTTGTTCTAACTCGGCCGAGCTTCTGATTGATTTATTAATTTTAATAGTTGATTATACGCTGCGGGCAGAGAGGATAGCAATAAATAATAGTTTCCATGTGAATTATCACCTATTTCATCAAAGCAAGTTAGCCGGCGACAGAGGATTATATTTATCTTTCTAATTTACTCGTGTTTACATAATCTCATTAGTCTAAAGCTAAAATAACTAAAAACAAAAGAAATTATCGTGAATATTTTAAAGAAGAAGGATGTTTGGAATCGTATGAGACCAGTTCTTAATTAAACAGCACGCACGTAAAATATTTGAACGGTCTTTGAGCAAATATAATATAAAAAGTTACGTAATAGTAACGCATAAAGGGACAGACGTTATTATCATTATACATATGCTCGAAGTAAAAAGCAGAAAGTGTAACAAAACAAGTCACCTTACCGAAAAAAATACATGAATTTTTGATCCCAAACCAGAATCATTAGTCAACTTTTTATTAGCACCTAAAACAGTATGTGTATCTAACCCGGCAACTGTAAATTATTCTAATTTCAACTTACGTCCATCACCGTAAGGTTCAACGAACAAAAAGTCGTCTACAAATTTAGCCGTGTCGCCTTTTTTGTCGCGATCCTGCATTGTGCTTACAATTGTCCCATCTCCAATGCTATCTGGTGATAATAGTTCAGAAGTTGCATCATTAATCAATAAGAACACATGCGTATCGCCCTTGCCTTTGACTGGATCACACAAAACTGCGTTTTGATTGTAATCTTTAATACCATCTAAGCTAACGACTGCAACTTCCTTTCAAACCATTTCTTACCTTTTTACTCTTACGTTCAGGTGTTATAATTGCCTGGCTAATACTAATATCATTTATTATATCACATGATCCCTTATTTATCCTGAGATTTTCACCTCCATGTGGGAATATTCAATTTGTATCATCTGTTTTTGTTCAATTGATGTTCAAATCCTTAGAATGACTAATGATATCAATTTTAGACGGAAGCTTAGACTTATTTTGTGAAAGTTAACATAATAAGCTACGGGTTTCATTTATAGGATGTTTATGGACGAATTTCATACTATTTTTATTACTCTCCTGTAGTACTTATACGTTTCATAAAGTGTTGATAATGAACTCAATGAATTATTTATGAGTTATTTATTCGCTGAATGTTGTACTACTTTAGACGTTCATACGCTTACGAACGACTTAGGGCCAAGATTATAATAATCCACCAATAACTCAGTATTTACATACGATTATCGTAAGCCATCCTACAAATCGGGTATGATAAAAAAAGAAGCTGCAGCAGTGCATGCGGCAGAATCGATTTCTGTCGTATCAATCAAGTATTCTTCATGCGTGCTCTTTGTAAAACCAATGTATTGGGTATGATTTGATTCAGTCACGAATGCTTCTATTTCCACAATGACAAATAACTCAATCTGCCTTAAAGGGTTGGGTTACGTCGGTTGCATCGAAACTAATTTATGTTTATTTACTATTGCAGAGTATTTTGTAATATGCTGTTCCCATGAGAGATAAATTTTGATAATACAATCCATTGAAGGTAATATTGATTTTTTTTGAACTTGTGGTATACAAATTTAATTATTTATATTGTGTATTTTTAATTTTAACGTAAGGCAATATTTATAAATTAATATTTTAAACTGATATCACTTGCGTATAAAAGCGTTTTTATGGGAACATACCAGGTAGACGACAGAAGAATAAGCGAGCGTGTATGAAATAACTAATATGAGTTAAGGAAGCTAAAGAAATATGCCAAGATTGTAGCAAGTGAAGATCCAGTCACTACGTATTCCGATGTGATAAATGTGTAAGCGAAAGTTATTGTGTCCGAAAAATATTTGCAACATACCGCAAACTTATAGTTGCTTAACTAAAAAAATTCACCTATGCACCCTCTTCAATATTTATGAATAACATTTCAATATAAAAAACTGGTCCATTCAAACTGACGAAACCCACTTACGACAAAAAGGGAGTACTTACAAACGTACTTTTAGAATTAATCACGCGTCACATTGTCACTGTGTTGGTAAACTTTGTACAATAGCATTGTTCGGCCATTGTTGTGTAGAATAAAAAATGGACTATTATTTGAAGTATCCCAAATAAATTGGGATTGCGTAAAGAATGATTATGTCTTTATTCTGCTACTGAACTGTTGGGGAATTTGCTATGGTAATATTTTGATGGTGATATCTGACACTCTTATCGATTTTTCTAAACAGTGCTAGGTCATTTTTATTTTTTAAATCGTACATATACATAAATATAGATTTTTATACCATTCTTTATTTAGTAATTCCTAAATTAGTCAACATGACTTTAGACACCGTGACAGTTTACTTATATGAAAGACTAAGTAAAGTATATAATAGGCTGCAAAATACAATTTATTTAAATACTACATTTTTGTGTTTGCCCTTCCAGTTACCTTACGTTCATTGTTTTTCTGTGTGAAAAAGTAGTTTTATCATGAGTAAAAACAAATAAATGTTAATTTCAAGAGTTCTAACGTTTCAATTATTTTAAAAACTAGATAAGTTCCATTCTTATTTTTGCGGCGGAAATTCTATTGTACATTACTGCCATATTGCATGTAAGATATCTCGGATGGATATACCGCCATCTGTCGGTTCCGGTACCTCAGTCGCCTCTTACGACACCTGCTCTAGGAGGATATACTATTCTACTCTGCAGTAAAATATTTTGTACATGCTATTTCTATAACTTTCTGCTACATTATATGTTTCGTAATTCGAATATAGTTGCAGTTTATAATATAATGATGAATAACATAATTACCATACATACATGCGTAAATGGATTTTACAGGGCAAAACGTTCTACTTAATCTTCACTTTTTTAGGCTCTTTGTATATTCTTACTTTTAATGGCCTTGTGGTCGAAATTGTAAGGGAAAGCCTTCTGCGGTCTCGTGATTAAGGCCTTTGAAATACAAGGCATTCATGTACAAATATGAAACGGCGATAAGCACGTGAAACACATTAACCAAAAACATTTTCGATGAGCGACTTTCTCTAAATCAAATCATAGATGAAATCAACCGTGCAAAATTGACTTGACTTTTTTCAAAACCGTATCAAACTGACGTCAAATGCCGATCAATCGCTTGACATACGATTTGGGAAAAAATACGTATATGGTGGTTCAGTCACGGTGTCGCGCATTTCGCTACACTCTTCAAAATTGATTGTGGTTTATATATTACATCCATTTAACTGAAAGATATTTTCACGTGGACTATGAAAGCGGTATGATTCACCTATTATTTATTATTTTATTTTCAATACATTACAGGGTTCTTTTTATTCTTTATCAAGTTACATTTTCTTAATCAAATTACATAGAACTGTTCTAAATAGTATTTATTTTTTTCATCAAAAAAATTACGTCCATTATTGTTGTTATATTTAATTTTGGACAGGTGGTTAGATAGCATCGATAAAAACAATAATTATAATTAAATCGTTTTGATAATTGCTCAAGAACTTATCTGTTGCCTGACGATCATGCAAATGTAACATCTTTTTATCCTCCCAAATAGTTTTTATATATACTTAATTAGAAACTGCGTGTGGTCGCTTAATATTCAATTCATATTTGTATGCAAACTGTTTAGTTTTATTGAAATAATAATATTTAAATAATAATATTTGTACACGATTTCTATTGATAAACATCACAGCGCGTTGTGGGCCACAACCCACAATCAGATGTTTCAATCTCGAATCGAGTACAAACAATTTTGACCCCTGATATAAATGTAACTGATATAGTTCAAAGCATTAATGCAATTATTCATATCACACAATGGAGTGGCACTTCATGGTACAACCCTTTTGACCCAAAACCGGTTGTGAACAATACCGATCACTTAATATTATAGACTCCGTTAAGTACAGAAGTTGGTGCGTGATGGGACCAATACGATCTTATTGCATTGTGATAAGGTTGTTGTTGGCTAACGCTACTGTGCGAAGTGGTGTACTGTATGACAATTTCTCTAAAGAATTAGGTCTATTATTTGAATATTACGCCACTTATACCGACAATGCAGGACAAACCAGAAGTCAATTTTGTGAACTGGTTTAGGCGAGCAATAAATTATTTCGGTTGAGACAATATGTTTGATGGGAGATACGTTTAATGGTGTCACGCGTATTGTTTATGGGAACTGTTTTTTTATTTTTTTTTTATTTCAGCATTCTAGTTCCAAGAACTTGTCGTTGAATTTGTGTATGTACTGTGGTGTGTATTAAAAATATGAATATTTAATATAATGACGTTTTATTTTACTAATGTATAATTGTATGTGTAAGTAATAATCTTCCTTGTCTCCATATTTCTGTATTTGATACGATAGTATAATTCAAATAGTTATATTATAATAAAATAACTTTGACTTTACAATTGTAAGATCAAAGTTTAAAGGATTATTATCTTTGGGACCGGACCGAATATATTTCCAGATCAAGTAGATCTTAGGATATATAAAAAAAATCTTCTAAACACTGTCAACCTTCTAAACATAGAATAAACACCCAAGACGTCACTACCAAAAATCAAATGAAAATTGTCTGTTTTCAAACAATCACCAGAGCTTTTTTGTGCAAGCTATTTTTTGTGAAGTCGACTTAACGCTCTTTCTTATCGTTAATATTATACCTAAAGTTTAGTTTTAGAACAAAATAAGCCATAACAGAAATTCTAGTTACAGATAACACAGTCGGTTAAGAACTAACAGCTGTTAACTGGCTTGCGTTAACGTGAGCGCGATAACTGTCTATTATTAACTATAATGGTTAACGTACCGATTGGGCCTTTTGAGGTAAATGCGAGTACGAACGAAGCGTAGAGCGAAATTGGTCTCTTACTCTCAGCTCTTAGGTCTCAGCTCTTTGCTGAAGATTACTTCAGAAATAAAAGTCTGGTAATCCTCAAAATAGGAGTAAATAGATTTTTGGTTTTTGTAAATAGGTATTTGATTCTCTCAGAGTTTTAGCCGTCCGTAACGATAACTGCTTACAACTAGACTGGTAGTATACGCATTGAACTATTTGTAGAATACATTTATCGACCAAGTTCTGATGGTTGTCATAATGACTGTCTTTTTTAGGCGTGCCTAGATAGGCACTTATCGGATTGATAGTAATTCTTCACAATCCACATCCAAGAAGTTTAGTGACCCTTGTGTCTGTCAGAATCAGGGTCATAAAGGTTATCATAGTTATTACAGTTTTAAACTATTTGTCTTGGCGATAAAAATATACTTATTATTCAATAGAAATAACGCAATAAATACGAAGTGAAAGTGGTAAATTATAACAAAATTCCAATTTCTGTCGAGTCTGGCTTCAGGCTGTGCGAAGGTAAGTCACTTTAGTTTCTGTATTTTACATACAAAATATATGACTGCTTTAAATAATTTCTTCTTTCTTAAGTCACTTAATTTTCAACTAAATTCTTAAAGAAGAATATTTGTGAGCTTAATGTTTTTTCATGTCAATTATATTGAATAGATCTTACATAATGTATAGGTTTAGTTTATAAAGATAAGAGGCAGAAATAGTAGCGGAGGACTGCAGTGTCCAAACGACATCTTTGGCAAAACTGCATTCAGCCGACAACACATGAACAAGATAGCCGTTATTCCAGTAGTAAAAAGCAAGTGAAAACGCAAAGATTTCAACAGTGTGTAGGTGCAGTACAATTTATCTCATAATTTATGGATTTAAAACTAGCCGAGAACAACCGATTCTACAGCGAATTATCGATTCGGAAATCGATTGACAACAATTCTTGATCGGCGTGTCACCAATCAAGCTCATTTAGAATCCAAATCTCCAATTTTAAATTCCAATGCCTTTACTGTTTTAAGCTTATCTCATAATTTTTAATAAAGTGTCCGTTTATAGCTGTCGCGAGTTCTGAATGATTTTTTTTCCGTTAAATTTCAATATTATTCTAAATTTCACAAGGCGTGTAATAGAGGAACGAATGATTTTTAAATTAGATTGGAATGGGCACGATTTGTTCAAATCCGATTAAGGTAGTTTGGATTCATAATTCGAGTTTGAATATATCAAATTCAAACAATGAGTCATCGCCCGAACTTATGACCAGCGAATGTTTCGTTTGACGGCATACTCGCTACATTATTCAAATATTATATTTTATGTTAATTATGATATGTATTACGAACGTAAATATCACAAGTCACTGATAAATTTCTAGATCTCTATTTTCCAAATTAGTTTAGATGCTATCACCGGACTCAATGCCAATGACATAAACTTAAATTTTACTATCAAAATATAAATGTAATTATATCTTTAAATACGATAATATTTTTCTAAAAGACAAGAAACATGTTTACAATTTAATATATACAATTTTACTTACAAACATGATATATTCACTTATACATTATGTCTCAACTATAACGTTCAAAGCGTTCCCAGTTGAAAGCTTTCCCAGATCACGTTATAAGAATTTGCGTTTAGAAATTAAGTGTAAGTGAAACGAATAATGGACATGCCTTCGCAACTGGTAAATGTTTCCTTAAGAATATGGCTTTGATCTGTAAGCTATAAGATGATGCAAGATAATTGCAAGAAAAAATACTATATTTATGTAATTATCACCAGACATCTGAATTTGCTTTCTTTACGACAATAGTAATAATGAACACTGAACTTACCTCAAGATATGTCGCTAAAAGCACTTAAAGACAAGAGCGGAATGTTAAATATAATATTTAAATACATATTTTACACCCAGAAACAGTTCATCATATAAATGTTTGTCCTAAATGCGGATTAAACCCACGAACCTTGGCGTATAATAAAAGTCCACTACCAGGTGGTAGAGAGCCTATCAGACCCGTAAAAACTCTTGTAAAAAATATTTTATAACATTAAATATATACATGAGGTAGACCTCATACAAAAAGTCGTCTACATTGGTACCTCACTCTTACTTATTTCTACCGCCAAAAAGAAGTGTTTGCATTGCTGTGTTCCGGTCTGAAGGGTAAGAAAGGCAGTGAATTTACAGGCTAATGTCATATGATATCCTCAAGTTACGAGGTTGGTAAAGCGCTAGTGATATCCCTGTGATATTACAAGCGTATATAGGCTACAGTGACTCTTACTATCACGTGGATTATATACTTGTTTGTCGACCTGGTCTAATAAAAAAAAATATTTTTGACACTATCGTGCGTTCAGAATAGGTTACCAAAAACGTCGCTATTATAGATTACCCCAGAAACCATATGTAAAGTCGCACATTCCCGGCCGGCCTTATCTCCAAGTCGCTCCAATGCTTTAGTAGTTGGCCGGCTACATGTAAATTGTGTTCCAATGTTAATTTTATGGCGATTTACAGCTCGACTTTTTATAAAATCAGTCTGTGGCACACGATGCCCCGGTAATGTTTACGAGCAGTGGTTTTAAGGGCGATCAACTTTGACCCGTTTCGCTAACCGATTAGGCCTCTAATCAGCGATTACAAGTTTAAGAACTATCTTCTGTAACGTTACTAATGAGAACGTAATCTATGTCTCTTCATCTTTCTTTGAAACCAACAAAATATCTTAAAGATTTATCTAAATAAAATGTATAAATGTACATATTAATAAATAATAAGTATAGATAAGTGAGGTTAGGAATAAATCGAATGTATAAACCAGAATGCAGAGAGGTGAAATATATCCTGTAGCGCATCGAAAAAAAAAACTATGCAGAACACAATTGGGTGACAATTAGGTAACAAATATCTCGAAGTAAACTACAAAAATACGCATAACATCCAATCCAAAACATTCTTTTGGAAACAGTTTTTGTTAACAACCACTTTACCCACGTGTGTTGTATAAATATTATATCTATAAAGTAGTTCATCCTATTGATAAAAACCTTCAAAATGTGCGCGTTGTTTTTTGTAGTCAACACTTGTGTTTAAAAAGGTGTGAATTATTTTCATAGTTTAAATTTATTTACTTGTATTTGTTATTTTGTTACAAAAAGTATACTTTATTCCTCAAAACTGAATCAGTCGTTATAAGATTTAAAAAAATAATAGTAGAAAATGGTTGCAAAATAAAGTTTGTTTGCGAAAAAATTGACTAAACATTGACAAATTGCATACTTATAAAAATCTTGAGTCTCGATATTTGTGTTAGTTTTTCTTTAACCACTAGGTTACTAGAGTATATTAAACAAAGAATTTTGTTCGATAGAAATATTTTATATGACAGTACAATATTTACCTAAAAGATTGAAGGTGTATATAAATTTAAATGCTAAAATTGAGTTTTTCTATAGATATTTCAAACAAGTGAGATTTTAGTAAAAATTATTTTATTCTCATTAAAACTTTTAAAAAATTTCAAGTGGTACATTTAAAATTTGACTGCTTAATCTATGCCATGAGATACCGGCTGAGTAGAAAAGTACTTCCGTCTGTACCAGGTATGATAAGAGGCGGTTAAGATACCGAAACGGATAGATGGCGTATATACATATATATATTTTTCTGTGTTGTGGGACTGGGAGATAATGCCATCTGGCATTAAGTCCGCCATTTGTACATTTTGTAACATTTTGTGCAATAAAATTAAAAAAAAAAAAAAAAAATGGCGGTATCCGAAACAGCACAACTAATATGCTACAGGTTGGGATGGTCAAAAGCATCCTCATAGCGAGGTTGTGCTCTGCAATTGCCACCAAATTATGTGCAAAATACCTATGTTAATAAATTTTCTATAACTGATATGATAAATATAAACTTAAAAAATGCATAGCTTAAACGACAAATAAAAAAAAGCGATACCAAAATATAAAATTACAATATTATACAAGTGGTTAAATAGAAAAGTCAGCTGGATTCCTCTTCATGAATTAAATACTAAACTAGATCTTTAATTTCTTTCTCAATGAATAAAAAACTGTAGTTGAGATGCTATCGGACTTGAAATGAAGCTGTGCATAGTTCGATGTCGAATTTACGATACACACTGAGACGAGCTCAAACTTGGACGTGCTGGGATCATTATTGAAGTGAGAGGTAAAGCGTAAAATGTATGAACTAGGGCTCCGTAGGTTTCCAAAAAACATGTTTCCAATGAACATTTTTATTACTGTTATTTTTGTTGAAACATTAATGACATTTTTTTCGTATATAACTTCTTTTTTAACGTTTAAAAAACGCTTATTTAATTTTACCCATATTTTGGATACATTGCGGCAACCGTTCTCAATATTGACGATTGAAGTCTGCGTTTTAAAATCGTTAAAGAGTAGTTTTATTATGAGTAGTGAATGCGTAAAATTAGAAAATATAAAAATTTTCTCACTCAGATTTTTCTGTAGAAACACGCTTAGTTTATTGATACTTTTCATCAAATTTTGCTTTGTCGAGTCCAATATTAGAAAATAAACATTGAAGTGTAATCTATCTCTATCACATACTTATAATTAAAAAACGTAACTGAAACGTCTCCAAAAGTTAACTGAGTTTCAAAGCTATTAAAAACAAAGTATTAATATAATTAATAATAACTAAAATAAAGCAATCATATATATACTTTCAAATGTATCAAGAAACCAAAAACATGATAATATAATGCGGAACGCTAAAACATAACTTCCTTCTCAGTTACGTTGTTATCTCAAGATCTTTACTACGACCCAAGCCTAATTAAACAGACCAAGTTAACCCACAAGAATGACTCTATCGGTAATTGTATGAAATTCTTAAGATACCGATAAACATCGTAAGATATCGCGTGATTAAACGAAGATAGTAAAAAAGTTGTAAAATAGTTTTGAAACTAGTTCAGCGTAGACGAAACGAGACACTTAATATGGACATCAAACGTTTGAATTACATTTCGACGTTTTGACAATTAAGTATATTTTATTAACTCCCGTCCTATTCTTTAAGTGCTGTGGAATAAGGTCCAAATTTGATTGTATAAGTTGTAACAACATCTGTTTTGGCATAATATTCATTACTTGAAGTTGTAAAATAGTATTAAAGGAAATTCAAATGTATATATTTCAAAGAAATAAGACAAGATGTTTTCGGTTCTCTTTGTTTATTTAATGCACCAACGTTTGTTCACACTTTTACTTGAGAATAAACATTAGTATTCGCAGCATTTAACATAGTAAAAAAAAACACTTACTTACTAGGTAAGTACATCTAATTAAAAATGCCATTTAGTGCGAGGCGAGCTACTTCATCAGCATCATCATACCAGCCCCCCCAAAAAAGAGGGAATTTGGCCTTTTAAAGCCGCTCTGGGTAAGTGTGTTGGCAATCGCAGAGCGCAGCTTTCGAGACGGGGATGCTGCTGCCCATCGTCTCCCTGTGCATCTGTCAGTTTTGGTATTTTAGTCACCTCTTACGACACCTAGTGCAGGGGTAGGTACTATTCTATACTGCCTTACGGTTACAATTACTTTTAATTATTCAGTTTAAGAAAATAACAAAAATAGCTTATTATTATTTATACACACATATACATAAACATACATAAGCACATTTATAAACAAACAACAACTTTGAATTCATACAGAGGGTGCAAAATAAACTAAGCCATGATGGGATGAGTCCGCATGAACATCCAGCTCTACTTTAATACTCCCACCACCGCCAATATACTTACTATAGTTATTTATACTTTTATCAATAAACGCGTAAATATATCCGTCTGTTTACGCATTCACGGTAGCACCGCTAAATCATTTCAATGAAGTTTAGTTTGTCATTAGCTAGGAAAGATAAGGGCTGCTTTTAATCTTGGAATAGTTTCCTCGAGACGCGATAAAGGATATGCAGACGAAGTAGGTAGGTCATGGAAAGTTTGTATTACATTATTAAGTTATAGTTTATTGAGTCGGGTCTCAATAAAACTTTCATTTATAAAATTTTAATTATAGAGCTCATTATGACTTTTTTTTAATATTTTATATAAAAACGTACTTGGCAAATAAAACATTGCGGTCTGAACCCAAACATATCTAAGAAACCGCCTATAGAAAAAATAGCCTACAAATATAATGTTACATAAAAAATTAAGACTAGAACTAGACTTGCAATGCGTATGTTATACGTTATCTGATATATGAAGAGGCTATTAATGACAATCCTATTAAAACCTAAGGAACACCAAGTCGGCTAATAAATTCAACGCTATCTAAACATATTTCAGGGCCTTTGACACTAAACATTGTGATATTTTATAAAATCTTCACATGAACCGGGGGTCACGCAGGCATTACATAAATAGACTTTATATACATTCAAGTCAGACCGCTCAGAGTATAATAGTATAAGCTAATATCTATCAGAACTGAGGTGGATTTTTGATCAACATCAATTAATAATAAAACTACATTTGAACAGATTTGAAACGTTGTTAATTTAACTTTTTTACATTTATATTTTACATTTTAGTTACCTTGCGGCGACCAGTCAACCTTCCAAAGAACGGTTGATGGAAGGTAACCAAAATTTTAAACTAAAAATTTTAAAAGTTAAATAGATCGCGTTAAAAATGTAGTTTTATGATGAGTAGTGAATGCGTAAACGTAGAAAATATTAAAATTAATAAATGCAATTCGTATTTATTTTTTGTACCGATCAAGTTATGCATAATCACAATATATAATATAAAGAAAACCCTGAAAATAATCTTAGCTTAATAACTTAAAGTGTATATACTTTTCATGGTCATTATGGCTTTGCTAAAGTTTTACTCGACCAAAATGTTACGAACTATTTTATTCTCGTTGACAAATTGCTTTTAAAAATGTGTTTGAACTTTTATTTTTTTTATAGACCAGCTCGATAAACAAACATACAGTCCGCGTGATAGCAAGAGTCACCACAGCCTATATATAGCCACTTGTAATATCATAACAATATCATATGCGTGTTGCCAACCTTATAACTTAAAGATAGTGTCAGACAAATTACCCAGTAATTTTATTTCTCCTCTCACCCTTCAAACCGTACCACAGCAATACAAATACTATTTGACTAAGGAATTTGACGGTGGAAATAGGTGAGGGTGGGGTACCAACGCAGACGACCTTTGTATTTTCTAGACGTTTGTATTTTGTATAAGGTCTACTTACCTGCAAACACAAAATATAAACGTGACATTAGTCTGAGTAAATAAGTTAACCACGTCGACATCTCGGAAGCATTGAAAAGATTTGCCATTTGCCTCCCTCAACCGGTTAAGTCCATTTCGTTCCTGATACATCTTTCAAACGCACACTTGTTTTATTGCAAATCTGACCTCTAAAACTAGGAAGTTAAAACTTAGATTAACCGGGCACTTTTATAGTTGTTATGTTAGTAATGTGGTGGTCAGAATAAATTATAAGACCTGGCTCGATTGAGTATGCAGACATTTATACTGTTGACAAATACTAAACGCACGGATTACTACATGGTTGGTCGAGCGGTCGGCCGCTAGTCATCGCGTAATCAAGGATTGAATTATCACAAATAATTATTTTGTACAAGGCTCCATCACCGTCATGTATGGGCTGAGCGCGACTCGGCAGTGTCCCTATCTTAATTGCCAGAGAAAATAGCTTTAATCCTAACCGACGACAAATATTACTACAGTGATGAACATTTTGTTTGTTCTGCGTCTGGGTGTTAACATACATATTTAATTATTATATCCGTAATACTTCTAACACAAGTACTTTTAGATACTAATCATGCAGTCATGATTTAAGATCACTAAACGAGATGTTGTTTTCTTTATTATTATTATTCCAGGTGGACAAACAAACACATAGTCCATGGGATAGTAAGCGTCATCGCAGCCTATAGACATTCGTTATATTACAAAGATATTACTATCACCTTGCCAACTTTGTAGCTTGAAGATAATATGTCACATTACCCAGTATTTTCACTGCCTCTCTCAGCCTTCAAACCGAAACAGCAGTACTATTACTGCAATTTGGCGATAGTAATAGTTGAGAGTGAGGTACCAATACAGATGACCTTTGTTTCTACCTCATTTAAAAATTAATTATTAAAAAGTGTCGGATGTCCACTGTTGGAAGTGGATAATCGTAACTGGGTCATATTGGTGGCAATCACAGAGCGTAGTTTCGCAACTGTAGATTGCGGTACCTCAGCCGCTTCTTATATATGTTATTACAAGTTGATGTTCATTTTTTTTTATTCATCTTTACCGGTAAACCCTTTAATATCACAAAAATAATCCTTCTATTATCACTATAAGAGTATATGCATTTTTTTAATATATCAGTTTGTCTTTGGCTAAACTAAATTTTTCGGGCTTAACTTAAGGGCAGAAGTAAAGTATTTGAATATTCTTTTATTTATTACGGTCAATACCAAAGCCAAAATGCCCTGATTAGGCATAGTCCTGATATTTTGTATGTATGTTTGTACATTTATAATAATTTAGCTCTGTTTTTATAAAATGGTTCATTGACCAACTGTGCGGTTGTAGGCCAGTTCGATTCCGACACTTTAACTTTTTTATTTATTATTTCCGTAATACAATACATAAAAGCAAACTAGTGCAGTGCAGCTTTTGCGACGGGGATGCCCATCCCTGCTCTATGCCATTTAGCTACATTGTTTCGGATGGATATACCGCCATTTACCAGTTGCTTCCTGAGTGGTATCTTACGACACCTAGTAGGGGGGATGGACAGGGGGAGATACTATTCTACTCTGGCGGTACCTCACTTTATTTATAATTAAAACGTAACAAATACATTTAAAAACGGTTGCCGTAAAGTAGTCGAAACGTCGAGAATACGAAAGTTAAATAAGCCGCGTTTATATGTAGTTTTATTGCAAGCAATAAACTATGACTGGAGTTGAAATGGAGTTATTTGAAATCGACTTGAATACACGCTTATCCTATTTATTTACCATACGTTTCTAATAAACTAGCCAAGTATAATATTTGGAAGACATAACATACGTTAATGTGTCTTAAAAACTAAACTTGTTTCCTATTAAATAGTTAGCAGTGTATATATTTCAGAGAGGCATCAGCATTAAGTTGGCAATAAAAACAGCGCGGTGAAATTATGTCTATATCTTTCGATACATTAATTAAGTTGAAAACAGGTAGACTCACGACCTCGCCAATTCTTTCGCTTCGTTAGGCGACTAGGATACACTAGGCTACGGTGAGTTTCCCACAGTTGCCGGACTGAGATCTTCTAAATCAGGTGGCTTCGTGCGGTAGCATCTAATTAGGCGAGCACTAATTGTTTTCAACATTGCTCAGTTAATTTGCGAAACAAAAGTGCGCTCTGTCGACTGTCCAGTGTGTGGAGCAAGTTACAAGTTGCTGATAGAAGTAAAAATATAAAT
The DNA here is from genome assembly GCA_020976665.1 of Heortia vitessoides. Classification (NCBI taxonomy): domain Eukaryota; kingdom Metazoa; phylum Arthropoda; class Insecta; order Lepidoptera; family Crambidae; genus Heortia; species Heortia vitessoides. Next base: position 6,599,204 of record JACJUM010002971.1, read on the forward strand.
ATGTTATTCGCACTGTCATTATATTACAATTCGTTTCAAAAAAGAAACGGCAATTCTCGTAATTATTATTACTTATTTTAATTAGCAAAGCTTGGTGGCAGTCATTATGTCATAAAGTGTGAAAGTGCCAGGTTCGATTCTCATTCAATTAGTACAAATAATGTGAAATTTAAATGATTGGTTTTGTTATGAACGTGACAAAAAAGTGTTTTTTGTGCTTAAATATCTTAAATCTGCGTCCGAATCATTGTTATTTACTTCTGATCTTCATATATTATTTATTTCCTACCATGTGTCAGAATGTTTTATTTTATGTATAGATCACCACACCTAGTTGACGGTACCAATGGTGCAGTTGATAGTATTTTTTATTTTTGATTCGATTCCCACCTAGGACAATGTTTATATGATAGATTTTTGCGTTTGTTTCGCGTCTGGATGCTAGAAAATTACTTAAGTATTGTATTTATATAGTCCTATGTGGTCTGATGTCCGTCACACGTATGATATCTTGCGTGAATATATTTATTATTTATTTGTATTGCTATATATAATGTAGTACCTATTTCTCATGTATTGACTCCACTCACTGATTATATAATCCGTTTAATGAGTATATACAGTATCATATTTTAATTAAGAAGCTTCTTTACATCTCCGTAGTATACTCGCCATCTCTTATATCTCACGGCATACAACCCATAAAACGTTGGCGTATGACCCACCGGTCAGATCAGCGCATTTCTCCGTGGCTGCTCTCACAGACATCGATTAAACTTTAATCTCCAGGTAACCGGTGCCCATCTATGTGCGTGGCGAAAACATGACGCTCCTAGAATGTACGTAGCTGTTTATGGGATAAAATCTCTGTTTAGATAATAAGAATGATTCGCTTTATAATTTTGTTTTAGTAACTATAGATATATATACCATATTTGTCGGGTCCATTGGCACAGATAATAGTTATCATATCGTGTACGCCAAGGGTCGTGGGTTCGATCCCCACCCAGTATATAGGTTAGTTCTGTGTCTTAGTATTATATACGTTTTAAGTATGATATTTGTGATTTCTCTGTTGCTTGAAGTGGAAGCGTTATCACCGAATCAGGTCAATGTATGAGATTTTGTGTGAATTTATTTATTCGATTTTATAATATATTAATAAAATGTAACCTAACGATATAATTTCAGACTTTAAATCAATTGTAATATGGAACAGTGCAAAATGTTTGATGATGTATATGCATCTCTCTATTTCTATTTAAATGTAATCGTTATGATTTCTCATTGGTATTGGATGGATAATGGATTTCCATATTTTTAATTATTAATTTATATGATATAAGTGATTGATACTTTATCCAATAAATTTTATTACAAACAAACAGATGTTAATTTTTAGATTATAATATTTTACTTGATTCCTACCTTTCACATATCAAAACTACTTTGGCAGACTTAATATTAGTCATCGGACAAAACAGAAAAGGAAATAAGGCGCTGAAATACGCATTAATTTATATTGGGCGGGAAACCTCAATTTTTTTTTTACAAATATTATCTTACTCAAAAATTACGTCAAAACATATTTGACATAAAATGTTAAAACAAAATATTGAAATGTGATTATAGTTTTAGATTACCAAATTTATACTGCGAGTGATTATATTTATCGTCTTATAATACATTTTTATTAAAATTTAAGAGGAGAGACATATACAACTGGGCATATAGAATCAGCCTGTTGATTTGGTCTATTTCAGAAAAAGTGCCGACAAAATAACACATTTGTGAACAAACTCTAAAATAGGCTTTCCAAACGATAGACACAAGCGACGCACAATAACAGTCGTCCGACATTTACTATTCGCAAGAAAGTTGCGGTTTCTACGCTTGAAATAACTTTACGAGCGTTTTCGAGGAAGTTTTCACAAGAGTTGTGGCTTTCCTCGGCTGAGTTTGGAAACCTTGTTATGTTTACTGCCGACGTAATAAATGCTTGTTTTAACCGAAAATTACAGATTTAATCTGTTCTAAAACGGTATTTTCTATGAAATTAATGCCTCGCCCACGCGGAGCCTTGAATAGCCCGCAAAACTTATGGTAGCATGTACCATTGTTATCACTAAGCAGTCGCTTGCATTAAATCACCTATAAAATCAGTTAGTAATTTCATTGCTTTATCACTGAACGAGTGTTTAGCTGATTGATTGAGTTTAGGGTTTGTTTACTCCGCTATGGATCACCTCCGGTGTCATCACCCGATTGCTAGTAGTACCATCAGTCGCTACATGAGTGCATATCTAGCAGCTTCAGGAACCTCCTAGAGTGATATTCTTGAATATATCGCGGTATGAGCGCGCCATATAACTCCGGTACCTTCTCTAAAAAAGAGATACGAGGAATCGTATCGTGAGTAGCCGATTGCAACTATGGTGTTGGGCACCTCTCTAGAGAAGAGGGGGTGGGATTCGGTGGTCCATGCAATAGTCGTTAACAGCAATAGACCCTGGTCAATCGGTAAGATTTATCGCAACAAGGAACCGAAAGTGGCGTAAGACGTTATACCAATCGTAAGGTTGGTGATAAGTGATGACGTAACGTCGTAAATAAAACATGTAGTGCACTTAGTAGAGGACAAAGGTTCGTGCCTCCATCACTATAACAATTGACTTGACTTAAAGGCAATAACAGAAAAAAATAATTCTGAGAAATATATGTATTATAAGATTTTTTATGTTACGATAGTGGCAAAATCTTATACAAGGGTCGTCTGTACTGGTACTTCACTCTCACTTATGTCTACCGCCATATAATAGTGCTCACATTGCTGTGTAGGTGAGAGGGGTAGGTTGACAACGTGCTAGACTTTAAATCTCTCAGGATCCTTATTATTTGAATATCGTATAAATACTTTTTATATTATATAGACCTGACAAATTAATTCAGTTATTTATGTTCAAAAGTAACTTAAAAAACTTTACAATTTATTTGTACAACAAAAATGCAAATGTCAAAAGTTAAAAGGTATTTCCAAATATCTGGTTAGTCTAACATACAACGAGATGATAAAGTGTTATCGATACGAAATAAAATTAGTATTATTCTCATTTATTTATGTTAACATTCTATAGAAAGGAAAATTATGCGATAATCTAGTATAGTCTCAAGCAGGTTAGTGAACTTTGACCGCAGCTGATGTCATCCTTACAAATATTAGAAAACAGGAAAGTGCGTTTCTAATATTTAAACATTTTACCGCGAAATCTATTCCATATCAATCTAATATGTAGCTTAAACAGTTTAGACTTTTACTCACTTATAAACAATTTGAAAATTTGCTAATACAGAATAAATTTGGCCAATAGCTTTGGATGGCCATCACCATTATATCAGCCATTGAAAGTCCACTGCTGGACATAGGCCTCCCTAAGACAGGAGAAATTTAGCCCATAATTGCCACTCTGGGCAAGTGTGTTGGCAATCGCAAAGCATTGTATCGCATCCCCGACATGTAAATTTAAGCTACACTGGGTATACTGTCATCTGTCGGTTCTGGTACCTTAGTTGCCTCTTACGACACCTGGTTCAGGGGAAGGTACTACTCTACTCTGCCGGTACCTTATAGCAATAGTCAAAATATTATTATTATTTTTAAATATTTGTTATGACTATCGACAGATTAAAATAATACTTGTCCTTCCACCAGGAGACGCAAGAGGCGACTTAGGTACCAGAACCGACATATACTCGTATATCCACTCGGAACTGCGTGGCTCAAATCCAACAGGGTGGGAATAGATTCCAGCATTCCCATCGCTATGCTACGCTATGCTATTGCCATCACACCTGTTAAGCGCTTGACTTGACAAATAATCGAAATTAGAATAATTATATTGAATTGTATTACTAATTCTTTAAGTCATTAACATTTTTAAAAGATCTATATCAATAAACCGTTTGCAAAATATGCAAAAACCACCAAACCGCTAACTCGAAGCAACTAATATACAGCAATTTAAAAAATCGATTTGAAATTTTATGAGACGTAGAAGAAAAATATAGGCACACTTACTTATATCTAACACATAACAATACAATAACAGAAAAAAAATACACTACCACAAAACCAATTGACAACACGACATAATTAAAGCTGATTAATATTTCCTTTGGGCCTGACGGACCCGATGGCGCAGATGGTAGTGATGGTAGATCATGTCTTGTGCGCTAAAGGTCGTGGGTTCGATTGCCACCCAAGACAAATATTTATATGATATTATTCATGTTTGTCCTGCGTTTGTATTTAACACAGATATATTTATTTAAGTAGTATATTTGTGATTTCTCTGTTGTCTAACGTCCGTGACAGAAACAAGTGCTTCAAGTTACTTATCACGGAATCTGGTCAATGTGTGAGAAGTTGTGGGAATTTATTTATTTATTATTATATAATAATATAGCATCTAAGATTCGCTATGGGGTACCAGTAGAGTAGAATAGTACCTCCCCCTGTAACAGATGTCGTAATACGTGACCAAGGTACCAGAACCGACGGATGGTGGTATATCCATCTGAAACAGTGCCGCTTAAATGCACAGGGCAGGGATAGGCATCGGCGGTATCCCCGTCACGAAAGCTGCGCTCTGCGATTGCCAACACGCTTGTCCCGCACGGCAGTTATGAACAAAATTCCCCCTTTCTTGGGAAGGCCTATGTTCAGCAGTGGACTTCTAATGGCTGGTATGATGATCTAAGATTCTACAACAACGTTTTTTTCCCGCTAAATATTATTCAGGGATAATTCGATTTTAGCTACATTAGTTTTCTAATGTTGCAAAGTAGGATAAATATGGGAGCCTACATCAAAAACCAATTAACATCGCCATTAATGCCAACTTGAAACCAAATAAAAAATCTTTATACTTTCAATCTTGCCCGATTTCACCGGATATTTATAAAACAGCCGAACATATCATGTCGAACGCACGACAAGCAATTTGACGTCCAAGAAAAGTATGTCCAAAAACGATTTATTGGCAAGTAATTTCCATCGACGCAAAAACTCGACGCGTGTGGTCCATAATATACGGAAATTTGACCCAGTAAAGCTTATTCGAAAACTGGTGACAATGTCCATTTTGACACCTCGATCTGGGACGAAATGATGGCAGAAGTGAACTGCCAATACAATTCAAATTTCGATTGTTGGTTCCAAACTCGTAAAATTCTCAAATAAATACTGTATGGTTCGAACTCATGTCGTATAATATTTTTAAGTTACGTAGTGTTTTCAAGCACGGAACCAAAAACAATCTAACTTTAAAACAAAGATGGCGGTTTAATTTGACGTCATCATCATATAAACCATATTAAAAGTTTACCGCCGTTTCAAAAAAAGGGAATGTTGCATATCGTTTTTGCGCTTTGCAAACGTGTTAGCAATCGCAGAGCGCAGCTTTCGCGGCAGGGATGTTGCTGCCCATCGCCGCTACTCTGTTTCGGATTACGGATGTGGATTTACCGCCATTTGTAGGTTCTGGTACCTTAGTCGCCTCTAAAGACACCTGATAAAAGGGGAGGCACTATTCTATTCTGTTGGTACCTCACGGCTAAAATTTGACAACGTTTAGTTTATTTTGTTCGGGCGCGTGGCAGTTATGGGCAAAATTATTCCTCTTGTCAGGCCTATGTACGGCCGTCAACTTTTCTAGTAGATGAAAAAAATTATTTAGATTTAAATGCAATAAAATCATAATTTAACTGTAATTAAATATGCCTTATAACCTTATTTTTTGTCTTAAGTATTGCCTAAAGTCAACTTGAACACTTAAAAGTCAATCATACTTTTTTGTAATATTTGTTATTTTATTCGTTTGTAGAGACTTAAGTATAAAATCTAAATGTTTTTGTAGCAGACAGGACATCCAAACTCGGGTATTTGGTTGCACTATCCCGGATCAATCACCGTCATCAGTCGGTACCAGTATCTTAGTAGCTATTTACAAACCCAGATACTTACCTGATATTGTAGCCCTAAACCGTCACCTAAAACTTGAATCCAAATAATCCATATAAAGTTTCAAAACGGATTTTCCATTCAGTAAACCTTACAAATTATTCTTTCATCGAAACCCGTAGGCTTGACTTCATTAGTGCTTTATTCAAACACGTGGTTATTTGAATAATTCACCGATGCCCACATAAAATGTAATAAACATAAAAAGTAAAGATAAAAAATAGAATGCCAGCAATCAACAGACGCGTAGATATAACCTTCGCCGAGGGTTTTGTCGTATAGTGCCGAAATGGAATTTGTTAATTTAATAAGTTTTGTCAAGCGCGAACCCGTACCTAATAAAATATGAATTAGAATCTCAATTCATATGTATACGATTGTGAGTTTGTAATGTTTCTTACACCTTTGCAGATAAAACGGTTAACACAATAAAAGTACTTTTTAACGGTTTAAATATTTTTTTTGTTTTATGTTTTGCCGTACCGTGGGGTATCGGCAGAATTCTGTGGGGTTCCAGCAGAGCAGAATAGTACCTTCCTCTGTACCAGATATCTTAAGAGGTGACTAAGATATCAGAAGCAACAGATGGCGGTATACCCATCCAAAACAGTATAGCTCAAATTTATAGGGATGGGCAGCAGCATTCCCGTTGCGAAAGTTACGCTCTGCGATTACCAACACGCTTGCCCAATATGTGGCAATAATGGTCAAAATTCCCCCTATATTGTAGAGACTAATGTCTAACAGTAGAATGTAAAAAGTTATGAATTTAGTAAGGAACGTGTGAATGCTAGGAAATATTACATTTGTAAGAACATATAATTTTTACCAAGAAAAAAAATATTTTTGTATGTAACGCTAGGCATAAAAAACGCGGGTGGAGCCGTGGGTATAAATTGGTACATTTGGTGGTTATAGCATAACTATGGATAGATACGTGTCCCTAAAAACATATCTAATAATATAAGTAAATAAAGGGTTCTTTAACAAAAGCTTTATTTCTACCTATTACTTTCAAAATAGGCATACGTGGGAATTAGCAATCGCAGGTCGTAGCTGGTAACTGGTCGACCTTTTTTTACCTAGTGCAAAGCAAAATACCTCTCCAAGGCTTCTCTATCGATCCCCCTCGGTAAATACTTATACATATATACATCAAAAAGTATTCTGGTAAGGCATACAATTCATGTTAAACAACTGTGCAAAATTATTGTACGATTGTAATTATTGTATGTATATATAAACGAATTGAATGCGCCTATCGAACCCTAAAAGTAAAAATATTAAAGTGTTCGAATCACTCATATTAACTCGTCTGTCAAAGTTGGTAATTTTGACATGTCATGACATGTCACGTCAAGAGGCGCACGCGTCGAGATGACGGGCCCGGCATCTCGTTGTGGTTTAAACAGGTTAAATGTGGAATGGTAAAAATAAAGCATTAATTGGATCACACTCGATGTTATTTTATTTTTAAATTTAAATTTAGAATAAGAACTCAAACGTGTTTCATAATGGAAGTACCAAATATTATTTGTATCCATTTAGCATATATTGTGAATCACACAATTTAAAAACGCATTTTGAAGATGGTATGCCTCTAAAACATGGTATAACAAATTTATCAAACTAAACCTGTTCTAATGTAAAAAAAAAACACTTATCAATTGGTAATTTCAAACAATTAATCATATATTGATTTTGACGTTAAGTTAGCTAAGCCTACATCAGCTAAATATTTTTTATACCATCAGGTACCAAAAAAAATAGAATGGTATCTCCCTCTGCACTAGATATGCTAAGAGACAACTAAAATACAAAAACCAACAAATAGTTTCGTTCTAAACTATAACAGCGTATCTCATTTGCAACAGATTAGAAAAGTGCAGCCGCATCCACGCCGTGAAGCAATGAATTGTCGTAATTCCAAAGTTTGCGAAGCATTCAATTTTTTTTTTATTATTAACGCGTTCCGTACTCATAATAAAACTTCTCTTTTAATGGATCCAAAACGCGGTTTATTTGACGATCATTTTTGAGAACAGTTGCTATAGGGTAACTAACACGTTCAACAAAAAATGTAAAAAAAAAATTCATTTTATTTGCAAAATGCATTCGTTTTATTTGGAATACCTTTTAATAAATATATAAGCTAGTATATTATGATGCACAATTATTCGCTATTGATATTATTTTTGCGCCACATACATTCGTACACTTGACTCAAACACATGATAAATATTTGACGAACATAAACAAACTTCGCAGGTAAGCACTTCGAACTGAGTCATCACCCCGATACCTCGGCCGACATTTCGCCGGATTATTTTAATTGGTTGTCGAAAAAACAAGAGCGAACCGGGCATGATCCGGGTTAAGTTGCGTCATCCTGACCTTTGACGGACGTCATTTTACGTCACACGCCATGGCAGGTCGTGGGCGCGTATTACTAGGCTCTTCGAGGTTGGAGTGGGCTTTTTTATTTAAAATATTACGTGATTTGGAATTTCAAAGACTAACTGAATAAATACACACCTTTAAAATCTATAAAATAATTGGAGTCTTACTTATTATGTACCTAATATATATATATATCGTCGATGATACTTCAATACCGCGTATGTAGCTTAAGTTAATAAGGTCCATTTTAGATCTTTTCTAGTTGAATATTCAACTTTATTTGCGACTGCTACTTTTGCGGTATTGCACTATCATTGACGATATATAACTTCAACTTATCTATCTCGTATATTGTCATCATTCTCCTTATAGCATAACGTGTACTGCTATATACAGTATACCTAAACAAAGAGAGAAGGTAGGCATAATTATCGCGCGGTAATAATCGCAGTAATATACCGCTGTATGTTGGTTACGATACCTCAGAGCCAATTTATGACTTCTGGTACTGATGAGGTACTCTGCTGATACCCTAGTCATTGTATATCGATTTTCTTTATGTGGATTTTATTTCCCGTTTATACTTTAATTCATAATTGCCATTGGATAAAGTCCAAAGTTCTCACGTCTAGGCTGACTAACAGTCATCTCCTTAGATAACAGATAGATGATTTGTATAGTCAGCAATAACGCTTTCACATTACTTATAAACTCAATCATAAAACGGTAGAAGCAACTTCATTAGTTTTATGAACATATAAAAAAATACATTAAAATGTATTATGAATTAAATGCCTCCAATAAATCGATGAAAATGGAAATAACTAAATAACTACCGACTTCCGTTCCTTGATCAAAATAATGATTATAAATTCTATTAATAATTATTATAAACAAGATCAGTGAAAGGTTTAATCATGCGATTCGGTTCCTATAAATTAATAATTTAGATCAAATTGGGTAATTAATTTTCAATAAATAATCACAGCTGTAAATTACAACTGATATCAAATTTTAAGTCAGGTTTTACTGACTGAGTCTTAACCACTCAAAAGCACAGGGTAATATTTTGTCTACTTAGATAATATATTAATTAATCCAGAGAATAGAAGATCAGATAATTATGTATTGAACTTTTAAAGAACCTAAAAATTTCGAATTCAAGGTCCTATATTTGATTTGTTCCATTTTTTTAATGATAAATTCGACAATGTAGATCATGGTCCGCGTAATAGTTAGCGTCACTGCAGCCTATAGACGCTCGTATGGTCACAATAATATCATTAGCACGCGCCAACCTTGTCACTTGAATATATATTATGTTACATTACCTAGTAATTTCACCTTACACACAATAACCTATTACACCCTTTAAACCGTAACATAAAATTACTAACACGGTAGAATTGAATAAGAGTAAGGTACAAACGCAAACGACCTTTGTATTAGGTCTAACCTCTGTAGTCTACCTCAAAATATGTTAATTTATCATCATTTTCTTTGTCTCTTGGTTCATACTTTAATAATATATAAAATTAATATGAATTTGATGAAATTTTCCCTGTGAATAGCTTGAATCTACTATCAAGCTATTCTCAAAAGCTAGCATAGTACCTAAGCTAGTTCCTTAAAAAAGTTCACGACTAGTAAAATGTTTTTTAAGGGATGTCTATCACGTTTAATAAATAACAGTATAAAGGTAAGAGATAAATAAGTATCTATCTATATTTGTGGGTTTTGTTAATAACTTGCATTAGATATCAATACTTTCACCGAGTTTCATATGTTATATATAATGCTATATCATGATCCTCGGTTTTCAAAGATAATGAAATTGACATACATATATCGAATGGAACAATACTAGCAAATCAGTGTTATTGTGCATTGTAACGAACAAACTACAACTACTGAATTGATTTTAAAAAATCAATGCTTAATAGTTAACAGTAGGTATCTATCAGCAATAAAATTAACTTATTTATTAGCCCAATTCATGTTTATTATCTACGGTTATTATCGTGCACAGATATCGAATAACTACAAAAATTCTGGATTGTCATAGTGTTTAAAGTTAAATTTAATACAATTTGTTATTATTAAATCCCGTTATGAACAGAGAAGTGTTTGTTCCCCAAGGGAATAATTTCAGCGAGCTAGGCAACATTTACTAACTTACATAAATAATTCTTTATTGACGTGTACAGAGTGAGTTTAATTAAAACTAAAGTAACGCACAAGAATATTTTACTTATCGGATTAAGAGCACTGTTATAAGATTTATTTAATTTTTAATTCTTTGATACGATTAATTTCAAATAATCTTAATATATGTTGGCGAGATCACTGTCCGGTAATCAATCCCATATTAAACTTGAATTGAATGACTTATAACGCTTTTATTTTCATAATAATTGGTGGTTTTACGCAACTTATCATTACTTTGACTCATAAGTCATCATCATATTAGCCATTGAAAGTCTACTGCTGGACATAAGCCTTCCCAAGAAGGGAAATGTAGCCCATAATTGACGCGCTGAGTAAGCGTGTTAGCTATCGCAGAGCGCAGTTTTCGCGACAAGGATGCTGCTGCCCATTCTATGCATTTGAGCTGCAATGTTTTAGATAGATATACCGCCATCTGTCGGTTCTGGTACCTCAGTCACCTCTTATTACACTTGGTACAGGGGAAGGTAATATTTTACTCGGCCGGTACCTTACGGCAGAAACATAAATAAAATGAACATGGAGGTTGTTAAATAATGCAGCATGATTATGATGCAAGATTGTTGCTGCATACTCTAAAAATTAGATAAAATAGGTATGCATGTTAAAATGCGCGGTCACGACTGTATGAAATAATAACTCCGGCCAGCTTACTAATGTTATGGAGTATGCATAAAAGTTTATAGGCCTTGATGCCACATGCCTTTCATACGTGTCCACGCATTCCTGTACCTCAATAAAATGCTTTAGGAAAGTTCATTAGGTGAGCCAATATTATATATGCATTCTAATATAGCGTAATTAAGTATTGCATATTAATTAGGAGCATTTTCGTGGGAAATGATGACATAGGTCAACATGAATTATGGCTTTGATGAGAGAGTATGAGATTGACAGATTTATGCGATATTTAGAAGATATAATAAATAACCTAAAAAGATTGATTTTGTATAATATTTACGGATTTACTACTCATAATGAAACTTCTCTTTTGACGCCTTTAAAGTTTTTTGAGATCGAAGGCAGTAAACTAACCGAAACGTCAAAAAAAAATGTTAAAAGTTCAATGAACCACGGATTAAATCCGTGAAAGAAAAGTTTTATTATTATATATATATGTATATATATATATATATTTAGGACATATGTATAATGTAATCTTTTAATATAATATATACATTTATCCCATCATCCAATTGTACCTCACTCATTAAACTATCATGGTATATTCTTAATTACTTTTAACGACAAAATCGTGGTCAAGATCAGTAGCGTATTTACATTTGACGATCGTGAGGCCAGCATCAAATTATATCAAATATTTGTACAAATACGGCCAACTCTATAAAACATTATCTATGTAAATTGGGTCACAAAACGGTGTATTGGGTACCGTGGCACTAAAAAATGAATTGTTGAAAAACTAATTCATTGGAATAGTAATTTCTCCTTTTTATTTATTTCTTTATTAGGCTAAGCCTAAATCTTATTACAAAGACACTATGTCTAATCACAATGTGCTTAAATTGATGCTAATTGTAATATATACTTAAAGGCTACATCTGTATGCAGATATTACGTACAAAGTAAAACAATTTTTTTCACTAATAAAACATTCCTTTACTTAGTTAAAATATTTTAAGATTTGAGCCAAAGTGATTATCTAAGACGCAAAGAGACGCCGATTCCCATAATAACATAGAAACATTTTTGTTTTGTTCGAGTGTTTCATATTACAGACTTTTATAAAAATAAATTAGTTTTGAAATATTAAAAAATTTCATTCAAGCGTATCACATAATATTAATTTCGTATTAATATAAATTATCACTATTCCATGTTTTTATTACTGTTTGAAACAGCTGCATTAATACTAACGGAATTTCTGGAGATCTAATAAAATGAAATATGGGGAATTTTTTCTGAATGATTTTCGCAGGATTTTGGGTGAAACTTCCCATGCTGGGAAGATGTCGTGAGAATGAAAGAGTACGGCTAAGAGTATCTATCGGTCAAATACCTCTTACGATACTTAGCACAATTTTAGGTACTATTCTACTCTGCCTTAATCTCTCAATTCAGGTCTGATACGAACCGGTTGATTTTATTAATATTAATAAGGATTAGGTATATTACAAGTATAATACTTAAATGCATATTTTTTAACAGCCAGAACAGGGAAATTTTGTCCGTAATTGCCGCGTTGGGCTGATGCTACCCATCCCCTCCCTATGCATTCAAACTAATACTATACAATTTATGGAATTATTCTACTCTGTCTGTAACTAATGGCAAAACCAACTATGTTGAAAACATTGGTTCTCTTTCCAGACATAGGAAACACAAATACCATCGTATATATTTTGTGTCCTGGGTGGGGATTGAACCCGCACATAATGGATCTCTACTAAATGAGGCATAGGGGCAATCAAAATAGAGGAACGTCGAGCCTGTCAAAATAAAAATTAATATAAAAAATCCTATCTACGGACGAACATATCTACGGATCCTAACATGTTACCTGCTCCGAAACTCAGATTTGATTAGCATTTAGCTCATTTTAATAAAGATTATTAATATACATATTAAGCGCAATAAATTATTTTTTTATCGTTACCCGTACATAGCTGGCGCCAAACCTATGTTTTGTTAATGGCTGACGTATTCTTTTGTGTTTGATATTTATTATCATGCTGCCTACAAATATCTATTTATATATATCTGAATATATGCATTCATTGTATACCCAGCATATATAGTTAAGTTGATAAACAATCTGCATATTAACACAAACTATTTATTTTATTTTTGGTCTACATAAAATAAAAATGTATGTGTGTATGCAAATATAGTTTTCTATGCACATAAAAAGTCATCGAATATGTATTTATGTATATATAAATATATGTGCATTAATTGAATTACCACCAATAAAATACAGGCGGAAACAGCCGACTACATAACCATACAGAACTAGTAAAACAAAAAGTATATATACTTTGACACAATATTAAATTTTTGAGGCAATTAAAAATAAGAAAATAATTTTGAAATTAGAAAAAGGGAGTCAATTTACTAACAATAAACATTAATTGATATAAAGGTAAATAGTTCGTCAAAAAAATGTATCAACTAGACTTTTTTGACTGGCGGCAGACTTTTCAGACGAAACAACTAAATTCCTAAGAATTTTTGTTATAAAATTTGGGCTCGCGTTGATGTCTTTTGTATCGGACTTTAATCACTGCGTACTTATTAATGAAACGATGATGGTTATCGTTGATTCTCCATTAAAACTATTAACTGTTTAAATTAATATTGGTTTTGTTTAATAAAACAAAAACCATTAATAAAATAAACATGAAAGGTTGAGCGAATTTATGGATGTTTTTTATACTTTCGCGTAAAAACCGCCGAATGGTCGTAGTGAGCTTTCGTAGAACTTACAGCTAGTAAAACTCTACACCAATTTCCGTGACTTCTAAGCTGTAATTTAATTAAATATTGTGATACACAACGGCCGCTGCAATTACTTGGACTGGTTTTGTTCGTTTATGGTTATGAATTTTAAGACCACAGATTTTTGATATCGCTTATTTATATAGACCTTATTTTTTACTATCAGTGGTGGTTTAGTGAGGGTTGAAAATCAAACCGAACTTACACCAAGTCTTTTTATCAGACTTTTACTGCTGGACATAATCTACCTCTAGAGGTTTACAATTTAAAGAGACAGGTTGCAAGCGGTCTACATCCAGCTCAATCCTGCGTTTCACATTGCGAGTCATTCTCTGCCTTGTAGTTCTTACGTTGCGCTGCCAATAAATATATCTGTATGCTATGTGTCCTAACTAATGCTAATTTGACTTGCTAATTTGTTAGGTTGTGTTGATATCTTTGGTTATTTTACGGATGTCCTAAATAGGCCCATAGAGAAAGATCCCGTTGCAGTCTTATGTCGTCCATGAGGAATATTAAAGTTTGAAGACTTCCAACTTGCGGCACTGAGGAATGTGTAATGTATGAGTACATATATCGGTACATACATGTAATCATAATATTCCCTTATTGGTTTATGAATAATTACTCCTCAATTTAAATCTGAAATGTGTCTTTAAATTATTATGATAATTTTATTTTCATACATTCATTTTAATGTATCAGACCGTACTGATGTGTACTCTAATGTATATTATTATGTACAGATGGTTCGTTTAAACCTAAACGTGATTTTGTAGTTCAATTGATAGAAGTGAATCAGCAGCTAATGCTACAGAGTGTGCAGAAATTAATAACGGAATATTGTTTAATATAGACTAAATGTACGCTATACAAAGTTTTGTTTTGAGACAAAATTATGAGGAGTAAGAAGCCGATTTCGATGTTATGCTAAATGAAATTTTGTTTAATTGGAATATAACTTTCACATCTTTCCGTGTTCATGGCAGACTTGTAACTTAATAATACTTATTATAAAACTTTATGTACGATCAAAATCAGCTCTCAAATACTCACATATCTCATCTAGATGACTTCTATATTAAGTATAAATGACAATGTTGTTATTTGGATTACTTGCGGTAAGTGCAGAAGCATGTTATTTGAAATATGTAGATCTTGTAACGATCAAATCCAACATTGTCGATATCTACATAATTATTTTAAACTGCAGGTCACTTTCGCCCACTCTTACATCCGGCGCCACGCAATATCACAGCATGGATGAGTCCATAGTGCGAAGCGACGGAATACAACTTCTAAAATATAGAGTAAAACTTGACCAACCGAATCGGCAAGAGTACACCATCTAAATAACTCTCTTGGTTACCTGCGCGTACGCATGTCTATATAAGCTGGGCCATCTGTATCTACCTAGTCTAAGTTACAAGCTATCAAAGCAATAGGGTACATTTGTCGCATATTGCATTTCTATGAAGTGCCGACAAAAATTACCTCTTTTATACACTTAAACATTTTCCGAAGAGAATTTTATTACCCAGTATTATATCTAATTTCTTTATCTTTATAACTGTCCTTGTTTATATAAAACCCTCTGCTGTTTATGTTCAATTTAGAAATAATTTGAGATATTCCAAGTTTTATTGGCAAAAAACTAGAGCTTGGTGTGTTCCTTTAATTGAGTTTAGATGTTCTAGTAAAGGTAAGTACCAATGTTTTTATTGACCATAATAAATACTTGGGGCCTCTAATGGTGGGGGGAGTATGTATCTCAATAAACTTATAAGATATTCCACTTACAGAATACACATAATAATATATAGTGTAACTAAAACCTACTTATGTCGTCGCACATTTATTTATTAATTAAAACCACAACATTTGTTTACTTTTTTAATCAAATTTATTTAAATACCAATGTGTTTTTGCTTGCCTTTGCGTTTATATTCAATATAAATAAATATTATTATTTAAAAATTCAAATAGTTAAAAATTGCAGCATTTGCTTGCGATATTCACAATAAAAACTAGTTTATTATTGAATATCATAAGTTATTTCTTAAAACTGATTTTAACAAGGTTTTCACCATAAAATAGCTGATTATAAGGCCTGAAATAGGGCATTTTTAAAAAGAAATTAGGCTTTTTTTTATAAAAAATAATATATATTAAAAGGAAGGATTAAGCTTATTGTATAATCTATAATACTCATTATAAATGTATATTCAAAATGTTTTAAGTACGGCACATTTTATATTGAAGTAAAACATGCATTATAGGAAATATGCTCGCAATCACTCGTCTACACAAGAAACTCTATACACAACAGTACTGAGCAAGCCATCTGTCAGTACATTTGTGACTCAAAAAAATAAGACCACAAATTAAATACCGAGATAAAAGGTCATTTCCATCACTTAACACCGCGGCCGGTGCAAAGTATCAAATCGAGTAAATCCTCGTTCATAACACCGTTCTACTTAAGGGCGTGATAAGGCTGGGGTCGCAGTGACCACATATCTCCGTTCACCGTTTTAACAGATGGTCAAAAATTGGAACTGTACCATATGCATTGTTGATTTACTGCAAAATGATATACAATTTTAATCTGTACTTTTTCTTGTAACTCAGCCAAGATATGAAAAGCCTTAGGTTAAATGCAGTGGTATGTTACCGCTCCAAGCATAATATTTGGTGGAGGTTTTGGAACCAAACTGGCGATCTGTTGAGAGAGCGTCGAGAGTGAGTTGCTCAAAGATTTTTTGATAATAAATTCTCACAAAATCTCATACATTGACCTGACTCCCTGGTAAGTTGCTTTAATCACTGACGCCATGCAACAGAGAAATCACAAATATACTACTTAAAGGCATAAATTTAACATTTTGTTTTAGATTTAAAAAAATATAATATTTATATCTGATTAGACCAATGTCCAACAGTGGACATTCTACGACGACGATGATGTTGACGGCATGATTATGTTGTTATTTTTAATGATTTAGTAAGATGAACAATCCATTAAAGTGAATGATTCATATTACCTGAACATTTCTTATAAATAAACAGGATATATGCTCATTTACCTATTAATTAATTTTATTCGAATTAGAACTGGGTAATATTAATCACACGTTGTTATCAAAGATCTTTTAGTGATTCATTCAACGTCTTGTAATTATTTCGAAAGAGAAACTCGTTCATTCATAGAAATTAGGAGTTCTCGCATAAATTAAGTAAGAATTAATACATTAGGATAATCAACTGTTTAAAATGTTATATATTAATAAATGACAAAATAATTTTAGATTTTTTTTGTCTTATGAAGCTCTATAATTTTTTTTTAAATATTATTCGAGTACATACATAAATATTTTAACAGCTTTAAAACATGGTTGAAATTAGTAAACCGCGTTTTAAAGCCTGTGATAAAAAATCAACGTAACATAACGTCGAATATTGGTTCGACGTTATGTTACGGTGATTTTTTATCAAAGTTATTTTATCATGATCAGTGTACGCGTTAATGTTACTAAGTGTTACGATTAGTTCATCAACTTATGTACGATGTTTTTACTATTTTCAAGGGCTTGATTTTCACTAAGGAAAATATTTTTATGATTTCAATTTATGTTTGTTTTGTGTCTGGATGTTAAATATGTATTTAAGTAATATAATTGTGACTCCTCTGTTGTTTGATATCTCGTTACAATAAAATTTCGCACTTGGACTCAAACCTGAAACTCTAAGATCGCACTAGACTTGGCTCCTCGCCATAAAAAGGTCCAAACTTGTATCACCACAATTGCAATTACCCAACAGCTGTAAACAGTCGCCTGTAGAATCTATAAACCGAATGTGACTATTAAGGCACAAAAGGTGAAAATGGCAGAGCTCAGTCACACCCCGCTGTAAAAACTTAACATTTCGAAACTTTCTACTTTGTTCTGCCTTCGACGAGGCGCGAGTCACAAGCGAAAAGCGATTAATGCCCCACTACCGTTACTGATTTGTTCATTTTAAATTGCTTTTAACTAAAGTTAAAACATTCTTAGTACAACTGTTATTTATGAATTATTACTGAATTTAAGTGATGATTTACAAATAAAAACACATGATTATAAAAACTGAGCTACGAAAAATTTATGTTTATTACTTAAAAATTTAATTACTTACAGTATAAATAAATACATATACCTTACTATACTAATCTTTATTCAATTTTGAAGCAACTACATATTAAACATTTTTAAGTCCTAGATGGACTTAAAAATTTAAGCATACTAATTAATTATTCATTATCGGCATCATTCCATCCATTGGATGTCCACTGCTGGACATAGGCCTACCCAAGAAAGGGAGCAATTTGCCCATAATTACCACGTTAGGCAAGCGTGTTGGCAATCGCAGAGCACAGCTTTCGCAACAAGGATGCTGCTGCCCATCCCCGCCCTCATTTGAGCTGCACTGTTTCGGATGGGTAAACCGCCAGCTGTCGGTTCCGGTACCTCAGTCGCTTTTTACGATACCTGGTATAGAGGGAGGTACTATTCTATTCCGCCGGTACCCCACGGCATAATTAATTATATATATATATATATATATATATATATATATATGTAAATTACAGACAAACATAAAATAATTATTGACTTACTAATGTAAGTAATTACGGTATTTTTAGAGAAATATGACTCCAACGAGTCATCAGCGTTAATAAATCAATATTGTACAAGTATTATGTTCGTTACTTCTGTTTCATGATTATTTGATGATTCGTTGCACGTTTGGTATGTTCGGTGCTGTTCCTGTATTGTGTATCCAAGACAAAAGTTATACGAAAGTATTAAAGTATAATTTTTGTGATTCCATCATTTTCTGATATCCGCAACATAAGTATTTTAAGTGCGAATTCATTAATATTATTCCAAAACCATCACATATAAAATAAATTTAAATGATGGTATTATATTTGATTTTATTTTAAGTTTATAACCTGGACCGTCAGTGACGTAAGCCCAGTGCGGTCTAACAGACCCACATGTTTTGTTTTACCTGTTAATTATAGTGCTGCAGATAAGGAAATGCAATTTCACAAATAGTGTTGTAAATAAAGATACTATTACAGTTCTAACAAGTAATTGTGAACATGGCTTTATATCTCTTAGGTGTATTGAACTTACATACATCTCTTTAACCCTATTGGAGGGTGAATGTCATCGATTTGTATTTACCACTGTTAAAATAGATTCTACAGTTTAACAAATAATACCAAAACGATTTTAAATTATAATGAGATTTTTTGAGATATTTTTATTGATTAATTTTCGCTATATTTCGCCGTTGGACATCCATTACTAGACACAGGTTATTCCAAAGAAGAATTGTTCCTCTCAATTTCCACGATGGATAAACCTAGTGATAACCGCAGAGCGTAATTTTGTGTGGGAGATACTGGTGCCAATTTTTGCCCTGTTCATCTGAGCTACTTGATTTACTGCTATTTTCCGGCTCCGGTATCCCAGTCGCCTCTTGCGAGATATGGTGCAGGGGACGGTTATATTCTACTTTGCCAGTAAGCCGTAGTAAGTTTAGTAGGACCTATATTTATATCGGGGTTTCGTTAGAGTCTATGGTACAGGGTTTTAACCTAAAGCCTCACGCTGTCAATTACACTTCTATTACACATTTATGTTTAATATTTCGGAGGTGATTCTGCATAGAAGCCCGTCCCATCACTCCTCAATACATATAGTCTTATATCAATGTGATTTTGCTTGTCAATACTTTTTATGACATAAAAACTAAAATAAGCTTATCCCACAATTTGAATGCTCCCAAGAAATAAACCGGGATAGATTTAATTCTTTCGCCGCGCACATCTCAACAACAAACAACAAAAAAACACGCTTGCAAATCCGCACCGTTAATACCAAATCAGGCATTTCTATATTCCTATTTCTTGATAAAAGCGTTCGCCTCTTCGAGTCTATCTTCTATCTTTTTACACTTCACTTTTGTGTTTCGCATACATATTGTCACATTACACACGAATTTGGTACCATTTCCCTATACTGGAGTGAGATGAAGTGTTTTTAATGTATTCTATTCTAATGAGAAACCGTCTGGGATTCCTGAGGTTTTTGCTGGGATCGCTACTTGAAAACAGTTGATGGGTTGATAATGATTTACTTAGTAATGATAGTTAAGACACAAGATCTTATATAATTCAAAAAATTTGCAGGTTTCTTAAATACGTTTCAGAAGCGTCTTGTAACATCGTTTTAAAGGTTAGACTTTAATGTTACTGTTCCTAGTCGGTTTATTTTGTCATTTTTTAATAGTTTTTATATTCATCACACATATATCGGTTTTTTTAAATTATTTTTTATTATGTATTTTCAACCTAAAAGTTTTTTCAATTATTTTGGTTATGGACATAATAATCAAATGTATAATAAAATATTATTAAATAATACTTGTTATATATTTTATTGCTCCGTCTTTGGAAGAACGTAGGTAGTGTTCAACCCATAAGTTTGGATCTTATCTACATTCTTAAATTAATTTGACATAGTGCACAATTGTTAAAACATCTACAAAAGGCTATACGTTATCACACGTAGCACGCGTATGTACGGTATACAATTGTCAAGCGTATCCACTTCAAAAAGTGCAAAAAAAATTAAAAAGAGAATTGTTAATTTCCCTATATTATAAGGTACCATCATTATCTTATCAGTCGTAGGACGTCCACTGGTGGATGTAGGCCTCTCCGAGTGATCTCCAATAGTAACGGTAAAAAGCGGCTTGGGTTCAGTGCGATCCAACGGTTTTAGTCAGATAGCAATAACAATAACATCTTCCAAATTATTTGCTGTGTAACATTAAGAATATTTTCATATTATTCGATTATTGACACGCATAATATTGTAAGTTACATTTAAGTACTGTTTTATAACTTACATATTTATTGAAACATTGGACAAATTTAATAGACATTTAATAACATCGTAAATGCGTTTTCCTTCTTTTGATTCTATTCTTTTATCTAGTTCGGCACATAATCAAGCTGTAATAAACTCATTGTACAATTCAATTTGTGTTAAACTCAAAATTTCCCAAAACACAATGTTAACCAAATCTGATTAATCCCGATACGCTAAATGAACAAAGCGAAACAAAAAGGAAAAATGAAACAATCAAGCCTCAATAACAAATACACGATGATCCGCACATACTTCATCATTAAGATGACAATCTTCATAAATGGAAAACGCAAAATCATTTGCATTCATACAAAAATGAGATTACGGTGCGTTATTTAAATTCAGTTCGGGCCGCAATTTCGTTCCTCAATTCGGCATTTATAAAATATGAATCGCACATCGTAATATCGTTTATAATGAATGAATTTATAAAAATTCTTCTACATCAATATAATTAATAATGAAAAAATAACCTCTAGAATTATATAATGATACCTCTACTTATCCAGGACATGTTGTGATAGTACCCAAACTTATTTTGCCAACCCAGCCAAGATTACTTCTATCATTCATAGACTATTTTTATATTGTATCTTATATTTTTATTGTAACATAACTATTCAAAGATCGTTCTTAAGTAGTTTAATATCATTTGTAAAAAACATAAGTAGAAAAAATCTGCTTGAATTTGAAACCCAAGAAAAACCTTGCTTTGCCCGATGGTTAACGCGTAGATAATGCCACTAAGCATTACGTTCGCAATACGTACGTACAACATTGTATAAAGTATATGTAAATGTAAAAATAAATAAAACTTACTTAAGTTTTCTTTGTATAAATTGCTTTGTCATTTTACGGTAAGTTACAAGCGCATTGTATAGTTGTAATTAAAAGATAATATTAGGTTAAGTAACAATCAAAATATTGCTCGAAATATAAAATAAGTACATATACAATTCTCTGGTATTCCTTTACTATAATTTGGAGGATGACAATTCAGTATAAGCTGGGGGTTGTTAGAGATCCCCTTTAAGCAGCACCTGTCCCCTTAAGTAAGAACAAGTCATCTATGTCCAGTTAATAATATGTATGGATATTTCAAACCGTTCCTATTCCACGCTCGTTATCTTTACGCATTACACGGACTCTAAACTATTAACAGATTCTGTTATATCAATAAAATTATTGCACAATCAAATTCTCACGAGTGTTACACTTCCTTCCTTATTAGTCAGATGTTTCGGCAACAAGCGCTAATTGAATGGATTCAAATGCGAAACAAGGATAGACAATCACGATGCGTGAATCGATAACGCCCGATTAACTTTACGATTAATTATTTTAACACTGCGTCAAAATTGAAATGGTTCGGTAGTGATCCGTTGGTAATAATTCAATGTTCGTTATTTATTTGTTACTGCAATAATTTGCGAATTGTCTTGTTTGCTCATTTAAAAATGCATATATTTTTTTCGGTGTACACTTTAAGTTATAGAATAAGTAATACTATTATGTAAAATATATATTTTTTTATTCAAAATCCAGACAACGAAGCGTACGCTCAAAATACCCTTCTAATTTATCGAACCATATAAAAGTGTTCGCAAATAGCATTTGAATCTAATGAGATTAAGCGTAATTCTGTTAGAAGCAATAATTTAATCAGGCATTTAAAAGTAATCAATCACAGCTTTGTATCTCTGACATGTGCTAGAGGTAAACATGGTACGCTATGACGCATGTCAGAATTAAGTCACGCTTGTGTTTTGACGTGAAAATAAAAGTTAAAGTTCATCTTGACGTATTTAGGCGCCCACGATAGAAAACCAATTAAATTAAGCCAACCATTTAACCATTGTGGTTAAAAGGTTATTTAGGAACTTTATTTGAAATAAAGTACCTATGATATGTATTTTATAATATTTTAATTGCTTTTGTTAGAGAACTAACATTTTGTAATTTAATTAATGGACTTACCTTGATTGATTTGACAGGATTTGGTGGTAGGACCTCCTCAAATTTGGAAAAGAAAATTGTTCCGCACTCAACAGCAGCAAAATATTATCATGTTAGCACAAAACACTATTATTGCGCACTGGTACATCACAATGAAAAATCCATTAAAACTGAAAAGGCCAAAACAGAAAGTTCCAGTAGTAAAAAAAAAGTTCGCGCACGCAAATTCAAAATTCGAACGCGCGCGCCCGTGCGTACGCGATGCGTGAATCGGGCGGTTCGTTTTTTAAACCGTCTCCGAGGCTCACTCGGATGTGGTCCGTATGTGACTGTATACTCATCTTGCACTTCACGATCACCGAAGAAGATACATCTCCCATCTCGTTCTCGCGTGCGCGCGCGCACTATCCCCGTCCCCTTCACTTATTATCAGAGGTTAAGCCTTGCTCATCAGTCAGTCGGCACGCGGACACCGGGTGGGAAGGCCGCATTCAAAATTTACAGTTACTTTCTCAATGCGTTATAGGTCCATAAAACACGTACTGTATGGTTGCGAGCAACTATTTTGTTCGATTGTCGCTGCGTCTTGATAATTTATTTGTTTGGTCTCACTGCACAGGCGCAGGTGACTGCTCTTTCGATATTTATTGATCAGTCAGAGGCGCGCCGAGAGTTGCGTTGTTAAAGTTCATTCCAATTGGAATACAAATTAGCATAAAAAAGTAGGTCAAAGTTCAAAAGAATGACAATTAATTTTTATGTTGACGCGAAAACTAGATCGACCGCCAAAAATGTGGTGCGTCGAAATGTTTGATCGTTGACCAATCGGGTGTTCGCAAAATGACAAGCGTGCTAGATCATTCGCTTAGATCGACGGCGCCAGCGCAGCTTCTGTTACGATTGGTGTGTCGACCGCAAGCCCCGCCTGGACCGTTATAGGGGGGCATTGACTGCCCTAAAGTGGGGGTTCATTGGATCACGCGGGGAGGGGGGCCGCGTGACATATGCCAAGTACGAAGTAATTAATGCTATTGGGCATAATTGTACATATTGGGGCAATGTGACCGCATTACATGAGTGATACGTCACTGTGTTTATTATTGGTATGGCGTTGGATTTATGTTAATATGTTACTTGTATAATTTTGCAGTTCAAAAGAAAAACAGCGTGAAGTATACTTTCTTTGACTTATAGCATTATTAAAAGAAAATAGAAATAAATAATCGGTCTTACTCATTTACCAAACAGTAATATGATGATAAAAGAGAAAAGGAAGAAACTAAATTAATTTAAGAAAAATATAGCTAAAATAAGAAATATGCAATAATTATATTGATATGACAGTTATCTAAAAAGCACAGTTTTAAGACAATTAATAAATATTTAAAGATAAATGTAGAGCGTTAAAAAATTTTCAATTAACTTTATGAGTCGCAACAAAATCTCTCTCGGTTATTTATAATATATATATATCACTGTATTTTTTTACCAAATGATTATTTAATTATAATTTGCCTTACATGGAGTACTTTTAAAGGAACAAAAAACAATTAACTATATTTTTCTTATTTAGGTTTCTTTTACAAACATTAATTATATTTTAACTATATAATATTAACTTTATTTTTCTTTTAATACAGTGTAATGTTATTTGGAAATCTTGTGATTGCTGTCAGATATGCTTTGCCTTTTCTTTCTTAAGGAAAATCTGGCAAAGTTACAAATAATATTTAAATAAAATAAACACACGCCAATTCTAAAACTAGGAAAAAAGGCATATTTACCGCAGGAAAAAAATATTAAAAACATGTTATTCCACTAAACCAAATTACCCATCCATTTGAGTACCTTTGTGTGTTTACTGACTAGCAAGTCAATAATAACTAGTTTTATCCAGTATTAGCTCATTCGTACACCACTCGGTTTCGAAATAGGTGCCCGCAGGTCAAAGGGTTCACGATGCACAATTTTATGGATACGGTCAGCAGATGCAATAAGATATTTATGTGTACTCGACTTAGACGGTGTGCAAATTGCATATGAATTAAAATATTACATGACTGCAACTAATAAACTAAAACTTCTTACCAAAAACATAGATGTTATTAAATGCCGTCAGAAATAATTTTGTTTTTCTAATGACCCCATCTTTAATCATTTATTTTTCTGTTTAAAGTGTACCGTAAGTGTACTTATTTCCAACCGTGCATGTAATATATGAGAGCTGAGATTCTCTATAGCTACTAGCTATAATCCAGTGCAATCTACAAACTAAAGTCAATTTCTGAGTAACGACTATTTGATAGTATAAAATGGCTACCTACTAAACTAAGGTAGTAATTTATAAGAGATAAGGCTGTGAGGTACCGGCAGAGTGGAATAGTACCCTCACCCTGCACCAGGTGCCGCAACAGGTGATTAAAGTACCAGAACTAATAAATGGCGGTATATCCATCTGAAACAGAGTAGCTTAAATGCACAGGGGAGATGGACATTAGTATCCCCATCGCAAAAGCTACGCTTTGCGATTGCCAGCACGCTTAACCAGCGCGGCAATTATGGGCATTGGACTTTCAATGGCTAATATGGTTAAATGATTTTTTTTATTCAATAGCTATCGACATAATTACCTCACAGGCCTCTCATTCAGATTACAGGGTAATGTAACATTACAACCTGAGTTTACAAGGTTCGGCGATGAACTTTTTCTATCTAACAAATATATAGAGTAAACTACTATCTCTGCCTACCTACTAATAAATATTACTAAATTAAAAGCTCAAAACATACTTATTATCATTATCATAGCAGCTACAAAACGTCCACCGCTGCACAAAGGCCTGCCCGTAACCTTCGAATAAAGCTTCGCGACGGGCATGCTGCTACCCATCTCCAACCTAATATCTTCACAATAGTAGAGTGGCATACAACCTGTTGCATTGGGGCAATATAATCGTATCGTCATAATGGGTATTTCTTCTATCTTTCATCACTAACGGCTCTTGGTTCAGGTCTCAGAGAATTGGTGTTTAGTTAGATTAAAAGTATTATATTATTTATCTGTTGTCTGATAAATGTAAGACAAATTATTTAAGCGTCTAAACTCGCATTCAGTTCAATGAGATGTTGCGTCAATTTATTTTTCCTGAGATATTAATAGACAATACTTAATCAGTAGTTAGCCACCACTCTAAGCTGATTGAGCTCTACGCTCTACACTGCAGGGATGGCAAGCAGCACACCACCACGTTTCCCCAGCGCGGAAATTATGCCCAAAATTATCCCTATATGAAAGAGGCCTAGATCTAGCAGTGAATATTCTACGGCTTATGTCGCATACTTTACGTTAACTGTCCTTCTGAACTCCCATCGAACAAACATGTGAAAAACTTTAAATAAACTGCGTCGAAAAGTAATTATTTAAAGCTTAAACTAGAACTTGACCTATTTAGAAATGCAGAGCTTTGAGTATGTAATCTGCCACTTACCGCAAATATTAATAATAAATCTTATACCTAGATGAATAAAGCGTCCCATTCTACAATCAGGACTACAGAACTTAACCAAACCTTGCAACAACAACACAGCTTAAATAGAAAAATAATTTTTGACGTAAGGTTTTACTCAGTTTTATTTGTCTATGTATATTTCAAAACCCATTGAAGATATTGATAGATAGTCCGACATTTATTTATTTAAATATAAAATCTCTAACATGTCAAATACTATTTTACATTTTAAACATTGAAAGTAATATAATTATAACTAAGTATGATAGAAAATCACAATCAAAAAATGAAACAATTGAAAGTCTTTGATCAGTCTCTCGGTGTAACAATGTAGACTTTGAGAATATTTTATAATATTAATACAGATATACAGAACAGTATTTTGTAGAGTATAGTCGAGAGAGAGAGAGAGAGAAAGAAAAGAAAGAATGGTGTGATAAGAGATCAACGTGGTGAATTGATGACGTTGTAACAACAATAGAGAAAGTATTAAAGTTGAAATGGTTTGGAAATGTAAAATGGATGGATCAATGTAGAAAAACTGTATTATTATATTAAACAGAAGTGAATGGAAGAGTTGGTATAGGACGACCTAGGTAAGAGTTATTAAAGAAGGGCCAGGTCAGAAGTCCCAAGAATAAACGAGCGTTTATGAAAGGACTAATGCGAGTAATGGAAGCGAGAGAGGTATGCCAAGATCGTAGAAAGTGGAGATCCATAGTCCCATGAGGCACAGGCGTCATGTATGTAGTCGAGATAAATGAAGAATAGGCAAATCACAACCCAGCCTGGTTCAACTATTTAACTTAACTTGTGGAAGTCCTAACGCGGTGACTAGGGTATGACGATCAAATATAACCACGCTATTGTTGTATTTAATTAATATCAACTTAATGTTCACTACCAATATCTATCTTTATTATTGCTTACATGTTCATTCCACATATGGACATATATTAAAAGACTTCATTAAAATCAATTCACAAACGTTGTC
Organism: Heortia vitessoides; assembly: GCA_020976665.1. NCBI lineage: Eukaryota > Metazoa > Arthropoda > Insecta > Lepidoptera > Crambidae > Heortia > Heortia vitessoides. The sequence goes on from JACJUM010002971.1 coordinate 6,626,756, forward strand.
ATCGTTGTCGTCGTTCGTATTTATAATACTTGAGCAAAATACAATTATATATCCAACTGTTTATTATATGTCACAGTATTTGAAAATAGGAAATTGCCTAATGAAAATCTTTATATATATATACATATCACAATAAACATTGAACCGATTTAATAGTTATCATTACCTAACATAAGTAATAAATTTGTATTATATTTATATTTACAAGGTCTAATTGCTGTAAATTTCAATATTACGTCAAATAATTTTTATTAGATAACGATTCATGACTAGAGACATTTTATTATTTTACCAAAATCTTAAACTTCGGGTGTTAACAAAGGACTTTGAAGGTTTCATCGTTTTGTGCTATTATCATCATATCTTTTGTTAGACTTCCACTGCTGAACATAGATCTTTCTAAAAATGAGATAATTTATACCGTGCAATCCCTGAGAATGGGGAAAATTTGCCAGTGCATTTAAGCTACGCTTTACGTATACGATACTGCTATCCGTCGGCTCTCGAACCTCAATCGCAGTCGTTAGGACACCTGGTCCAGGGGAGGGTCTACTCTACTCTGCCAGTACCCGAAGATTAAGTTATTGGTTGGTGCCGGCATTGAAGTGATTTTAAAAATAAATCTAAATGAAATACTAATATTTTTTATATATTACTAAAAAGAACAAAGAAAATTTATAGTACACGTCACTTTTGCTAAAATAAGCAATAAAAAATATAAAAATAATAATAAAAATCTAACACGTCGTCAATCAAGTGATTTAAAGATATTAGTCTCTCTCACACTTAAAAAAAAAATACAAGAACAAGCACAGTATTTTTTGCGATAAAATAGATGAGAGTGAGGCAAAACGGATGCTGATTGTAAAAGCCTTATCCCAAGTCTCATTACTGTGTTATTAGAGAAATAAATAATAAATATATGAAAGTCATCATAAATATAACCGACGTCACTAAATCAATTAAATTACGATCACAAAACGTCTCTAATATTTTAATTTGCCCAATTTTTATTTGGATCGTTCATATTTAATAATGAAGAGTGTTGTATATAAATTGAATTCTTAAAAATTACGAGCCTTTTAATTTTTTTTAGATTCGATTACATCTAACTCTACTCTCAAAAGAATTGCTAAATGTTATTGCTGTAAATCGATGTATGTCTACTGACATAGATCTCAAAATATGTCTGAAAGGACCGGTGATAGAGCCTGGTCCACTTAGAACCTGAAAAATGTTAAAAATAAGCTGGATTTTATAATTTTGAGAAAGTCAGTCTATAATTTAGTTTACATTTTTAGATAATCGGTAAACGGTGAGTAAAGTTTCAAAATGGGGTATAGTAGAACTCCTATAAGAAAATATGTATAATAAGTATTTTTTATAGGTTAATACCCTAATTAATCTTATTGGCATTGTACATGTCGTTGAAACTTTATTAAGAGATTTTGCAGTCTTCTCAAATTCACCTGAAATAAAAATTATCTCATATTTTGGGTTTCACTTTCCTTTTTATATTTTAAATTTTGGCTTATTATTAAGTAGGAATAATTTTGACTGGCCCGATGGCGCAGATGGTTGTGATTCTATCTTGTGCGCCAAAGGTCGTGGGTTTGATTCCCACCCACAGTAAATATTTATATGATGATATTTATGTTTATTATGTGTCTTGGTGTTAAATATATGTATTTAAAGTATTTAAGAAGTATATTTGTGATTTGTCTGTTGCCTGGCGTCCATAACACAAGTGCTTTAAGTGACTTTCCACAGAGTAAGGTCAATGTATGAGATGTTGTGAGAATTTATTAATTAAACACCAATCCATATTTTCTGAATATCAAGCTGCTTTTATTAATATAAAGATAGAAGAATAAAATAAAAAAATAATACTTTCAGCGAACAACTGTTATAAGAAGTTACATTTATCTTTCAAAATGACACTCGAAATAAAATCTCATCTGACAGAATTGAACATTATTTGAATTTTTACTAATGTCTATTAGATTTACACCACATCAAAAGCTAGGAGACACTCCTTACTATCTCCAATCTCAACGTCAGGGACAAAGCGATAAATCACCGCGTGCTAACTGCACATGCTTCTGCGCATGCATGCACTCGCTAGTTCTGCATGCTGCTAAGAGATGGCGTTAGCTGTCTCGAACTTGTGGTTTATGACCTAGTGTGCAGAGATAAGTATTTCCTTATTAACTTTGAAACTTCATTCGTATAGAATTTGTATATATATTGTAGTAATATCATAGTAATAAGACGTACTTAGTGAAGGTATTAAAGTGTGAATAATTATGGTACAATAATATGAAGTTTAGAATAATAAATTGTACATGATTAAACTTGTACCTACTGTATTTATTATCTATAATTCGTTTGTTACTAATTTCTGGTTCATCATTACACTCCTTTCTTCTATGAATTGAGCATAATTAAACCTATGTAGTAAAATAAAAAAAAATCATACAACAAGCTATAAAAAAAGAATTAAATTCGGTTCGAATACATCCTCCTATTTTATGTGATTTTTTAGTGATTTTTCATATTCCTATTAGGCTTTAACTTTGGTATTATATATAAATATTGCTATTAATACAAGTAAATAAAAAGAAGATGACATTATATACTTTATAAAATATATGTCTGTTGATTAAATCCAAAGACACTTGCTTTCAACGGTGTTATTAACAAAGGCACCAGTTCGTTTTATACAGTCACGTAGAGGCAACAGCGTTTTTAGAGCGGGTCGATCGTCCTACGCCGCAATAAACCGAGCCGCAGAAATGCAACGAACAAAACAAAACTACTGAAACGAAGGACCGTGTGTGGTACAAATTACATAGCAATAGCCTTATGATTTCCTTTTGATGTTAAAAAGTAAATGTAATTAAATAACAGCTACATTTATATGATATCTCCATACTTTGGCCTGACTCCGGAATAAGTAGCATAAAGTACTTCTTTTGCCTACATCAGACAGTTGAGTAATAAAAATGATAATAATTGATCGATCTTTTAACGGCTTTAAAACGCTGTCTTCATCCGTTTATTTCTTCATGATAATATTTAATATTGCTTACATTGCGGTAATCATTTTAATAAAAAAATATATTACATAAACGTATTTTAAATCATAAAAAAATATAGATATTGAATAATGAACGCGTAAATGTTAGTTTTTTTTACAAATACTAATATAAATTTAACATCATAATTTTTTACTTAGTTGTTACAATTACAATATTTTGTGCAAGGCTAAGGATTTGTTTCTGTTTTTTTGTAAAGTTTATTTATATATTTTCATGTTATAACAAATCGATGATAATCAAACTATCGAATTGCAAATAAATATATTTGAATTGCAAAATAAACAGCTTTCTATCAAATACATGTGAATTTACATTCATGTAATTTACAATAGTCATTAAAAATTTTGGTGTATGCTTGCTTCTGAAATCTTGAAACTATTTTAAAGGTATTACCTCTAGCTAGTGTTAAAGAGCCCTAGAAACTGTAAACAGAAGACCACTTAATTAGGATGTGTATAATAACACCAGCATTCACATAACATGTCGATAATCAGAAATAATAATACTAAAAAAATTACAATTCAGAAAACCCTATTCCCCCCCTAACCCCCATTAGTAATGTACTGTAGTGACGGAGAAAAGCACCTCCTCTTGTATTAGGTATCTTAAGAGGCAACTGAGGTACCAGAACCGATAGATGGTATATAAATTGGACAGCGTAACTCAAATATATATAAGATGGGGCAGCAGCATTCTCACTGCGATGATACTAGCAAAATTTCGCCTTATTCGTGGAGGGCTATTTCTAGCAGAGGACATTTTGGAATCCCTTAGATGATGAGAACATTTTTATTCTTTCTAATGTAAGTTCAGAATCATGAATACGTAACTTGTCTAATGAAAAAAATATATATCATAGACATAAATAATAAAACAAAAGAAAGAGTGCTATAAATCAACCAGTCAGGAAACCACCTCACCTTCACCATACATCAGACTTAGCATGTAAACTGATCATGCAATAAGCCTGCGGCTTGCACCACCGCAGAAAGAAACAAAGAGCGGTAAACTTAGTCACAATTTAATGTCCGTGTAAACACGCTGTTTATGCCCCGGATATCAGCGTGAAGATCGCCCGGTCTCGTCAGGGCATTAAAACTTTATTGGTGTCATGCCCACCAATTACCCGGATACAATGTAATGTGATCAGCTGAGTTACATCCTTAATTAAGATTGCTAGATTTTATCTCATATGATCGATATTGGTCAATGTACTGTGAAAATCTATGAGACTATCTCAAATGCTATATGAGTTGAAGCAGTAGCGAAATAAATTTATCTATATTTTATGTGCAACACAGGAAATATATATATTTAAACAGCTTGTATTATATTAGACTACATACATATTTACACAGTTTCCTGCACATAATAGACTAGATAACTTTGTTCCAATTTAGGTATTTAAGCACCAAAATGTATTATAAATTAGGGTTTCTTCTTGTTTAATAACTTTATTATTATTAGAAAATGGTTTGAATGAGTTTGGCAGCTACTGACTTGTCCATTAAGCCGTGGGTTAGTCGTAGAATATGACAATACCGCAATGTGTCGGTAGAGGCGATTAAGGCACCATAACTGACAGAACTGTATATCCATCCTGAAAACGACAAAAAACTACGCTTTGCGCTAGCCACCTGCTCGCCGTGACAACTTTGGGCAACAATCTCAAAAAAATATTGACGAACTCGATACCGCATTTGGTAATTTGTTTTATGAGCCAGAGGTTAAATTACCCTATTGTGTAATATCCGTGACACTAGTACCTTTGCGACTTATTTTGGGATTATTGATTTGATGTTGTGTGATTATTATCTATTCATAGTATATAATCGTGACGTCTGCTCACTTTGGTACTTCATTTTAATGCCAATAATCCCCTAATGTTCAAATGCGAAAAAAAACATCAGTTATAAATTATTTAAACAAGCGAGTCTCTAGGGATATTAAACAAAACTCTCGACAAGTCACCAATCTTAAAAAATGAATGCGTTGAAACTTATAATTTAAACGATATTAATAATAAAACTATATCATATTACATTATAACAATATTTGCAACATCTAAAACTTTCTTGGTTTATTTTATTTCTCCAAACTATGCAATTTAATAAAATTGCGGTGTTTAACCTTCATTTTTTTCTAACCTTCAAACTGAGAATATCCGATTCATAATGTCAACTTTTCATCAAAATTTTAGATATCAGTTAAATTATAATAACTAAATTTAACAATATAAGCTAAAAGTATAAGTAAAATATTAATAATAATTAACAGCGACAGAATTAAATCGTAACAGGAAAACACTATATCCATATATAAAAATTTATCCTAATTTTCTTGGTCACACCATCACGCTTAAACGGCTGGACCGATTTCACTATTTTTTTTCTTGTTGTGTTTGTTACTGTCAGGAAATTTTTCTTATGAATGATCTGATGACTATTTTATTGATGAGAATTAAATTGAATACGAATTGATGTAATAAAGAAACAAATGTGTATTTATTATTCTAATGCTTTATGATATAATCTTATTTTTTTTTCTTGCGCGTGTATAAATAGTTTTATTAGTATTCCGACAGGGGAACAGGCTACATGTTTGTGGCATCATTCTTGAAACATATGAATTTTCAAGATTGATTCCACGAACATTTAGCGACTGAGATTAACTTATCGACATTACGATTATACCAATTTGAATTAATTATTCATCGTTAAGACAGGACATCGTCTGTGGGGTCAACCAGTATTGAAATTAAATAGCGGTCAAAACATTGTGGGAAATAAAAGTGAAATAGCAGACATTAAATATTATAGTATAAAATGTGTCCAACTGCACTATGTCTGTTTTCAGACTCATAAAGATTATAGAGATTAGGATAAAATCTAACAGTTAAAATTAAATGAAGATATATTAACAAGGCGTACACGCAGCGAAATAAAACATTTACGATTCATAAAGTTTATGAGACACTAAAATGCTTGCAAAAAGTGATATGAGGTATTCAAAAATTACAGCTTTTGTTAACTTGTGATGGAGTCAAAGGTTAGGTTGGAGCAAATACCGTTTTTTAGCTGACGAATAGAGTTATTGTTCTTGTGGGTTACATACACTAGAAGACATTTAATGCCTTTAAACAGCGTCTTAGAATGCGTCTATATTTCGCTTGCACAATTCACCGGAATAGCGCCAATAGTAGAAAAGGTTGTATCACTTCCTGAAACTATTAATAATTGTGAAGATGGTAGAGTTTACCTCAAGTCTCACTTTTAGTAGACTAGTCCAGCAGAACTTGGCAGTTAGGATATTCTGTCGCTAATGTGGATGGAGCCCAAAAGGCCGGCTGCATAGGACAGAAATATTGTGCTGTGCAAAACTTAATTCCACTATCATGAAGAGGAGTAGGAGTATAGAATAGGATTCGGAGCGTTTGTCCACTATGGTATTATAATGGTCTTATCCCGGAGAAGAGAATTCTGGGATGATTCTCCCAAGGATACTTATGTCCCCAAGATACATGCCCCATGCTTCAATTAAAGACATTTTATTGAGCTACTAGCTCGTCAAAACTGTAAGCATGAAAACTAGTTAGTTTTCAACAAAATTCTCATCAAATTTCCTCTAGAATTTATCGGTGCCCAGGTTTTGTGTGCTCTATAAACTCGCATGTCGTCATCCCAGAATGTAGAGCAATAAATAGGAGACATAATCGTTAATTTTACAACCGAAGGTCAGCATGAATTTTATTGTTGGACTGGTGCATTCATGCGGGTTTCGATCAAAATAAAACACCGACTGGGTTCGAGGTCTAAAAAATGTCCAAGTATTTTGGGGTTCTGCGAACTACTGAGATATTTTTATCATCTCGTTGAAATTAATCCTTGAAATCTTTCTTAAATATTTGCAGTATGACAAGAAAAAAATTGCACATAAAATAAAAAATAAAAGAAATGACAATTTTTGGTAGTTTTAATATAAGTTTTAAACATGTAAATTATTTCGACAAAAATATTATTTCGACAAATGAGGCTGTATTTATCTTTTGTACCATAAAAAACAATTATACGCAAAATATTTAAGTTATTTTAGACATTTAATAGTAAAAGCAAGTGAAGAATTGGGACAAGTTGATTTTAATTAGAAAAATAACTTACTCCTTTGATGGAAATCAATCCAGAATAATCTATAGTTCCATTAGTCTAACAAGTTCTCTAAAAATATACGGCTTCCTCTGGAGTAAGTCCAATCAGTATTGTCCATTCCGCCCACACATCCCTAAGGTTTTTTGCGATCCATATTTTGATAAATGATCCGTATCGCACGCTACACATTTTATCGTTTTTGGGGCATTCTTTTGTACTGTGTGAGACGCCTTTTGTATGGATTCAATTCTTGTAAACTCAGCCATTTGCATTTTTGTTTATTTTGTATTGAAATACTGTGTAAGAATAATGCCCTTCGCAATGATATAATGGTATAAAAATATATTTTTTTGTTAAATAGTCGTTTAAAAATGACATTTGAGAGTATCGATCAGGCAATGGCCAAAGCTTATCTCCAATTTTTATTTCCAAACGTGACATGTATGTAAAACTGTTTATTTTTAAAATCTGTTTATATAATAGACAATAGTTTTATGGTAGTTCTGTAATGATAAATACATTTAAGTTAAAAACATTAAATAGTTTAAATGGTATGAGGTATACATGTATATTAAGTTAACTGTTAGATATGTGTAAAAATGACTGCATTTCCATTGGTTATAGATCAGATGCAAGTAAATAGACTTATTGCAGAAATTAATTTTCCTTGCATTTGTTACTGTCCCGAGAAAGAAACAATGAAACGAAAATATCCAGAAAGATATTACTTCCTTCAATGTAACCTTACGTTTTCGTTAATATAAACTTTTTTAAGCTAACCTTATGGGTTTTGAGAAAACTGTCCATCATTAGACAGGTGGCCTGATTGACAGAATCTTTGCTGCTTATATCGTTTAAAATATGTACTAGTATATAAACGTTTAAAGATACATTTACAAAACAGAAGAACTACTGTAGGGTCAACTAATGCAATATGAGATAGTATATGAGTTTAACATAAAATATTGTTTAGATAGTAAATTAAAGTGTTTAATTTCATTAATTCATCTTTTTAATTTAATTCTGAAATATAAATCAGAAATAAAAATAAAATTTAATTGCATTTATGCTAAGAATCAGCGTCATTTCATCAATTGTACCTTCTTATATTCATCTTTTTAAGTAAATTCTAAATTATTTACTTGCCCGCCCCCTTAATACCATATTTCTACAAATATGTAATAATCAGGATTAACCTTGCGGTAAATAACGTTTTACTTCGTTCTTAAGTTCTTTACCGTAAGGTTAAACTCAGGCTAAGTTTAACTTATAGTAAAGATTTTTTTTATTGTATATCACTTTTACACGATTATACATCATACATCAATGGCGCAGATGGTAGTGATCCCATCTATTACGTGATAGGTCGTAGATTTGATGCCCACCTTGAGCAGATATTTAATATTAATATGATAAATATTTATACTTTTTTGTGACTGACTGTTATTTTAGTTATATGTAGGTACTTAGTAGTAGTATAGTACTAGTAGGTATTATATTTGTAATTCCTCTGATGTCTACTATCTCTAACACAAGTTCTTTAAGCTAATCGTAGAGTCAGGTCAACTGTCATGTGAATTTATTTATATATCAACATCTCATTAGATACAAGACTGCAGCGGCTCGAGCAGCTGTCTATGCAATCAAAGGATCTGTACAAATCTAACGAACTTATAAGTAACTATAAAGTATTTGAACCTATTCTCAAACACTTGAATCGCAATACGTATCTGTCAAAACAAAAAAAAAGTACAATACACGCAAGCCCATGACAAATGATACACAAAATACGTTCGCAGTCCACAGAAGCGTATTGGAGTTATTGTGAAACATTGTGACTTTGTGACGAACAGTTGCTGTAACCATGACAGATAACGCTATCATTGACACCATCACCCTTAATGTTTAGGTTGAAGTGACAATGAGACAGTGAGTGAGGGGAAGTAGCGGAATAGTTTGAAGATGCAACAACAACTAACTTATTTACAGTAATATCTTATTTTAATTACAAATAACTAGCTCAAATAAGACTGTATATTTCATATATTTAGATATATTAATCACTCTGATAGTTTAAAAAAAGAACAAAATATATTAAATAAAAGAGGAGTTTATATTTAAGAGTAATTAGAGGAAGAGAGAGAGAGAGGGAGAGATATATAAAATCTCAAACTTAACTTACTTTTTTCTACTGAAAAGAATATGGTTGTAGTATAGTGGCAATTGTAAAGTGTAGCTTCATGACATGGATTGCTTCCCGCCCTTGTTGTGTTTGAATATACCGCCCTCTGTCAGTTCCAGTATCTTTGGCGGACTTTTAAGAACCTTATGGTATTCTACTCTACCAGCACCCAAAGGCTCAACACATTTCACACACAAGGCTCATGAATGTATTATAAGGCATATATTATATTATACAAGGGTCTGGATGCATTTCAAATCATTTAACTTCAAATCTATTAAATTGACTTCCAAATAGATATTAATTATAGAGTCAATGTTTCATAAAAATTATGTGAACTTATATTCATTGAAGAATAATTTACTTAACAATATTAAATTTATATAAATATTATTTCTCGACTGACAAATAATTAGACATGTTTAGTTTGTTAAGTTAGCTCTTTTATTTTTGGCAAGCCGGAAAAGATTACTACTAAAAGGTAAAACTAATATTGATTATTCGGATTCATTCTATTCATTCGCATTACGTATTCATCCTGCGTACCCCGCGGCCGATCAGCAGGTCGGAGCGGGACCGATGGCGCGCCTGAGGGCACCTCTAGAGGCTCGACCTAGGCTCGGGCCTCCGTCGTTGGAGTTGAATTTAACTATGAAATTTCAGCAAAAGAGGACGGACAGATTGAGCCCGTCAGCTCTAGGGCTGTCGGTTATCGCTCGTGGGGGCAGGGACTGCACGCGTTTGTAGTGTAGTGATTATAGCAATAACTACTGTTAAGGTAGATTTTAAAATTTGGAATTAAGCCTTTTAAATAACTATGTACAAATCAACTGCTTATTTAAATTATAGGCAAAATTTATCGTAATTCTCTATGGAAATCGCTTTTTCCTGTGTCTTGAAACTAACTGCTACTCGTAAACCGCTTGCGTTAAATGGACAATGAAAACATAAGTGGGGGTCTGTTGGACCCCGACTATATTTACAACAAAAACTCGTCAATATTTTGAACAATCATATCCGTGACCGTACCAATGGTTATTTATCATTGTGACCGCAATGATAAATAACCATTAGTAACATAATATATTTTTTATGGATTAACACACTAAATTAGGTTTAGGTTGATTAGCTGTTACCGACAAAGTAGATAAGTACTTCCTTCTGCACTAGGTGCCGTGACAGGCAACTAAAGTGCCGGAACCAACAGTCTTCAAAATCTCCATCTGAAATAGGGTAGTTCAAATGCAATAAGGCGGGAATGGGCTGCAGCATTCCCGTTCCTAAGCTACGGTCTGATACTACCAACACACCTGCTCAGCGTGGCAATTATAGACTATATAGGAAAATTTTGCTATTAATGGTTTTTTATACGTAAATAAGCTATAAGACAGGCATAACACGATAATGGCATTCAATATCATATTTCATTTAGGTACATATATTAGTTATAACAAACAAAATGATAATAATTGAAATCTAGGTCACCGCTTAGTTCACAAAAGAATGTGTGTTACAGGATTAATTTTTGGTTTTGTTTGCCGGGCCCGATGGCGCAGATGGTGATCCTATCTTGTGCCCCAAGGGTCGTGGGTTCGATTCCCACCCAGGAACAAATATTTATATCATGATATTTTTGTTTGTTCTGTGTCTGGGTGTTTAATATATGTGTTTAAGTAGTATATTTGAATTCCTCTGTTGATTGGCGTCCGTAACACAAGTGTTTTAAGCGACTTACCACAGAGTCAGGTCAATGTGTGAGATGTTGTGAGAGAACATTTATTATTACACATAATTATAAAATTAACGGTTGTTTTCAAACACACACAAAAAATCAAACACCATAAAACTACTCTTTTAACAGCTTTATGACAAGGTTTATTTAACTATTAACATTTTTTGTTTGATGTTTTATTTACCTTTTAATGCTTACCTTGGTAGGTAAAGTTAATTAAGCCGCGTTGTAAAGCCGTTAGAAGAGTAGTTTTATTATGAGTAGCGAACGCGTAAATGTTGGAAAATATTGATATTTTACTACTGCAAAAATTATGTCGGTTGCTTTTGGAAAACAACAGCAAAACTATCCACGTTTTAATCCAGGATTTAAAATTACTTAAACATTGTTTATGCAAAATGTGGTAACAATCCGTTCAGTCGATTCAGCGTGATATAGATTCAGAATTGTTAATCCTGACGTGATGATGATGACTCACTCTTGATGAAGAAAGGTCCTCAAATGTGGAGAGAAAAGTGTTTATTATAAAGTTGAATAATTCAAAACTAGCGGATATTCTCCGTGTTTTTTAAAATAACTAATCGTTTTGTAAGTTTCATATGCACTTCCTTGTGTACCTACAAAATATGAGTAAGGTTTTTTTTCTCACTTATAACACAAACCTAAATAACTATGTACAGATAATACGTTAGCATAAGCAACCTAAACTAAACTAACGTTCTGTGCACTAACAAAAATTTTTAATTTCCACATTACTAACATAAATTCAAGTAGAATTTATTTGAACTTTTGCGCCGTATTCGTTGGTTCCAGAGACAAAACTGGCTGCCTTTAACATTAAAACCTCAAAGAGACATAAAAAAAACAATATTAAACAAATTAACACTAAAATATAACAGCTCTAAATCGATATCCACTCAAACGTTTCCAAAAACCATTAACTGCAGTTAACCGTCACCGCCTACCAAATATAGCTATTGTCAACCATCTGCTCACGGTTGGGTTTCGCAGACCTATAGGCCCCACGGGCCTAAGGGGCCCAAGCCAGGTGACGATTTTTATCAGATTATTGATTGCGTGTGATTTTTTTGATGAAACAGAATGAAGTTGGCCAACGGTGTCCATGATTTGTCTTTTTGTATAATATGAAAAGTGGTTTATAAAAAAATATTTCAAAAGTAATTTAATAAGTTATCTGTCGTATTATAACATAAATGTCGAAAACGAACGTTTTGAATTCAAATATACCGCTTTTTTATACCGTGAGACTTTTATACGTGAGTTCTAGACCGTACTGGCAGAGTAGAATAGTACTCCCACTGCATCGGTATATCCAACCGAAAACAGTGCAGCTCAATTACACAGACCATTTAAGAGTATATTATACATACTTAAAACATATATACATATATACATATATATATATATATATATTATTAGACCATGTCGACAAACAAGCATACAATGTTACAGTAAGCGTCACTGCGGTCTATAGACGCTCGTAATATCACAAGGATATCACTAGCACATTGCCAATCTAGTGACTTGAAGATTGTGCGAATTATTATTGTATCATTACTCAGTAATTTTACTGCTTCTCTCACCGTTCAAACCGGAACACAGAAAGGCATTTGCTGCTGTTGAAGGTAAAATTAGGTGAGTGTGTCTACTTATGCGGCTTTCATCTCTTGATTATTAGAATACTTAATTATATAAGAAATAAAATAATTATATCTTAGTTATTTCATTCCTTCATCATAGACTAAATTAAACATTTTGATTTTTCCTTCACTGTTGGTTACATTAAGTTTTTAAATTTCATAATTAACTAAAACTTTTTTAAAGGTGATGAATTTTGTATTAAACCTAAAATAATATAATCTTGTACGCAAGGGGTCGCGGGTTTGTTTTCCACCCAGGGCAAATTTTTATGATTTTACTTGCATTTGTTCTGTATCTGGGTGTTCATCATTACAGCCATTGCAAGTCCACTGGTGGACATAGGCCTCCTCAAAAAAGGAGGAATGTAGCCCATTATTGCCGCGCTGGGCAAGCGTGTTGGCAATTGCAGAGCGCAGCCTTCGCGACAGGGATGCTGCTCCCATCCCCATCTTATACATTTCAGCTACACTGTTTAAGATGGATAAACCTCTATCTGTCGGTTCTAGTACCTCAGTCACCTTTTACGACACCTGATATGGAGGGAGGTACTATTCTATTCTGCCGGTTCCTCATGGCTAATGCCTCTGGGTGTGAAATTTATGTATTTAGGCTGTTATTCGTTTCGTGGTCCTTTATTTGTGATTCCTCTATTATCTGACGTCCGTAACACAAGCGCTCCAAGCGACTTACCACAAAGTCAGGTCAATATATGAGATGATGTGGGAAAATTTTATTATTAAAGAGAAAACTTTCGAATCAAAAAATAAATTGTGAATGATATTTAAACATATCAAGTCACATGTTAATTTATAGATTTATATAACTACGTGTATATATCAGATTATGCAATACTCTGTCAAATGTTCACTTATGGAAAACAATATTTCACCAATCTTAACCGACACGTTACAATGAAAAAAAGAAAGCGTATAGTTCAAATCACCATTTCAACAGCTGATATCGCTTCGAGCTTACGTCAAACAGATGCCCCGCCCATATCGTGTGATCATCAATATTGTACATTTTTTTGTACATCTGCCTTTGTCGATAACCATCGCTCAATTATGGGTTATTCATGGGCAAACATAGGCAATTGTCTGCGGTTATGTTTGGGGTGCTATAGATTTACTCTACAAAATGGATTGAAAATACAATAAAGCGTTCATGTAAATTATAGTTTTATCTGTTTGCATGTAAAATATTTAGCAAAGTGTGTTACAAATATATTTTAGTTTTATTATGATATTAAAGAAAATTACAATGTTGTCACTGTTTATTCTCTTATAACATTTTTTTTAATCTCACATAGATTTAATACTTTTTTTATCATTATCATATCAGCTATTAAGTCTACTGCTGGGCATAGTTACAAGCCGCACTAAGAAAGCGTGCTCGCAATTCCAGAGCGTAGCTATGAGACGGGGTTGCTGCTGTCCATCCCCGCCCAGTTCATTTGAGCTACACTGTTACGGATAGATATACAGCCATCTATCGGTTCCGATACTTTAATCGCCTTTTAGATACCTAGTACAGGTAGAGTTACTATTCTGCTCTACCGGTACCACACACCATTTTACTTTAAATAAACTAAAATCCAAACTCGACCTAATCCCATTCATTTATTATAAAAATATTCAAAATCAAACGGTTTATTATATTGAAAAAAGGTTGGTATACTATTAATAAATTGATAAATAAAAGTTGAACGGTTTCCTTTAAATAATATAGTAATTTAGGTAATCTAAATTATATTTAAATTTAAATTATTATAGTGTTTGCTCGTTTACCTTCCTAATGTGCAAATTTATATACAAACATATAATAATAACTATTATTGCCAATTCGAATTTGTATGTTTATTACTATTTCACGACTGATTAGCTTAACGGAATGGTTTTTTTTTGTCTCGGCCTGTATCTCAACTCAAGCTAAGTAAAGAAGTCTAGAAGCTAAGTAAAAAAGAAGAAGTAAATTTTATCCAAAGATACTTAGTGACGTTATAAAAGTTCAGAAACATCCTCATTTTAATAGATTTAATCGATCTAAATCATCATATTTCTAATATCAACATCAGAATGTTCTACAATTATAATATAGAGTTAACATATACAAATTGCGAACGCAGACATACAAAATTATAAAATATTTCTTATCTCAAAAAAATAAAAATAAAAATGAGTGTATTATGAATGAGAAAGAGTAGTAATAATAGAAAATCAATTATTATACGATTAAGCTACCAGAAACCAACAGATGGCAGTATAATTTTCTGAAACCGCATCCACATCACGAAAGCTGCGCTCTGCGATTGCTAACCCGCTATGGGCAAAAATCCTACTTTCCTAAGGGGGCCTATGTCCAGCAGTGGACTTGAATGTTGAACTTAATTAGATTAACCTTCATACCGTGCATTGTAGTTCTAATTATAGAAGTAAGTAGCTTTGACTGTATTTTATAAAAGATTAGACAAGGTTATTTGTAAATATTGTATTCCAACGACATGCATTGGTCTAAACCTCTCAATAACCTTCTTATTGTAACACAAACAATACATTATGATATTCCCCACAAAGACCATTCCACACACGCCTCTATATACCAATATTCATCCGAGCACAAGCAAAAACTGCAACAATAAGACACAACATAATTTTATATGATCCCATTGATAAATGGTCATCGTAAAAGTCCGTAACAGATTATCTCTATTCCATGTACTTATGCAAAAACTGAGGTAAAACCGCGTGTGCTAACGAAGTCTCATTGTTGCGAGCTATGGATCCACGGAAAATCGAACACATAGTGCGCTTTTGTGTGGTGTAAGTTATAAAATATTTGCGTGACAAGTTCTCTCCATTATGTTTTCGTTCATTGGTTTTCTAGTACTTGAACGTTAAAAAAACTTATTTCAATAATACTATACATGAATATATATCAATAAATAAATTCATTAACTTAAAAAATAATATAAACAATATTTTAGACTCAAGGAACCCAGAAGACTGACATATTTGTGAAAATTAACTTCATTTTAAGGATGATTTTCCTTGTATTTTATCAAAACCGTTCAACATTTTTTAATTTGTTAGAATAATATATCCTAATAAGATTATTCCAAATCCTCTGAATTAATAAAAAAATGGTACTCATACGTATTTTTAGCCACTATTCCTTTACATGATCTATCAATATCTTAACGCTCATGTATTTCTTACCTGATGTAATCTTGCAAACAGTATTTTGCTTTAAACAAAACATTCACTATAATTTCTTGCTAGTCAATTATCGCTGAAGTTTGTATCTGATACTATACTCTTACAAATCCAAGCAAAATCGAAGGGGCAGCCAACAAACGTTCAATAGCCACCACAATGGCCTGGGAGATGGGGAATTTATCACCTACTGTTCCTAAGAGCATACGAGCACCGTATGGAGCGTGGCGAAGTGATGGGTCACAGAGGAAGGCCCTTTAGTCTATTAAATAGATTACTATGTAAACTCAGACATAGAAAGAGCACAAATATACAAATAAATGCTTGTTCAGTTTGAAAATGGAACACTCCTTAGACACAGTACACAACTGATAGTTACTATACAATACACCATCGAGTTCGTCATATAGAATTTCAAGTGTAGATGCTTAAGCGTCAAAAATATAATTAATCTGTTAAAAAACAATGACATTAGGTAAAGTTCATCATCATCATAAAAGCAGCCATAAAATTCAGCCGGACATAGGCTTTGTGGTGAAAATCGCGACGGGAATGCTGCTGCCCATTCCCGCCCTGTTTCGTTTGAGCTTCACTACTTCGAGTGGATATACCGCCATCTGTCGGTTCCGACCACCATAGTCACTTCTACAACACCTGGCACATGAAGAAATACCATTTTACGATACCACACGTCTAGTTTCATACGAGAATGGACATAATATCTTTAATTATTATGTTATATTACTTAGTAAACTCACTGCCTCACTGCGCGAAAACTGCAGCAGGTTAAGATAATTAAATTGGTTTAGATTCAATGCAAAATATCTTTGTATTATATCCTCTTATAAGTATCAGTACAATAATTATAAAATCTAAAAGAGGAGAACGAAAAAAATTACTAAATAAATAACACACTTTTTTCTATACATCACGTCTATAAGAGTTTGTGTAAATAATATCATACTCACGCAGAAACGTAACATTGGAACAGATATTTACACTCATACATAAAATTATATATCATATTTAATATAATGAAACTGAAAAGAATATATTTGTATGTTTTTGTACAAAAGAACTCACTACATACAATATATTACTTGACACTAAAATAGATAGGCACAGTATCTCTTTCAAATTGAGGCACACATTCGTAATAATACTTCTATCGCTTTTACTTCTATTGATAATTAATTTTCAACAATCTTTATTTTTAAGATAACTGTTACTAGAAAAAAATCTATAAGTCTCAATATCTATGTGTCTGGCTTTTGAGGTGACCGGGATTTTAAATATAATTCATCGTTTATTTTACATATAATCCCGACAGTAATCTTTATCGTTAATGTTAACATTAGTATTTAATCAATAAATTTTACATACTTTTAGAGTTTATATCAAATAGATTTTGAAAATGTTCTTTTTTTTGTTTTCCTGTAATGTTAATAATATTCACAAATCATCAACGGAGGAATCACGAATGTAACTAAATACATATTATTAACACCCAGACACAGGACAAGCATAAATATCATATTTATACTTATCCTAAGCTACGACCGTAAGCACTTATAACAGGATCGCTACCATCTGCGCCATCGAGCCTGTCAAAAGGTATAGTATCAGGCACTTCTGTTACATATATGGCAACCGTAAAGTTACTGAAAGGTCAACCTTTAAGATGTTAACTTTAAATAAACCGCAAGAAGGAATCATGAAAATAGTATTGTTACCAGAATTAAACACTTTCTTTGCGCATCCCCGTACTTCAAGCGACATCAAATAAATCCAAGATCTTATTTCTTCACCTACTTACTCCTTGCACAACGTGACTTCGCGTATGCACATCAAAGTTAACATTATATCAATCCGATACTTTCTCACCTTGAACCGCATAAACGCATTAACACTCACTCCTGTTTATTGAATGAAACATAATACGCAACGGTAACATTGTCTCAACAAACACATTGCGACCATTTGCGTCGACGTGCCAATTCGGACGTGGGCGTCGTACTTATCCAACGCTGTGTGGTTATTGGGCTGTGTTTAATATCTCTCATATTCGTGAGGTAGGAGTCCAGTATGAGGTGAGCCAGCATAACATAGTTCAAAATCGTATTGGCTATTAAACGTACGAATTTAGTTGTTAAGCTTTAGACGCTTACGAGATTTCGAGATATAATTTGCCCGTGCCTTGTAATTTGTAGTTAGCATGTCACATTACTCCATAACTTCAATGCGTCTGTCACCTTTTAAACCAGAAAACAGCAGCCCATATCTGCTAAACAGTAGAAAAAATATGAGTGGGCGTCTATGAAAAGTTACTTGAAAAAAATAGTTCAAATGTGTGCTTTTAAATTGAAAATGCAAAGATAACGTTATTATTGCAATGTAACCAAGAAATCTGGCGTCAACATTTGCTTCGTAAACTAACGGTCATTGACTGCACGTTCAAATTGAATCATTATATTTGCACTTCTATTTATTCGCACTGAATAAATTTTGTAGTGCCTTTAGTTTTTTCGCGTTTTCAACTTTGACAAGATAGTAATTTTATTTGAGTTAGGGTTAGAGGACAACTTGACACTGTTACTAGTTCTGTATAATCCTTCAAATATAGCTTGATTGGAATGCAGATTAAGAAGTTTCACACTACTTATTTTTTGGCTGGCATTATGCCATATTATATTATAATTTGTTATTAATATTGAGAACATTTTAAAGGTTTCATATATAAAGCATATTATTTAAAAAATCAATATAATTTTAAGACAAAATACGCGATTGCTACTAATAATAAAACGATTTTTAACGACTTCAAAACGCGGTATGTATATTTTATCTTTACATTTTTTGTTCGACGTTTTGTTAAATAAACTAGTACTTTTATTAAAAAAACCTTCAAATGAATTAAAAAAGACATTCTTTAACAGCTGCCATTCTATGCAAGTTATAATTAATAGGCAAAATAATATATGAGAATTAGGTTACGATGTTTCTAACAATTCAAGTTTTTAATAAAGTTTTCGTTAGTTTCAGAAACATCCATACATTATTGTATTATAATAACAAATTTGTAGATTTAGAAAAAGATATTCCTGTTTTATATCATACCAACCAATTATCCAATGTTTATCAATACAGAGTATGCGAAGATTTTTTCTGAAGACTAATAAATTTACACGCTACTATACTGCGCAAAGTACCATTGGAACAAGCCCTTTACCCACAATCCCTCCTACATCATTGTCCTAACCTTGGCCTGGTGTGATTTACATCTCTCTGCAGTTATTAGCATATCCCCAGCTTTCGGTGACTAATGCTCTTGAAACTCCGTCTGTCTGTTTATTTGGAATTCACATCATATTGTTTACGTTGATGTATTGGTATTGAGTATTAATAACCATTGTTGTTGTCAGATTTGTGGTTCAATATCGTTGTATTTCAACCTGCTTTTGATTTTAAAAGTTTTATTGGAGATAATAATTTTTAAATATATTTACAACATGATCTTTGAGATGAAAGAATTAATTATTAATATAGTAATTCGATATAATATTTTATATAAGTAATTCAAGAATTAAATCGAAGATCAATAATATATATAAAATGTTGGTATGTTGTTGATCTCAGAAAATTAATATAAAGCACCTGCTTATTATTTATGTACTTTCATATATTTTACACTAGATTGACACCATTATAAGTATTGTATCGCTCTTTTTTTCCTAATTATCATACCAGCCATTGGAAATCCACTGCTGGACACACGCCTCTGCACGAAAGGAGATTTTTTTGGCCATAATTGCCGCGCTAGGCAAGCGTGTTGACAATTATAGAGCGCAACTTTCGTGATCGAGATGCTTGTTTCGGATTAATGTACCACCATCTGTAGGTTCTGCTGTGGGAAGTACTATTCTACTCTGCTGGTACCTTAGGGTAAATAACAATAATAATATGCTCAAGATCTCATATATTGATCTGAATCCGAGATAAGGCGCTTAAAGCACTTTTAACACACATACTTAAAAAATTTTTGTAACACTCAGACGCAGGAGAAACACAAATATCATCATACAAGTGTTTATTCTGGGTAATGATCGAACTCACGACCCTTGGCGATTAAGATAGGAACACTAATATCTGCGCCAATTGGCCCGCCATAACATTTACGATAAACAATAGTTCTATAGTACTAGTGAAACCTATATATTTACCAAATACAATTTGCATGCAAATCATTTTGTTTCAATTACAAATACAAAACAGATTAAAATAAATATAACGTTCAAGATTGTTAATAGTAAAATTTAAATGCCAGTGATAGCCTAAGATTCAGACTATCCGGCTAAGCGCAGAAAAAAAATATAAAGATATACTGATTAACGTGTAGTATTGGTGTTGAATTTTTAAAACAACTTACTAAAAATAACTATTATGTGTTAGGAACAAAACATTACAACAACATTTAAATGTTACATACAATTAAATTGTATAAGCAAATGTAAAGAAAACTGCAACGATCATAATAAATTTATCTAAATATATCAATGTACTCAATTCGACGGAACATAAAAGCTATTTGATCGAAATATACGTTCTCTTATTAAAAATACTTTAAAATACATTAAAATGGGATTTGTATTGTATTCTATGTCACTGTTTAGAAGTAGAACAAATCGAAAGATCCGAGAATTGGTCGCGCCCCTCACATCAAAAGACATTTCAAAATCGGTCAATTGTTACAATTTTGTACCGAACTTTATTTATCGGCACTTAAAAGTACTATAACCAAATATATACTACACCAAGAATATTAGAGATGATTCTTAGCACGTTGGCTCAAGACTCAAACTAGTTTGCGTTTAAGTTTGGAATTGTCAAATGTGATTTGGTAAAAAATAAAATTGAAAGCAAGAAGGTCCTTATGGTTTGAAGTAGGAACATCATGCATCATAAATATAATTTAACAAAATGCCCTACAATGGGTTTGCTACCCTAGTTAACCCGTAAATGGCGAGGGGTGAAAATATTTTGACATTTATGAAGTTCGTTACTTTGAATATAGATTACTGGAAGTGCACTTCCCTGTTTCATTAATATAAATATTTTCTACTAAAAATACTTAATTATTTTCCTTATCTTAAATCTTGCAATACACACGGTAGTTAATATAAAAACCTAATTTAGACCAAGTCTAACTAAAGCTATACTATGCTAGTGCATACCATTATTTGAAATGAACAATGAAATAAAAAACATGCTGGACATAATTTACACATTATTTCCGCGCTGGGCAGGCGTGGTGGCAATTGCAGCTCCACGACAAGAATGTGGATGCCCACTCCCAAACTGTTACATTTCAGTTACACCATTTGTGAATAATATACCGCTATCAGTTAGTTCCGGTACCTTAGTCGCTTTTCCGGCATCTGGCTGACAGAGGTAGCTACTATTGTACTCTACCAGTACCTCTTAGCTTTTGTTATTTTCTTTAGATTAGGAGTAGAAATATCTCTTTGTCCCAGCATCAAACAACCCACTTCTCTATTTTTATTAGCTTATTAGTAGCTAAAACGAAGACCAAACCGCGGAACTCATTAAGTAATCTCAAATTGTATTCCGCATTCGTCTTATCTCATATCGATATACTTCGTCACAGTATGCTCTAAACGTGTCACTTCCAGTCAGCCCGAACTCAAAATCTCACAGCATTCAGTTCATGACCCATAAATCTGAACACATCGTCGCTTCCAAATACTATCGAAATGAATGGGAATCACAAATGCGATGATTTGTACGTTACCAAAGCCATAAATTTGCTAGCATTCGGCTTACGTTGTATTAGAAAAAAAGAATCTTTATTTATTACAACCGTTCGGGGTAACAGATAGAAATCTCGGCATTTGACTTATGAAAAGTATCTTTGTCAGCGTTCGGTGTTGCGGTGCGATATTTATTGGGCTGTGTGTGTTTATCTGGTATAGGGCAGTTGGGAGATTACATCTTTAAAATTATACTAGTTTTATTTAAGAGTTCGCTTTTGTGGGTCGGTTTGCTACTGGTCTAAAAATACGGTGACTTTTCATCAGGACGTGTAGATTTATACCATTTTTTGTATTGTATGGTATGCTAGCTTATTCCCGCATCATCGTTGTAACGATGTAATATACTCGTTGTAATATACTCAAGAAATAGTATTATCTTCTAACTTGATTTCTTCGACATCGTGTATTTAAATATATATATATATATATATTATTGTGATTTTTTAGAAGGTTAAGTGTTATACACATCAAAATTCTAGCAAGAATACGTATTATACAGTATTTAAATTATGATTAACTTATTTCATAGTTATAAACTGTTATTAATTGGCTGTGAGGTACCGGTTGACCTGGTGTCGTAATAGGCGACTATGGTACTGGAACCTTCAGATGGCGGTTAGTTTTTAATCAGTTAATCAAAACGTTGAAAGGTCGTGGCTGCAGCATTCCTGCCACGCTATTCGATTGCCACCACGCGTGCCCAGCGCGGCAATTACGGGCAAAATATCCTCTTTTTTGCGGCGGCCGGAATCCAGTAGTGGATATTCTATGGCTGATGTGATGATTGATATTAATAGTTATACTGTAGAATTTAATCTTAAGTTTTATTTTATTTATTTATTTAACTTTATTGCACAAAATGTTACAAAATGTACAAATGGCGGACTTAATGCCAGATGGCATTATCTCCCAGTCAACCATTACACAAAAGTGAAAAAAATAATGTATATATAGTGGTGCAGGCAATATATATACAAAATAAATAAATGTGGCATACATATTTGTATAAATAAACGCAATAAATGCATATGATATAAAAAAATATATATATGTATATATATATACATAAACTAACGTACATCGGAAATAGGGTTATAAAGTTAGAGAAGCAGCATCAGTAAATAAAGTACGGAGATAGCGTTTCAGGATAAATCGGTTTGGGGATTGCTTAATATTTAACGGAAGCTCGTTCCAGAGTCGTATAGCTGTCACTGTAAAAGAGTTTGTCAAAAAACTAAAGTGATGAGAAGGAGTTAAGAGCGAAAGAGTATTAGAAGAACGGAGATTACATTCGTTACAAGTTTTGTATATGACATAGATATTATTTTTTAAAATAGAGATTACATTGTTAAATTAAATATTAATAAGATTGATTATTTTAAATCTGGTTAAGTCTTCAAAAATAAATACAATTAGTTGTTTATTTTTTAGAAAACATCATGAAAATACCTCGTGTGACTGTTGTAGTTCACACACATAGTAATTTTCTGTTTCTATTGAAGGCTAATCCACTCGTTAGACTGTGTCAAGCAATGCACATCCTACTTATCGACTTATAACTGATAAGACAATGGTTGAAGGCAAATTTCTAGTGCAGAAGAACACTAAAAATGAGCTTTCTAACTGGCAAATTCTATGAAAGTGAGGTATTTTACTTATACTGACTAATAAAATGACTTTATAAATAAGTATGTTTGTTTGTTACTCTTACAGGGAGCTTCCAATGCATGTCTACAAACTAAATTCTTCATGTAAGAGACTAGAATAAAACCAAGTTTTTAAAAATCTATTACCGCCAAGTACTCAATAAAGTATGGCACCAAGTACCCATTATATGTGTCAAAAACAAAGTTTCGCCCTAATCCCATTCGTGTCCCAAATAACACACGTGTTGTCTGTAACTCGTGTCGAATTATGCTAATACACCGATAGCCGCCGCGTTGTCGCTCGATGACTAAGTATCTACGTACTGGGTGCACCAGACAATCGCAAAGAGTATTATTGTCTGCTACATAATCAGTGGTTAATGCCTATTTACATTGGGTACAACAGTATTTAGTGCCAGCCTCCTCAAACCCCTTGGTATTAAAATAAAATGATGGAAGACAATTTTTAGTTCTAGCTCACAGATTGCATACCAATTATTAATTCAAAAATAAAGTAGAATCTCCTAGCTGTGATATCGGCGAATGACGTTCTTCAAATGCTTTTGAATTTGTTTTTTAAAACACCAGGTCGACATACAACCATATAATCCAAGTGGTAGTACGCGTCACTGTAGTCTGTAGACGCTCGTAATATCACAAGGATATCACTCACGCATGGCCCACCTTGTGATTTGAAAATATTATCACATTACCCAGTAATTTCCCTGCTTCTCTCGCCATTCAAATCGGAACACAGCAATGCGAATACTGCTATTTCGCGGTAGAAATAGGGAAGAGTGCGGTACCAATGCAAACGCTCTTTGTATGAGGTCTACCTCGTGATGTGTTATATTCCAGAAGAAAAGGTTACAGAAACACAAAATAAACAAGTATGTTATTTTAACGTTTTATAGTATATTATTATCGGTTCCGTAACTTTAAGAAAGTTTTAAGCGCCTGATTGATGTTTTATGGAACAGTCATACCAAATATTGATTTAAGTTTTGTTTAAATACACTTGTGGATAAAAAACATCGGAAATATCAGATTTAAAAAAATACCTATTTGGTTATTAGCTTTCGACGGAAGAGTGGACACCGAACTCATGAATCAAGGGTTGCTTCGTGTCATCAAGAAACAAGACGAAATATTAACCAAAAATATTACCCAAATAAACGCATTTAATTTTGTACTCAATATCTCACGTTTAGAGTTTAACATTGATAGCAATATTTTGATCGAACTAGTTATCTTTTGCTTTATACACTTCTGAATATGAATTCTAAAGACCGTACTGAGCCTGCTATTTAAGCCACTCTTCCCTATATTTGGTGTCTGAATTTTAAACAGTTTTTTTATTGGACCAGGTTGACAAACATCCTACTTGTCAGCGTAATAATAAGCGTCAATGCAGCCTAGAAACGCTCAGAATATCACGAACGCATTCCCAACCTTGTAATTTGAACATTACCCAGTAATTTTCCTGCTTCTCTTACCCTTGAAACCAAAACACAACAATGCGCAATGCAAACACGATGCTATTAGTTAGTAGATATAGGTGAGAGTGAGGTAAAAATGCAGGTGACCTTTGTATCAGGTTCACCTCAAGTGAAACTCACTTAACAAGTAGCCTAATATTGTTACAAATACAAATTTAAAGTAATTTCACTTATTATATTATATACTAGCTGTGCCCGCGACTTTGTCCGCGTGAAATAGCTTTTTTGGGTACCATACCTCTTTACCTCAACTTATATAAACTTTGAATGTCATGTTTATTTATATCGAATCAATGGCCTGAAAAATAAGTTTCAAGTTTCTAGCACTAAAAATAGCGATACTTCATGTACGCGAACTTTTCATCCCCCTTTTCGACCACTTACAAGTCTAAAGATTATCTATGCCAAATTTCATTAAAATTGCTTGAGAGGTTTAAGCGGGAAAGTGTAACAGACAGCCAGACAGAGTAACTTTCGCATTTATAATATATATTAGTACGGATTAAGTAATTTGAAGTTCATTAAAGAGCTCATGTCGCAGTGTTTAATGCACCCACCGCGCAACCGATAATTTAGAAGTTATGCATATACTTCTTTTCGGTGGCCTTATAAGTAAGCCGAAATTAACAGTCAGCTACGTTTAAGAAATCATCAGAAAGGCAAATAGGTTGTTTGCGGCCATATTTGCAGTTCTTAACACTTACCAATTTACATTGGGCCCGCTTCATGGGTCTGTACTATTTATTTATTCCACAAGAAGGCCGAGGTACTTGCCGTGGGATTGCTATAGAAACTTAAATTATGGTGCGTTATGGTGTGTGCATGCCTAAGGTTATTGCTATTTCTGACTTAAGTTCCTTTACTGCATCAAACATACCATTCTATTAAAACACGCAATTTAAACTTCATCACAAACAAATCGTTAAAAACAAAGGTAACTAAGACCTATAGCGCATTTGGTAGCATCACTATCTTATGCACGTTCGCGCCCAAGGGTTGTGGGTTCGATTAATTACCACCAGGACAAACCTTTATGTTTGTTTTGTGTCTGGGAATTAAAATATGTATTTAAGAATTATATTTGTTATACCCGTCACCTGTAATTCGTAACACTCTTTAAGCTACGTACTTAATCGTAACAAGTTCATTTAGTATTCTGAATTTACTATTATAGTTTACAACAAACTTCCTTAGCCTTTTAAATGTGCCACGTTAAAAATGGCTAGTCTGGACATGTTTAATCTAGATGTGATTACAAATGCGGTATTAATAATTTATCTGGAGCCAGTGTGGGCGGGAGACAATGCCAACGTGGCTTTATTTTTGTGGCAGTCACTCGGCGCATTCATCGCGCCTGCTCAGTGCAACACTAGTCGGGCTGTTTGCTATGATTAATGGATTTGTGCTTTCACTCTTATATGGCAATAGGCTTAGAAGGAATTAGTCAGCTGTTAGCAACGGGGAGGTAGCTGCTACTTGAGCACTGTCCATTTTATTTGTAACCAAATTCTGTTCCTACACTTGTTTACTTTTTAATGTTTGTTCTCACTATATACCGTTCTGATGTAAAAATAGTATGAGTCTTAATTAATATACTACATATTTGTTATTATAATACAACGGTAAATACTACAGGATGTCAGCAAAGCAGAATATCACCAACCTTACTGTATCAGGCGTCGTAAGTGACTACTAAATTATCCTAACCGAAAATATTGAAAGTGAGATGGAGAACAGTGTTTCTATTTCAAAGCTACACTCAGCAAGCATGCTTGCTCATCGTGCAAATTATTATAGGCATAATAAAATGATTATCAATTAATATATATTTTTTATTATACCATGTCGACATACAAGCATTGCCAACCATGTAACTTGAAGATATGTCACATTATCCAGCAATTTTCCTGCCTCTCTCACTCTTCCGACCGGAACACAGCATTTCGAATACTGCTATTTAGCGATAGAAGACAACCTTTGTATGATACCTTATGTAACCAGTGTAAAAAAACTATATTAATAACTCTGTTAATTACAAGTAAAATTAATGGATTAGTGCCTGCATTTGTCAATTTAGTGTTTTTCAATGTAAATGTAACAGAGGCAGTGAAATAAATTTCCACAACATCTTATACATTTACCTGGCTCCATGGTAAGCACTTGTGTTACGGACGCTAGACAACTGTGGAATCATAAATATATTACTTAAATACATATTTAACACCCAGACACAGAACAAACAGAAATATCATCATATAAACATTCGCTCTGGGTAGATCAAATGGAACCCACGACTCTTGGCATATAAGATAGTATCACTACCATCTGCGCCATCAGGCTCGTCATGTGAACAAATAACTGGGTAATGTGATATAATATCTTCAAGTCTTAAGGTTTGCCAGCTACGGTAGTAGTTACCTTGAGGTAGGCTATACACTTATTTAATAGTATTTATTATAATGAACTACCGTGAGGTACCGGCATAGTATAATAGTACCTCCCACTGCATCAGGTATCGTAAGAGGCGAATGAAGTATCAGAACCGATAGATGACGGTATATCCATCGAAACAATGCAGCTCAAATGTACTAGGGAATGAGTAGCAGCATCCCTAGCGCGAAAGCTGCACTCTGCGATTGCCAACACGCTTGCCCAGCGCAGCAATTATAGGCAACAAACCTCCTTTCTTAGAGAGCCCTATATCCAGCAGTGGACTTCCTGTAGCTGATATGATGATTATAATAAAACCCCAATTAGTTGATTGAAACGCCAATTTAGTAAATGCAAGAAAATTTTATAATTTACACACTTGAAATATTCCTTAACTAAGATATCATCTCAAAATCCCCAATTACAGAGACACTATTGTAGGTTGTCAAACATTAGAGTAGTGATCTTCTTATCTCAACCGTTTGACAGAACAATTGACATATCTTTGGCCAGTTGAAAGTGTAAAGTATTATATGGGTTTAGGAGTATTTATCTATGACATCTAATCATAGATACAAATCTTTGTTGGCAGATATCGCGTGATGAGTCAGATATTAAATATATATATTTCCTAATTAATCCTTCCTAAGAAACAAATGACCCACTCTAACTTCGTCCAGATATCATCCTGGTGATCGTATAACGGTGCAAAATTTTTTATTTTATTGTTGACGTTGCGAGATTGAAGTCGACAATTAATGTCAACTATTTGAAAGAAAGAAGTGTGGTTTCGTTTAAGAAAAATGTAAATAGAAAAAATAACTAAGACCCCCCTTTAAAAATATATTATCACTATTTTTCTTTTCATTAAAACTTTTCGAGTACATAAATAAAATATGAAAAAAGTATTGTATATACCATATTCGTTACGAAGTTAGCGGGCTTTGCACTTAGCAGCATATGAAAGACACTTGGTGTCTCTGTCTGATATGCTTTGATAGATTAATGTCATAAAATTTGGCTTACGAATCGCTCGAATATTAAAGAAGGATGAACTTATACTTAATTTCTGAATCTCCGCCATCAGGCCCGTCCCAATTGTGGAACTTTCGCAGGATTAATCTTCATAAATATGTGGTTTATTAGGTAGAAAAAATGTAAAGATTTTGTTATGAAGATTGGACGCATAGATAATAAAATATAATAATGAATTTCCACTACATCTCATATATTAACCTGATTCCATGATAAGCCACTTAAGCGTTTATTACAGACAGATAAGTAACGGACATCAGACACAGAGGAATCACAAATATACTACTTAAATACATATATTTAATACCCAGACATAGAACAAAGATAAATATCACCATACAAATATTTGTCCCGGGTGAGGATCGAACCAACGACACTTAGCGCACAAGATGGCGCAGATGATAGTGCAGGTGTACCATCTGCGCCATCTTGTGTGCCCGTGTGTATTGGGCCCGTCAATTATTATATTAAATGTACATACTATTTTGGAACATAATATTAAATTACATATTAATTAAATTTTTACAATGTGTAAGTGTTGGTAATGAGCCTACTTAAGTAAAATTTATTTTGAGTTATTATATAGTGTTATTAATTTTATTGCGTTTATATAATTTATCTCATTTATACTCGTTGTATATTTTTTTATAAAATTCCCTTGGATAATCATATTCTTCTGTCGTCAATCAGTAGTGTACGCTAGTATAGCTTCATTTGAAGAATAAGTAACAAAAAATAATGTGATTAATTTTAGCATACTGTCGGTTATATAATCGTCGGTAATAGTTTAATACCGTGTATGTAACATTAGTAAATCAAATTTCCCGTTTTGCAATTGATCTTTACAACTTTATTAAACTATTTATTACGAACTTTTGATCTATCACCGACGATTCCACAAGATTAATGTCGCGCTAGTGATATCCTTGCATCATCACTCGTGAATCCATAGTCATAATTACAATATACTCAATTAGTTACTTCAGAAAAACAATGTATAAATTATTCATATATCGATTCAAACAAATCGGTGCAATAAATAAAACCCTCACTTTCACTAAACCAATGGTTGAGTGCAGCACTAAACCACACAATCAATTGATTATTCATAACTGCTCTTGAATCGATTGTTGGCGCCGGATCGAATTTAATCGAGAGATGAATCGAATCGGTTCGATCGGATGATTTGATTGATAAATAGCCGTCGTCGCAGATGATTTATTTAATACAGTAACGCATATGAGAGTGATTCAGAAATACAGATATAGTTTCTTGTATAAATTAATTCAATGCTCATTGTATATTCGATCTTATTATTGAATTTGACGACCTAAATAAACAATTTTTTATATTTTTTTTGCACTGTATGTCTATGATATTATTATCTATTACTTTGTGTTATACAAGGTAAGTACTAGTGTAGGGCTAAAAAGTTTGTGATGTTATTTTTTTTGTTATTAATTTATATACAACAAGCAAGCGCCCCGCTCTCAAGCGGTTGCAATGAGAATAAAACATAGTTATTGTGGGCTATCTCTAAAACTAGACTTGTTTAAGGTATACAACAGTATAGTACATAGGACAAACAGTGGAAAGCGACTTTGTTTAATAATATGTAGTGAAGTCGTATATATTTTAAAGATTTCAAATCACTTGATATTTTATTTATGTATATATTTATCTATGCATAACGCATCTTGTAATATAAATATCAATAACTTTAATTTATACGTACAATTTCATATTAAGATTCCATCTATTGAAATGAGAAGCTAATCATTTATACCTTTTTTTAGGAAATTGCACGAACTGAAGAAACGTTACACAGTTGAAGTTAATGTGGAAAAGAAGTGCATTAAGCCTTTTACAGAACACACTAGAAATACATTGACTTGCTAATAAATAACCATTATGTACTATTGTTTGTATGACATATAAGTATAAACATTAACTGTCTATTGCCAAGTAAATTATAAAATAAAATTTAATTAATTATAGTCTAAATTTGATCACCGGGCGACGGGCGAGTCGAGAAGTAAATATAAATATTGGCGATATTTTTAATTTGTGTAACAAAAGACTGACTTCTATTTAATAAACCTTGGAAATTTAAATAATGCAAAAATTGTTGTGTATTCGCATTATCATATACACTCAAAACGAATATTTTCAAATAGAAACTTTTTCAAATTTTAGTTGGTTACATCTGGTTAAAATATTTTCTTTTCAGTCAAAGACAAACCCTAGTTTGATTTTATCTAAAACTTTACCAAAAATCATATATATGAATGAACTGGAAAATTAATTGCTTTTCCAGTTGGTACATTCCTGAAATTTACCAACTGGAAAATTGCCATCAGTTTAAATATTAAAAAAAAATTAATTTTCCACTTGGAGAAATAAAGACATTTTTTAGTTTACATTTGATTTTATATTGATATACACCTCTTTTCATCATCAAACCTCTATAAACGTGAACGTTGGTTGAGAGTAGACTACTTTAAACATTTACTAAGGTTGTCTTCAATTTTATCAGCATAAATGTCTTTTGTGGTCTGCCTTTTCAAAAAAGGTCAATCTTTGTCTAACAAATTGCTCTTCTATTCTACTGTCTTAAATCTGATCTCTCTAATGATGTAAAGAGCATAAAGACATTTTGTTAAACTCAATCTAACCAGATCCACTCCCAGATAATTGTAAATAGGCCTAGCATCCGAAACTTACAATTTGTTAAGTACCGCATTATTGACGCCGTCCAAACCATTTCAGCCGGCACCCGAGGCGATTTAGCTCCCAAATTGCATATCGGTGGACATAATAAAAGCTCAAAAGCACGAAGGCACTCTTTACCGAACTTTATAAGTAACAATCAGCGGCGATCCGAGCTTAATAAACGAATTTATGAGGTGTTTCGAAGGCAATTTCGCGAAATTTATGAGTGATTTTTGTTGAAAGTAACCTCATTTTTAGGCTGTGCCGTTTTTTGTTTTTGCAAATTTAAATGGTCCGAAATGAGTTTGGGTATTGAGATAAGGTAGGAGAGAATTATAATGAAATTATTTTTATAATATCAACGGGAGAATCGTAACTTCGTTTTATATAAACGTAAGTTATTTATGTTGTGTTAATTCACCAGTATCTGTATTTGTGTGAGTGAGTGATAATAAGTTATGTAAACAAGTTGTTACTTTATTTTATTACTTCAGTGGGTAAATACTGCGTGGATACCGAACACACAGATACCGAATCGCAGGACATATGCGTTCCATTGGGCCTTCACTCGGAAGAGTACCAGGGCCCAGGATTAGCTAAACATGATCATTAGTTCGGGCGAGATGTCGTAAATGGAAGTGATCTTATCTTGTGCACCAAAGATCGGGGGTTCGATCCCCAGGACATATATTAATAATGATTTTTGTGTTTGTTTTGTCTGTATCTGGTTGTTAAATGTATGTATTTAATTATTATATTTGTGATTCCTTTGTCTGATGGCCGTCACACAAGTACTTTATGTGACTTATCAGAGTCATGTTAATATATTATTTCGAAACCAACATAAAGCGGACATAGTCATGTTTGTCACCTACGTTTTTAAAAAAATTGTCTTGTCTTAGTCAAGTAGAAAGAGTACCAGACCCCACCTCGTTGTTCATACTTCTGGTCCCGATGTTTTTGTAGTTTTACTCTTCTTCGGCCTGCTAAATCAAGGCTTGGCCTAAATTATCTCGCTTTCGGTTAATAAGAAAAAATGTCGCTTTGAAGATAGATTGATTTATAAAACCAATAGTGAATTTACAGAACTCCGTCACTTTTGATGAATTAAGTGATAATTAGATATATTTATAAGATTTATAAGATATAAATATTGTTTATTAGTTACCAAAAGTAAATAAACACCAAACAAGATATTTTGTACACATATATAATCTATTATTAATGGTTGACTAGGTTAATGCCATCTGGCATTAAGTTCGCCATTTGTACATTTTGTAACATTTTGTGCAATAAAGTTAAATAAATAAATGATCGTTATATCAGCCATTGCAGATAGCAATCGCAAATCTCTTCCGTGTCGGGGATGCTGCTGTCCATTCCCGCCCAGTGTATTTGTGTTATACTGTTTCTGATAAATATACCGCCATCTGTCAGTTCTAGTACATCATCATCATCATCATATCAGCCATTGGACGTCCTTTGCTGGACACAGGCTTTCCCAAGAAAAGAAGAACTTTGCCCATATTACGGCGCTGGGCAAGCGTGTTGGCAATCGCAGAGCGCAGCTATCGCGATGGGGATGTAGCTGCCCCCCTTGCAGTGCAGCTCAAATTCTTAAGGCGGGGACCACCTTGTGAATTTGAGGTACACTATTGCGGATGGATATACCGCCATCTGTCGGTTTAAGTACATCAGCCGCATCTAACGACACATGGTACAAAGGGAGGTACTATTCGGCTCTGCCGGTAGACACGGCTATACATTTATCCACCGAATAAAAAGCACTGATCTTTAGTACGTAAAAAAATAAACCATCCTTCTACTCTAAGCCGTGAACTTTGACTATAAAGTTTATGAAGTGTTAGTGACCTAGCTTATGTTATATTAGTTCGATCGTAGCGGCATTAAACAGGGGCAATTCGAGCGTAATAGCTTCCCGGTTATGGTCATTATAAAAGCGGTCGAATAATGGAAACCTGATATTATTGCTTTTATTGGATTTCAATTATTATATGGATAACCTGTGAAAGGTTTTATACGGGTAGTCAAGA
Source organism: Heortia vitessoides (assembly GCA_020976665.1). NCBI lineage: Eukaryota > Metazoa > Arthropoda > Insecta > Lepidoptera > Crambidae > Heortia > Heortia vitessoides. The sequence goes on from JACJUM010002971.1 coordinate 6,659,997, forward strand.
ATAAGAGCACAATTGTTAAAGAACATTTCATACGTAACCTCCAGTCACGATTTATTTATGCTAACCCTGTCAATTTATTACAGACATCATTGGTTACTTCCATTCTATTTATTCCTAAAAAAAATTATATGAATCATCATTCAGCACCATAACAATCATTGGAAGCTGCATAGGCCTCCCCAAGGCAGGGAGAATTTTGTACATAATTGCCGCGCTAGACAAGCATGTTGGCAATCGCAGACCGCAGGTTTCGCGACGGGGATGCTGCCGCCAATATCCACCCTCTGCATTTCATAGCTGAAATGCAGAGGGTGGATATTGGCGGCAGCTCGCCTGTTACAACACCTGGTACAGAGAAAGGTACTATTCTACTCTGCCGGTACCTCTCGGCTGGCTAGATCACCCATCAGAATAATACAAATAATATTGAAACTTAGAATAGATTGTTTATAGAGCACTGTTTTTAATTTTAGTTTAGGTAGGTATTTATTATTTTTATGGTAACATGTTTTAGGTTCTAAAGTCATTGTTTCGTGTACCTACAAAAATACTTATTCCTAGATCCAAGTTTATGTGCTGAAAATATTTTATCATTACCTTTACATCTCTCACCCTTCAAACCGACATATAGTAGTTAACCTTTGTATACCCCTAGTAAAATGACGATGAATGATGGCAAACGCAAAATGTAGCCTCGTGACGGGAAAACTGTTACCGATCCCCGCTCGCTTTGATTTGTATTTCAGTATATATTTAGGTATTCGGTTAATTGATTAGTATTTCGAAATATATATAGCACCATCTGCCGGTACCTTAGTTGCCTCTTACGACACTTGCTATAAGAGGAGGTAGGATACATACATTACGACTGTGTCCCATCGGGGAATGCCGAGACTATGGTTCTCCACTTGCTACGATGCTTGCAGTTTTATAGTTTATTAGTCCTTTCATAAACACTTTTTTATTCTTGGTACTTTTGACGTGGCCTTTTTGTAATACCTCTTTTACCTGGTTAAGATATGTTCGCCTTGGTCGTCCTTAACCAATCCTTCCATTCACTTCCACTCTATATATATGTGCAGTCATTCTATTTTCATCCAACCTTTTTACATGTCCAAACCATCTTAACATTCCTTTCTCTATTGTTGTCACAATATCATCTTTTACACTACATCGATCTCTTATCACACTATTCTTTAATCTATCTCTCAAACTTACACCATACTTACTTGGAAGTGCTCTCATTTAACAGTATTTATTCTACTCGCGTGTTTCTTTTGCCATACCCAATATTTACTACCATATATCAGTGTTGGAACCAACACACATCTATAAACAGCCAGTCGTGCCTTTTTTGACACATTTTGGCTGCCCATAAAAACATTTAGAAGAGGTACTACTAATTTGGCACCACTAGTACAATAATAATAACTACAATAAGATAACAAAATAAATCTTTTAATCCATTTTTTGGATAGGTATTAAAACCGGAGCATCACTCACTTTGAAGTCCTATGATTTCATTTCATCGGGAGCAAATAAAAATCCAAAACATCACCGCTGGCCCCGCTCAGTATGTTAATATTCAGAGGTCAAAACAAAGCAGGTTTAATCCAAAACCATTGTAATATACCACGCGAGCTATTTAGATCGTGTTACTATCTCAATGAGTTATTGAATCGCATTAGAGCTTATTAGCACACAGTCGGACAAACAAACAAACGAACAATGGGCCGCAAAACAATGACAGAAAAAATCGTTTAATCCAATTACAATGATATACATGGGAGCAAACGTTAGAAACGTGTAGATAAGACAGCATTTATCGGTATATTGTTGAGTTAAAAGATTTAGCACAAATTTTTATAAGACCTCTTACAAAGGTCGTCTGCATTAGTAACTCACTTTTACCTATTTCTACTTCCGTTTTGTTCTGGTTTGAAGGGGTCAGAGAGGCAGTGAAATCACCGGGTAAACGTGACACAGTACTTTCAGTTTACAGGGTAAGCGACATGCAAGTGATATCTTCGTGATGACACGAGGCGTTTATAGGATAGGGCACGTTAACTATCAAGCAGACTGTATGTTTGTTTGCCGACTTCATAATATTAAAAAATCATTAGTTAATTAAATGAGTTTAAAAATTAGATTATAAGCCGCGTGATACCAGCAGAGTAGAATAGTACCTGGCCCTGTGACAGATTCCGTAATTGGCGATTGGATATAAATAGTAATAATACCGGAGAAAATATAAACTAATAATTCTCAAGTAGCAGCTACAATGACTTATTCACTATTTTCTTAAAAATAGGTAGGGACTGCGCGCGTTTGATTAAAAAAGAAAGCGTTTTCCACAACCAATTTATCATGGTTCCCTTTTTCTTTAAGTTGGAGTTTTGTATCCAGCAGTGGTTATAAATATTAATGGCTCCTAATTGTAGCAGATGATGATGATGATGATAATATAAAATACATCGATTTATTATGTCACTGTGATATTTAAAAAGTTGCAACAACATTACCAAAGTATACAGTTACATAAATACAATATTAATTGCTCTTATATCACATAATCTACTTATTTTTGATTAAATACATGCACATATTTTAAAAGATCGTGGATGTTGTGGCTTTACTAAAAAAAATTTTGCTTTATGATAGGTGAATACGAGCGGCATCGGGAGGCGTATCCATACTAATCCGGTGCCACTTATGGTCAAACAAGGCGCTCGCTGGCAAATGGGTGGTCCGTGTTACCGTTTTATCATCACGGATACGAGCCGTATCGCCCGATAAATGGACCACGTATGCGTTGGTGGGAGAGAATTTGGGCACTGGCTAACAAATTAAACGCTATATATTATAACCTCGAAGAGCTTCCTTTGTTCATGGTAACAAAAAAGAAAATACAAGTATTATATTGGATTTAGGTACATTGCCTTATGGTACCAGAATTGCCGAATGGTATTGGCAGTGTAGAATAGTATCTTCCTGTGAATCAGGTGTTGAAAGAGAGAGCACTGGTACCGACAGATGGCGGTATATCTATCCGTAACAATGTAGCCCAAATGCATAAGTGGGCGAGAATGGGCAGCAACATTCCCATCGCGAAGCTATACTCTGCGATGCCTATTGCAGCAATTATGGGCAAACTCCCCATTTCTAGGGGAGGCTTATATCTACACGACGTGTAAAAATCTGCAATTTTATAAAGAAAGCTCGTAATAGCGTAAGTTTAGGGTATTTTATTTATTCCAATATTTTCCTGCTTTATTAATTGCAGCTAGATATTTGCGGTTGGAAGTAGCAAAGCCGCGCTATAAAAACGATGTCAAAAAAGTGTCAGCACGCACGGAAATAGTGTGATTTATTTAAATCTGCCAAAATATTTCATTGTTTTGTAGATGCTTCTCGTCCTACATTAAGTTAAAAATGTATCTAGAAAATTTTGAGTATTATCACGACAAACTTGGAACTACCTACCACAACCTACCTATCTACCATTACCTAACATTTTAAAAAAAGCAAAGTTAGTTCGGACATACAAATATAATTTATTATTTAACAATTGCATTGTAATATTAGGGAAAGTTAGTTTAAAAATTCTATTTTTTGATTAGCTAGGTCCATTTTTGATGGATTCGTAGAATATATTTGTATTTCTTTTTAAATAATGAACGATAATATCAATCCCAGAATACCAATGAACTTATCATAGTTCCCATTATAGTAATCGATGATCTTAATTACAATGAAGGATGTGAATAAAGGGCATAGAAGACACGAATATAAGACCGAGTCTCGTATTTGCAAAATTATTACGTTTGCAACTCCCAAATCTCCTTTTACAGTGAGGTAGAGATCTACTTTTATGTAAAAGAGGACTATATGACGTATACAAAGGTAGTCTATTATGTACTGTACTTACCACTTTAAAAAAATGCTCGATGTTTTCACAATTAGTACGTTTGTGAATGACTTGAAAAAATATGTTCAATAAGTGATATTTAAAATGGCTTTAAAATAATATTTGGATTTCACCACTACAAGAAATTTCTTCCAAACCTGGAACTGTATGGCTATTACCAATCGCAGATTTTTTACTCATTTAACTCATTTTAAGCATGTATTTAAATATACAACCAGATGAGAAGAGTATAAAAAGTTTTAAAAACAACAGCATGTTTTAAATTTATAACCTTAATTAAAATAAAAGATACAATCAATGCGTAACTTTGACCCTGATTTTAGTTTTGATAAAAGAGAACTAAGTATAGGCAAAAGTAATAAAAATAAAGCATAATCTTCTTTTTAAGATCCCACATGGATACAGTCAAGAGATTCATTAAAATTGCTTCGGCATTATAATCACAGTATAGATAGTTCTTAATCTTAATTGATAGTAAATTGTACGAAAACAACATGACTATTTATATGCAAAACGTCTCACTAGTCGTGTTGAAGCTTTAGTCAATATGACCAGAGATATGTGTGATGGTTCCGTTTGTATTCCTTCTTTATCATTCAAGGTGGTGGTGTGGTTTTAGAAACATAAGAGTTGCCTGCATAATGGCTTCTATTGTTTTAACAGGAAAAAGATCAAACCTACAGAAAAAAAAATTACCAGGTATAGAACATTGATTACGCAAGGGCCGTAATTTAGTTACATCGACCTTTAAAAAAGTTTTCTAGGGAGAGAGGTATTATTTTGATTTCAATCTTTAACCGATAAGGCAGACAGAGGATCTGATTGGAATCTCAGGATCACGTTCGCAGGATGCGTAAAACCGGTCCCATTAGAAATCACTTGAGGATAATTTCTTGATATGATAACGATAATGAACCTTCAGACAATTGTACGCGACAAACATATATACAGAGGTTAGAAAAATGATAGTTTTAAAAATTAATTCTTATATGCTTATCTTCTCCAAGAGTACAACAAAATTTAAAGGCTGAAAGCTTTATGCAAAGCAAAGTGCTGATTTATATTTGTGATAATATTTACTATAAAAAACCAACTTGTCTCAGGCTCCAGGCGAGACTCGAACATCTAGATTAGCCGTCATACCGCAGGATCGCGTTGGGACTAGGATGCTTACAACCGGTCCTGTTGCACATCTCTTGAGAGGACCTGTGGCCAAAATCAAACGTTCTAACGGGTCCATATGACGGGTCTTCATTTAATTTTTAAATCTTAAAATCTATCACTTATCATATCATTATATTGTTTCCCGGTAGCATTGAATTATTTATCTGTTTTTAAATTATAAAGTCTTATTTTCAAACTTCGTTTACTATCAAAAGTAAATAATAATCTTAATTTTTAATAACAAAAACATTAAGCAATCTAATTGATCGGAGACCTCATTTCACCAAACATTGTCACAGGGCTGTCACCTATTTCACACCGGAACCCAGCTGATAGTGGCTTTATATTTGACAGTTGACATTTGACAGTAACACGCGGCCAAAGCGCACATAAAGAGCTAGTTTAGATAATAGTGCATTAGTTATCGACCGATCGCCCACGTGGTTCAAAATTAGTCAACTTTAGGCGAGCGGGAACGGGGAGATTACGAGAAGTGTTATTGCATTCATTTCAATAATAATTTGAGGTAGGCATTAGATTTTGTTTTTAATAGAGAAATTTGAAGTATTCTATTTCTTACCAATAATGCAATTTTTATTGTTAAGCAAAAATTATATTTGTATGTTTATGTTTGTGTGCTATTATTATTATAAAGTATATGTTTGTTAAATCACTTATATTGGAGATATCAGACATGAAAGGAACCAGAAATATAATACTTAATACATACATTAAACACCCAGGCACAGAACAATCAAAAATGTCATCATATATATATTTGTCCAAGATGGGGATCGAATCCATGACTTTTGGCGCATAAGATATTATCAGTGCTATCTGCACCATCAGACCCTTCAAAACATGCTATCTGTCTATCTAATCAATCGGAATTGTTTTGTTTTTGTGGAACATTTGCGAAGAGATTAGACATAGTTACGAAGAGATGAATGTGGTGTTAAATGAAAGTTTAATGCGTATAATTTGTAATTATTGTTAACCCATATTGTTAATCACTTGTGTTCACTATTCCAGAAATACGTATAACCAAAATATGTCATCTTATATGCTTCTGACGAATACCTATAATTTAGTGTGCATTTAGGTTTATAGTCGGACTAGCTGTTATTAAGTGTGAATAATGATGTTATAATTGTTGGTAATGAATAGCACAGCAATAAAATGGTCTCCAGTCCCCGGCAGTTTAGCAAGTCCAGGTCAAGGTAACAGGCTAAGGTTGCGGTAGGCACTGGGTTGTTAAAAATTCCGGCAGAGATGCGACGGCGACTGTACCTGACAACACAATACACGGACGCTCAGGCATGACGAGAAAGTATTACGTTAGGATATTATAGGACTATCTGAAGTCTGAAGACAGGAACAGGACACGATAGTTTTTAACTCGGGTTATTTGTCGTACTGCGGGGGGGGGGGGGGGGGGACAAATTATGCCAAGGTAGTATATCGGGTTTATCGTCCGCAATTCCCTTCACAACAATATCATCATGTTTGGGTCAACAGGCAACAGGGGCCAACGTCAACGCCATAAACATAGAACAGTGGCGTGATGGTGCTATTTTTTAAGAAAAGTGATACCTCGCTCCTTACAAATTACAAACACATCACGCTTCAGAGCTATATCCACAAGTTGTTTTTGAAATTTGTTACGAATCGTCTCATTCGCGAGTTTGACAACTTCCAGCCTCTCGAAAAAGCAGATTTCCGAAAAGGTTACATATTTACGCTGCGGCAGGTTTTGCTGAAGTGCAAAGTACTATGCTGAAGCCTTCGAGTCGGTCAGATATCTTGGTGTTACGATATCTTGAACATAAACGCCGCAATTTCTGTCCATCTACCAGATGGATGGACGACCTGGTGAAGGTTTCAGGAATTAGTTGATTTCAAGCATCCCAAAACCGTACGCTGTAACGTAAATTTGATAAGGCCAGTATCCAGCAGTGGACGTATGTAGATGCATATAATAATTATAAAGTTACGTACAAAATTTTATGACAATACATTTAGTGTTTCAGTTGATAGCATAACAAACATTCATACACGCTTTTTTGTTATACGCATGTTTATAAAGAATAACTGTACTTAAAAAAATATTTAAAATCTGAGAAAAGTCTAGGCACTCTTTAACAGATGTACAGTTACAACAATGTCCAAGAATATACTTTCAAAACATTTCTTATCATCTCTTATTAAAAGATGCTTTATCGTTTTGCTATAATTATATAGACTAAAATAAAACATGTTTAATGCATTTTATTATAATTATTAAACTTCGCCTAGTCACATAATTAACAAAGTAAAATATATCAAATTTTAATCACAAATCGTTCGGCGATCGACCCGTGGTAATATTTCAAAACAAAACCTACAGCCACTCCCCGCAACACCTCGACACTAATGGGTCTATAACTAATCAATGATAGCCAGGTCTAAAGGCACACCCATATAATAACTGTATGGTTTATATTAGCATATGATATAGATTTTAAAGGTCACTCCAATGTTAGATTGTCTCCCGAAATAAAATAATCTTTGGATATCGATAAATATTAAATAAAAAATGATTGTTGCTAGTATTGATTGGATAACGCGATATCGGAATTAATGTGAAATTAATAAATAAATTTAATATCATTAATTTCGATATCGCCGCTCTGTGTAGATTTTATAGCGCAGTATCTATTTTGCTTCTTTTCATAGAATAATTCAAGGCAAATCCGATTCGGCTGGGCAGAGTTGCAGAAAACTGCGATACATCTTTTTGTCCGACATACCTATACAAATTTATCCTGAAACGCTGTCTCCGTGCTTTATTTACTGATGCTGCTTCTCTAACTTTAAAACCCTATTTCTCATGAACGTTATTTTATATATATATATACATATATACATAAAAGCATTTATATAAGTGCAAAGTTTATGTTAATCGCTGCTACTTGAAAGCTTTTAGTGAAGATAAATAATCTAGATAATAAAAGAACTAAGTCTAGCAGTGGATGTTTTACGGATGTGATTAAAGCAACAGTTACAAAGCTATATTAAGCCAATAATATCAAATTGGAAAATGTCGGGATTAAACTTAAGTTCTGTGTGAAACAAAACATGTTCAAACAACTGTTCAGATACTACATTAATACCCACAGCCATGCCTGAATCGTAAGAAATACATAGAAAAAATATTTTTTAATTTTCATACAGTGAACAATTATCATATTGTTAGGGATCAATTTAATACCGACGTCCAAATAATTTCAGTCTCTGTTTTGCTTTATTTATTTTTAAGTGCTTTCAAGGTAGACTTGACTAAACATAATTTTTACTTTTATTGTTCCCTTCTATTGAACTTAAGAAAAACTACTAAGATCTATGAATATACTGACTGTCGAACCGTTTTCTTACGAAATTATTTTCTCCGAGCGACTTTTTCGATTTAACACTAACTCCCTCTTGTGGTTACAGTAAGATACTATTCTTTAGATATCTATATTTCTTTAAAAAGGTATAGATATGGTATGGACATCTTATGTCTAAAGCAAAAACTCGCAAAACCTCGCTAAGCCTCTCTAAGAAGATGGAAAATTCTCCCAAATAGCAGCGTTGTGCACACATAGCAGCAATCACAGAAAATAGTTTCGCAATAGGAATGTTGGTGCCCATCCCCGAGATTTGCAAGTAAGGTTTGTTATTATGGCTTTATATATCGCAAACTCTTCTTGTGACACCTGGCACAGACCGACGTATTGTTTTTCTTTACCAGTACACCACGACTTACCACTTCCACGATAAAAGAAAACATAAGGATAATCCTAATAATAATAAAGATAAATTTAAAACTGTGTTCTTGCAATTGTTTTAATTGAATGTGTTGATGTACTGCGAGAACATAAATCGTTATACCAGCTCGCACTTGACCGTTATTTTCGATTTAACATAGCAATAACTAACATATTTACTTGTAGTAATGACCGTCTGTCATGGGATCGATATTCGTCACTGCAAATGTAAAAAAATAATACGAACCACGATAAATAACATTTGTATGTTGTTTTATCAGGTTACCGATAATAATAAATGAAAGGAGCTATTACTAAATATATACAAATAGCAAAGTTCCCATTGTTGTATTCCAATTTAAAGGGTGAGAAAGGCAGTAAAATTACTGGTGAACATAATATCTTCAAGACACAAGGTTATATAATGCGTCCGTGATATCTTTGTGATATAACTAACGTCTATTAGACAGCAGTGACGCTTACTATCACGCGGACAGTATGACTGCTTGTCGGCCTGGTCTAATCAAAACGTACTGTGTCAAAAGTGTCATACTTCTAAATTAGTTGACTAAGAAATGTTTTTTCTGGATCAACTGTCAAATCCTGATTTTTTTTTGCTTGTAGAATCCGTAGCCAAACCCAACTAACCACGGAAATCAAAAATAATCACAGACATCAAAACATTCTTTAAAAAAAACAAATGTCATAGATCACACGAGTAAAAAAAGAACGGAAACTAAAAACTAAGTGCGATCGCGCGTAATAGCAGCAATGGCGGCCGCATATTATGTCAAATTATTTCACACCGATCGGGAAAAGTCAAGGTGACCGATTGCGGCCGGCGTAATGACTGCGGCGGCAAGAATCTTCTAACAATTTGATAAGACATTCATATGCTTAGTAATATTATAATTAATGAATTCGAATTGCTGTAATTACTAAAAAACAACATTCAATTCCGACCGATGCCTCTTTGGAACGATATTTGCAGCGCGCCAACTGATAATAATCGACTTTCAATTACGTCAAGCTCCATTAGTTTATGGTAAAACTTATATAGCTTAAATCGTTCGGGTCATGTTAAACGTTATTTCAATTTTCTATTTTTTTATAAATCTAACTTCCTTATATTTTTATTCCATAAGGACCTTGACCTGTTAATAAGAAACACAACAAAAAACAAATGGTAGCATGTGATTTCCTAAACAAGAGAAGCAGAGTACCATTTTAATATTGATGTGTTACATAATTTTACTTTGTAGCTGGTTTGATATTTTCAATACACTATAGATAGTCATAGCAAGACTAGAACAACAAATATATATATACCGTTTGATATCAAATTATGCGGTTTATAAACACTTCGCCAATATTACGTTATTACGTCTGTATTATCAGTTGTCATTTTGATTCTAATTTAGGTTTTTATAAAAAAACATATCTTTCTTTTGACAATGAGTGCATTATAGATTTTTAGCTCATAACGATTGATATGCCATATCCATCCACACCTCGATCATCATTTACATTCATCCTTGTCAACCATTGAAATTATAATAGTGAAGTAAAAACCGCGATCTCAGGCAAGTGTTAGAGCGTCCTTAATCCTAATGATTGCTCGTCACATTACCGACGCAGTGTTGACATAAATGTGCTAGTCTTGTCATTCGGTTGCGGCCATTTATCATTTTAGTTTCTTCTGACATGCTTTCTGACCAACATTGACAATTTGTAAGGAATTCTGTTTATTTTGCCTTTATGGTGATAGTTGCTACATCTGGATTGTCCTGAGAAGAGTTCTTTGAGTATCACTTTGGATCTTCTTTAATAAACTGCCGACTACTTGAGATGCTCACCACCTTACTTTGTAAGGATCTAGGCTGGCAAAAGTAAGACCAACACTGTTACGGAGGACAATCTTTTTCCGTTAGTTACACTTTCGATGGACCCGAACGCACAGATAGTTGTGATCCTATCTTATGCGCCAAGGGTCGTGGGTTCGATCACTACACAGGACAGACACTTACAAGATGATATTTGTGTATATTAATATATATTTAAGTATTATTTTTGTGGTTTCTCTGTACCGTAGATTTCACTGATAAATTTCAATCAAAACTTTTATTTAGGTTTTATGAAAAGCTAGTTGTTTTTTTACAAAAATATCAACCTTTTGTTCCATCAAAACTGCCGTAGACCGTACATTTTTGAACAAAAGTTTCTCCAAAAATGATGAAATTTTGTACAAAATTGCTGAATGCTGCCAGATTGATGGCAACCGCATAGTTTATTTTCGCGACGGGAGTTCTGCTGCCCATTTCGGCCCAGATGCATTTGGGCTACGCATGCTTCCGATGGCTTACCACCATCAGTTTGGACTTATACCTCAGTCGCCTGTTACGACACCTGGTACAAAGAAGTGTGCTCAATAGGGAAAAATGGCGCTTCACTGCGAATAAAGACTGCAGCTGTATAAATTGCAAGTCTGACCTCACATGTGGTACTGCTGTAGGAATCCCTAAGTACCAACTTTACTCTTTGACTCGGTCCAGGCACTTGAGAATTGTTGACGATGCCAGGCTCACAAATGACTATAAACCCATAAGTCTAAGGAAAGATTTTCCCTCGCTATATGTGTTCTACCACTTTGGGTTTTGGTCTGATAAATTGTTTGACATGATGCAATTAGATACTTTTTATCGTTGCACGCTTTATTCAGTTCACCGACATACTTTAAAGCAAAAATGATCTCGTACCCAATGATTTCAGAGGCATTTACTCCCACGTACGCTATGGTTATAGAATTAACTACTTGCAGAGGTTTTCCGGGAGATATACAGTATGGGAATCTTCGAAAAAAGAGTAAAGAGGTTTTTAAAAGATCGGAAACACGAGAATGATGCCTCAGTGTAAACGACCATATGCTGCAGTAACCTCCTAACAGCATGCGGACTGCACGCTTGATCGCAACCTTTGTAGTCTAAAAAAAAAAGGTGGTTGAATATACCCTGAAAAAAACAAGCCCTATACCTACGGCTTCAAACAGACTTGTTAGTTATATTATCAAAATATTTATGTATGTAACATATTTAAAAAAATCTGTTTAACAAAGTATATATTGTGAATATATGTATACAAAATTAAGTGCTTGAAAGATGATGCTGCACAAAACTAATTCAATAAAAATGCAAGTCACAATTTTTTGGTGACAAAATGGTGCAATATCCGTCAACACCTTTTTGAGTTATCGTCATCATACTAACCTTGAGACCTGTACTTTTGAAAATAGGCAGTTGTTGAAGAAATATTTTTTGGCTGGTTTTCCCTAAGGACTCATTCCCTAAGGAAATGAGTCGGGTTGAGAGGGTTGAAAATAGTTTTTTAAAGAAACGACAACGCACTTGTGATATCTCTTGTATAAATTACATTCAACGCTTACCATCAGGCGATCCGTATGTGTATTTGCCACTATCATCGTATGGGAAACAAAAAAGAGTTCAGCCATTAGGGAGGTTGGGATCGAGGGAGGGAGGTTTGCTCATAATGGCCAATTATAATTCAACTACATAGTTTGATTTAAATGGGAGTCACTTACTATAAGACATATCCATTGACCACTTTCTAAAGTTTAACTTTTAAACCTTTCATAACAAACATGCAAAGGTCATCTAATGGAACAAATATATATAGCAAATACTAATAAAATATTACAATGTTATAACCCGAGATGAGTATTCGATATTGCGGTATATGTGTCAAAATATTATTGCAACAATCGCCATACAAATACCCAAATCTAATTTTACGCGTATCACTCATGCAAGGCATGCGTCATCAATACGTGCTCACGACCAAGCTAACTTGATACTTGGTGTGATTGTTTGTTTTTATAATTGGTTCCATAATTTAATTGTATATACATTGTTTACGCATATAGAACAAAATAGCTGACAAATAATTTATTGAAATGCAAATTTTAATATAAATAAGTGTATTACTTTGGTAAGGAAGGTAGAGGCAATATTTTTGTATGTAGTTAAGTTAGAACAATCATATATGATTTAATTGAAATATCTAATCGATATTTAAGACAAGCTCTGTAATCGATAAATTCGGCGACGAATTCTCAGTGAACATTATTATTAATTAGATATTGATCCCGGCACTAGTGAGTATAAGATGCCGAGGCCGCAAATTACCAGCAGAGTATAAATACCCCCTGTACCAGATGTCGTAAGAGGCAACTAAGGCATCAGAACCGACAGATGGCGATAAATTGATCCGTAACAGAGTGGCTCATATACACAGGGCAGGTATGGGTAGTATTATGCCCGTCGCAAAAGCTGCGCTCTGCGATTACCACTACGCTTGCCCAGCGCGGCAATAATCGGCAACATTCCCTCGTATTTGAGAAGGATGAAAATATCTCACAGGTCCGCTGTTTATTTATATAAAATTTAACTTGTCATTCGCCCTTATAATTATGAACCTTGTCCGAAAGAATCTTTAACTTTTATTATTACACAGCAAATATATCTAGAGATAAAAGAAATGACACCTAACCGATTAACGTATATTTACTAATCAGGTTTTCTAAAGTATTACCTAGAACCCGGGCCATCGGATCGTTCACAGTTCAAGTAACAGTGGTCGCTCTACAAGGCCACGCAGCGTCCCACGATCCCGCGACCCCGCGCGAGCAAACCAAATCAAACTTATCCATCACAGACCAATCACACGCGCTCTCCGCTGTGCGATTGTTTTGCAATCACTCTGTAATTCTAATTGATACTCGAATGTAGCATATGAGTTGTGGCACTAAATAACATATGTATTGGACGTTTACTTACGAAATAGACGGAAATATTCATGGTAAATGTTTGTAGGAATGCTACAACAATGATTTATTTAATACTATTTTTGAATTGAGGTACCGGCAGAGAAGAATTATACTTCCCCCGGTACCAGGTGTCGTAAAAGGTGACTGAAGTGCCAGAACCGACAAATGGCGGTATATCAATCCGAGATAATTCAGCTCAAATACACAGGGCGGGGATGGGCAGCGGCATTTCCGTTGCGAAAGCTGCGCTCTGTGATTGCCAACATGCTTGCCTAGTGCGGGAATTATGGGCAATATTCCCTCTTTCTTAAGGAGTTGAGAGGGTGGTTTGCTAGTGTCAAACTATCTATACACATAAAATTTCGTATCACGGTGTTTGTTCAGAATGAATTAGATAGGTTATACCTCAATTTAAAGTCACAATATTTTTTTCGAATAACATAGGTATAAAATTAGTTAAGACAGGACGTTTGCCAGATTAACTAGTATAATATATAAAATTTTTAATTTAGGGAGTTGAGTGGTGACACAGTCGTACCCATTTCCTGGGGGAATTGAATACAATCCTTAAATTAGATTAATACATTACTATTATTCTAGAAAGTTTGATAAAGTACGTCCTACCAAATTTAAAAGGTTTATGTCATATGGTTTACTAGTTACGTATAAAATGAAACATTTCGAACGTTAGAGCATATTTCTAACAGAGAATTTAGTTGGCAGGAAGAGTGCCCGGGTTCGCGCAAGCGGCCCATCTCTGCCCTTTCCCGGCGCGTGGGCCGCTAGAACAAGGGCGACCGAGCTACGAATAGTAACTACGAACTAATCATTAGAACTTAAAATCATTTTCTTATTCCTGAATGTCACATAATTAATCTCAAAGTTATTAACGTATCGCACGCATACTTTTAAATATTTGTAAAAAGAATAATTGAAGTATATTGCCTCATTTGTTTATTTGGAAATAACAATTTTGATTTTTGTCTAAGAATTCAATGTCTTCTTTAAATTACCGAATAAATAACGATGACTCTTGATTTTTCGAAGTAGAACGTATACACAGGTCGCCTGCATTGATACCTCACTTTAACCTCTTTCTACCGCCTAAAAGCAATGTTTTACATTACCGTGCTCCTGTTTGAAGGATAAGAGGGGCAGTGAAATTAATGGGTAATGTGATATCTTTAAGTCACAAAGTTGATGACGCGCTAGTGATGTTATGAGTGTGTATAGGGTGCTGTGATGCTCACTATCACGCGAATGTATGCTTATCATTGTCTGTGGTCAATATTTATGTGAGAGTCTTAAAACAATATTAAGGTATAAAGACGACCTTTGTATAAAATCATTCTCATTATATACCTGTTGTGTGACTGTAAGTGGACTTTCAATGGTTGGTATGATTGAACATCATACCAACCATTGAAAGTCCACTTCTGGACATAGGCCTCCACAAAAAAGGAGAGATATACCATAATTGCTACGCTGGGCAAGCGTGTTGGCAATTGAAGAGCGCAGCTTTCACGACGGAGATGCTGCTGCCTATCCCCACCCTGTGAATTTGAGTTGTATTGGCTCGGATGGATATACCGCAACCTGTAGGTTGTGGTACCTTAGTCGCCTTTTACGACACCTGATACAGGGCGATCACCTGTTCAATATAATACGAATAATGTAGGGTTTCCGAAGTTTTCGTAGCTTCCAGCTGCGAGATGTGAACTTGAAATACGCCAAGGTTCAGATAGCTAAGTTTATTCGAACAAAATTATGCGATAACCCCGGCCTTTAACAGTGAGCTACGCCCCACTTAAGACCTGCTATGTGAAACTGCTTGATATCGTTTATGTTTATAACTAAAACGCTTAGTTGATGTGGGAATTTTGCGGAATCTCATATTAGAAACTTAACATCACTGCAAATAAATGTACTATAAACCACAATTATAAAATAGAAATTAATGACTGGGTATAATGAAGGCTCTCGCCATATCAGGGTTCTGTTCAAAGGAAAAACGGTACTCTCATAGGACCAATTTGTTACTCTCGTGCGTTTCTTTTAAAGCTCTTTTTCTCGAGAATGTGTGGAGGTATCGGATCAAATTATCATTCAATAGTTAACTTAGTGTTGCATACTTCTAGTAAAAAAGTACCTGAAATCATGTAAAGGAAAAAAAAATACTAATTTTACTGATGTATCTTAAAATAATTATACGAAACCCGGTGCGTAAGTCCAGCTTACCAGTAGACCGAGAGAATTCCTGAGAAATCTTGTTTAAACTATGCTATATTAGGTGTTGTGCACTCACTATGTCCCTCCGGGGGTGCTATCTGATGACCCAAGAAGTAGGACCTATTTAGAACATGTAGACTTCACTTGTAGTTCGAGGTGTGGATGGTTTTATTAATAGGCATGTAACTGTTATTTCACAATGACAATTTCCTCAGCGTTACCTATCTATACTATACTAATATTATAAAGCGGAAGATTTTGTTTGTTTGTTTGTTTAAACGCGCTAATCTCAGGATCTACTGGTCCGATTTGAATATTTTTTTTTGTTGGATAGTCCATTTATAGAGGAAGACTTTAGGCTGTATAACATTACGCTGAGACTAATAGGAGTAAAGCGTCAGTGAGAAATGTTGCAAAAACGGGGAAAAGGCTTCTATACCCCCCAAAGTCACTATTCTACGCGGACGAAGTCGCGGGCACTGCTAGTTACTACATATGTGCAAATCGCGAATTGCGCGATCGACATGTCAGCCTTGTCAATGGTGCGGGACACGCAATTTATGCGCCAACTGTACCACTTTAGCGCAGACACATTACAGACGTGATTGGTTTTCGAAGCCAATATTTCTAATATTATTACCAAAATATATTTGTTTTATATTTACGCAGCATCTCATACAATGACCTGACTCCGAGGTATATCGCTTAAAACACTTGTGTTACGGACATCATACAATAGTGAAGTCACGAATATAATATTAAAATTTACCACCCAGACACAAAACAAATACAAATAACTTAATCTTTCGTTTGTCCTGCGTGGGTTCGAACTCATGACCTGTGGCGCACAAGATATATAGTGATGCGCCATCGGACTCGTCATTTGTGATAGTGATGAAAATCCGGGTACACAAGCAAGCTTACAAAAGCAATATTCTCTAGTAATTTACTATTCCTAGAGCATATATGTCAACATAATATATGGGAACATAAGGCTATATAGCCAAACCCACTTTCACACTCATAAACGATATTAACAACAAGAATATTTATAGCTGAAGGCGATGCTCTCTTCCTAATCTACAGAATATTAACTATTCAGACGAAATACATTGTACGCTTCAGTTTTATTTGCCACTTAATTTTGGACTTTATTGTTTATGTTATAAAGGTGTATTCCAACGATGGTTAGGGTCAAAGAGGCCAGGATAAAGCTCTATTGATTTTGCCTCAATATAGGGCGTAAAGGGTTATTTACGCGAGATACGCTGTATACATAAAATGTGTTTCGTTATGGCCCATTGTACAACCGAGTTGAAAAGCCATTCAAATATTTCTTAAGTTATAAAACTTTGTAATGTTTGTGAAATTTACTAGAGAAATATGAAGTCGACAACATCAAATCATTAATAAATAATTAAGCTACATGTAGAATAATTTAACTTTTGTTACAACTTCATAATTGTGTAATTGGGATAACCCGTATAACTATTTTAATAAATAAATAAATAAATGTCAGGCGGGACTTGCACTCGACTTAAAGAGTAGAGTAACTCCTTGGCATGGGAAAGATGCAGGTTTGAATCCTGGCACATGAGACAAGAGTTTTTTTGTATAGTAAATATCATCCTAAATATAATTCAGCACCTATGCATAAAACCCCTCAAAAAAAATTGTGTTATTTATAAATTATAAGTCGTTGTCATTTATAGATGGTTTAGTTAGACAATCCTTTTAATTTGTTTTTATGACTGCGCAGATGGTAATAAATTCTATCTTGTGCGTCAAGGGTCGTGGTTTCAATGCCCACCCTGGAGAAATATTTATGTGAGGAATATTTGTGTTTATTCTGGGTCTAGGTGTTAAATATCTATATTTTTGCGATTCTTTTGTAGTTCGTGACATCCGTAACACATGTGCTTTAAGCAATTTATATCAGAGACAGAAAGATATATAAGATGCTGTGTAAATTTTTACTCGTATAACACTAGGTTTCCCTCCGCGACCCTATTCGCGTGGACATTAAGCATAACTATCAAGTCCTAAAGACGACTGACATGTCGACGTATCGACGAGGTTAAGTTTTCTCTCAAGGATCAGAGAGAATTGCTTCTTCCAATGTCGACGAGTTTAAGTTTAGTAACCATGAGGAAGATCCTATATATATAGTTCCCTCCTGTCCTGAGGTCAATATTTCTCTAGTCTTAAATCAAAGTTTCTAAGCATTTATAATATTATTATATATTTGAAGCATGCTTATTATGTAAATTGAAATAGACCTACATTTAGAATACGAGCGACCTTTTATAAGGTTGATTATTAAGTTTCCTGTATTGGCACTTTTTTATGTGCTTAGTACTTACTAAAACTAGGTTGGTTCTTGGTTATAATGATTTCTCTGTGCATATAGGGTTGCCATGGGGTACCTACAGAGTTAATAACTCCTCCCTGCACCAGGTTTTGTAAGAGGCGCCTAAGGCACCAGAACCGACAGATGGTGGTATATCCAACCAAAGCAGTTTAGCTCTGAAAGACTGCGATCTGTAACACACTTGCCCAGCGCGGCAATAATAGGCAAAATGCCACCTTTCTCGAGGATGCCCATATCTAGCAGTGGACTTTCAATGACTTATATGATGATGATGACGATGTAGTAGATGATGTTGTGTCTAGCACAAATAATTAAGACACTGATTTATCATAAAATAACATCTGATTTAGGATAACAATTTTATTTATTGTCTTTCAATTTCAAATTATATTTTAAAATAAATCAGCTTAAATACTCTCCTTGCAAAATCAAATGAAAAGATGCATTTTAATATTTACAAAGGAGAACTTGAACTATTGATTTTACCAAACATCAAAATTATTATAAAACACTACATTAAGTTATTTTTTATAATATCACTTAAGACCATAAGGTGTATTTAATTAAAGTAAATTAAGTAAAAATAACCTTCATTCATAAATCTATATCTAACAACATAAAGTTTTAAGTTACCTAAATCTGAGACTGGACAATACGCGTCCATTCATATTTATGTATTATTATTTAACGCGTGTAACATTTCATTAAAAGGATACTATAAACCACAAGTATAAGTGTGACTTTCGCGATAGTCAAAGTTATTTATCTGCTTTACCCATATTTCGTTTAGCAATTCTAAAACTAGCATCACCTCGAGCGAGATACCACATAAATGTTCTGGCTCGGGTCGGATTTTATGCCTCTTAAGTACCGTATTTAGCTGAGATACTAAAATTTTAATTTACTGCAAGTAGAATTTCCACAGAGTAGAAACTCAATACTTCTACAGTACAACCGTCATATGTTTTTCAATGAAGTGGAACATTTCAATGACACTATTTTAAACTACTACTTACAAGTCGCAAGAGTTGAATGAGGCACTGCAACCGACAGATGGCGGTATATCCACCCAAAATAGCGTAACGCAAATGCAACATGGTGGGAATCAGTTGTTACTATTCCCGAAGCAAAACTATGCTCTGCAATTACCACTATGCCTGCCCAGCGCGGCAATTATGGGCAATATTCCCTATTTTGCCTATATCCAGCAGTAGATGGATTGTATGGCTTCTGTGTTGATATGATAATGATGATTTAGCAAATAATAATATCGTCTACGTGATTGTAAGCATCGTCGTATTCTAGAGACGTTTGTGGAAAGGCAAAGATATCACTAGAACGCAATAAACCTAGTGACATGAAGATATGTTACAACCCACAGCTATTTCAATGCCTCCTTCACCCTTCAAACCGGGGCATACTATTGCAAGGAAAGCAGTTTGGAGGTAGAAATTAGCAAGAGTAAATTACGCATGTAGAGATGACTTTTGAAAAGCATTACCTCTTGTAATACGTACGCTAGGGTATTATTAAAATTAAGAGAAGGTATTACGTAATTTTGCCGTGCAGTGATTTTGTTAAATCAGGTGGTGTTTAAGGGGTTCAATTGGAAGATGTTGTTTTTTTACTAAATTTAACTATTGATTCGTTGAATGGGTTGAATGTGTTGTACAAAGAATACAGCCCAATTGACACAAAATTGTCAACATTATGTAATCGACATTTATGTTCAAATATGAAACCATGTTTTGTTATTAGTACTAAATGTTCATAATTGACTTTGGAGTGTTGGCAAATTTGTGGAAGTTAATGAACAGATCAACACAAAGTACTTTATACCTCAGGTGATATATTAGGTACCAGTTTCTTATATAACGGGATTGTTTTTAAATGTTTCTAAATTGTAACGAAAATCCCTTTGATATTATTATTATCTCTTCCTTTTTTATCCCTTGACTTTAATAATATTTATCTCTACGAGTATCACGAGCATAGTTTGGAGGTCTATTGTCAAAACTTATAGGCTCACTCCATACCCGACGCATATATATGATTATCACTAATGTTGAATAAATTGCTGCTTCCTCGGGAGGCTTGTCTGGATGTTCTGCAGTTTCAGTGATGATGATAATGGCTTACCATTTTTTATTTTGAAATAGTTAAGTGATTTCCAAGGTAAATATATTTCTAACATTATGTTCTAGTTTAACATTAAATTAGTTTTAAAACTACGTTATGAATTAGTATTATTAGCAGTCCCTGGCTTTAAATTGAATGTCACAACCTTTGATTTAGGATTTTTTTGAAGTTTTTGACACTCTCACCTATTTCTGCCAAACAGCAGTGTTTGAACTTCTGTTTTTTGATTCAAGGTTGTAAAAGGCTGTGAAATCACTGTGTTGTGTGGTAAAATACCACCTAGTTATGAACTTTATCTATTTAATTACACGAACATCTTCGGGCTACGGAGATGCGAGCTGCATTGCCAATATAGTAATATAATTTTATATGATTATAACATAATCAAATTAAATAAATATATCTTTATATATAAATATTACGGGTCACGGTATATGATCGAGGTGAATGTCTAATCTACTGGACCGATTATAAATTAAGTTTCTTTTTAATGTGTACAGTTAGATTCAACTTCAGAGATACGATAGTTTATAACTCAATTTAAAACAAGGAAACATCTTTCGGGTCAGCTGACTTATTTCTGGTTGCTCTTATCAGGTCCCAAACCCGCAGTAAACTAAGACTTGAAATGAATATGGTAACAATACATATATAATAATTTGTTTGAAAAGCGCAATTATTTTTAGTCAATCTCGAATTCCTTAAGTGAAAGAGTCCACGCATATTATAATTATTAGCTTAGTTTTAGTTTCTATTGCGGCTTTTATGATAATTGCACAGATTGTAGATTATTCCTTAATTTTATTTTACTCTTTAAATTTAATTTAAAAATCTATCAATTGCCTTTTTAGTCATTAAATATTGATTGATTCATTCATAAAACTGTAATTACGATATATTATGTTACCATTTCTTTCATTTTCTAATCGTAAATTATATTCAATTATTACATATTATACGAAATTAAAAGAAATAGATGTTATGTTACCTTTATAATTAATGTTACCACCAAAAGATTCTGAAAATGTTAATTAAGTTAAATTGAAATAGCGAAGTGCTAATGGATCCTTCTTCATGCGGCAGCAATAACGGAAACACTGTATTTACAGATATATAAAGCCCATTTCCTTTTTTTGGTTTTTATGTACAGAATAATGGTTTACGGTAGTACAATAGTAATATATGTATAGAAAAAGAGTCCAGGTTTTTCTAGTAAATATTATCCTTCATCTCTATAAATAAAAAATCGTGTTGTTTTGTTTGGCCAGCATGTACTTCTAAACTACTGAACCGATTTTAATCAATTTTTACTTACAGTAATTCAATTTAAGTGATGGGATGATTTACATCTCAATTTTTAGTCGCAATATTTTTCAATTTAAAAACTTTTAATATATTAGTTTGCTAGTATATATATATTATAAGCGTTTTGCGTCTTCTAAATAACCTGACTTCATAGTGTCTATTGGTTATGTTCTTAGTCTGTGGATTTTCTTAACAATATTGACAGTGACTGTACATTGTTATTGCAAAATGCGCTTAATTTGGCTTCATTGTGTTTCAGATTATAGGTTTCTGTTATTATTTATTAGCAGGTATTGTTTGGTGAGTGCGAATGTACTACACGTTTTTTGTGTCGCTTATTATTAATTAGAACAAAGACAAAATAGCATATAATTTTTTTACATAAGTAGTAAAATGTAAAATTGTTAAAATATGAAATATAGTCCTGTTATTTTTTGATAGGTTTCCAAACTATATTAGTTTTCTTAATTAAATATAATTTTCTGCTATGCCATTGTATTTAATCCCGCTCCCCCATTTTTTTAAATATGTAATTGGTATATAACCTGACCTATTACAGAGAGATGAATGATAATCATGATTTAGAAAGTATTTCACTGGCATATATTTTGCAGTGTGGTACCAGCAAAGCAGAATAGTACCTCCTTTTGTACTAGGTGTTGTAAGAGGCGACTAAGGTACTGAAACCGACAGGTGAAGGTATATCCATCCGAAACAGCGAGAATGGACAGCAGTATCCTTGTAGCAAAAGCTACGCTCTGCGATTACCAACACGCTTGCCATGCGATATATGTAACACATACCCACCCCCATTTTTCGGGTAGGCCTATGTGTGGCAATGGACTCTTTTTAGCTGATATGACGATGATAATAATTATTAGCTTCTGCAAGTAGCAAAGTAAAAATGTGACTAAATATTTTTTATTTAAATGATCATATCTGCATTTTATCGGTGTTAGTTTATTAATAAATATAATTAGACAAATGATGACTATCTATGAAAAACATGCAATTTGATTTAAAAACAAACTTGCAATTTGATCTGCTCTTTAAATAGTAAGCTAAGGATTTACAGGTAGTAGGTATAGAATCTCTTTCTATAGCTCTTACGCATACATATCTATATATGGATATTAGTAGTAGTATAGAAAGAGGTAGAGGCCTCTTGCAGAGTTCGTAAGCATTTGTACCTCACTTTCACCTGTATTCACCGCCTTCAGGTGTTCGCATTGCTGTTTCGGTTTTAATGGTATGACAGACAGTCAAATTACTGGGTAATCTGACATAATATCTTCAATTCACAAAGAGACGCTAGACAATACACTAAATATATCATTTCGATAATATGAGCGTCTAAAGGCTGCGGTAACTACATGCTTGTTTATTAACTTAGGTCATACCCATATAAAAAGCCAAGATGTAGAACTCAATAATCTTCTTATCCGAATTAAAATTACTGGGTAATGCGACATAATATCTTCAAATCACTAGGTAGGCAACGTGCTAATTATATCCTTGTGATATTACGGGCGAGTATAGGCAGTGGAAACGTGGACTGTATGCTGGTATGTTGACCTGGCCTATTAACAAAAGGATCCTCGTAGCAAAATGGAGAGACTAATCCTCGCTCTATAGTGAATGTCCTACGGCTTTAAAGATATGATAATGATAAAATTATTTGTGATGTACCTTACATAAATTCTGCTTTAAGTATTTATCACCGTATTCTCCGTTTTATACTTCTAAATTGGTAAATAAACAAGCAAGTGCATAAATTTGCACGCTGTACAAGTACGGGTAGGGGCTGTTTCGGTACTTCAGCGCAGGCCTTCGACAATATTCAATGAGGCTCGCATAGACAGTTTCCTGGTAATCGAGCGCAAGCGGATTGCTGTCGTTTGGCACCGCTTCCGAGACAGGCCCAACATCCTCCTGGTACAGGTAGGAAGTCGCTATTGCTCTCCTATCTTGAGGTCATCGTCCATATCGGAGACCGCATTCAATATCAAGTTGGTTATATGTGTGTGCTGCTATTTTTTGTGTATTACTAACCCTAGTTCCTAAGTATTATTATGAAACCACCAACCCAATTCATGGAAAACTATTTTGAAATAAAATATTATTATTATATGTGAGTAAGGTACAGACGATCTTCGTTACAAGACTACTCCAGGTAAACTTTTATCTGTCTTAAAAAATAACAGCGGTAAGACTTGAACATGAATGAACAGTCGTGACGGGTGATAACATCGTGGGGTATTTGTCGGGTGGACTTGTTGCATTTACGTTATTGATAGCTTGCATGAATAGAGCAGCTATTCAGCATTATTATGCGATCGATATGCGGTCCTGGTACAACTTGTAAGGATCACACACTGATCATCATACCAGCCATTGAAAGTCCACTGCTGGACATAGGCTTACCCAAGAAAGGACGAATATTGCCGAGCGTGTTGGCATTCGCAAAGCGCAGCTTTCGTGACGGGGATGCTGCTGCCCATCTCCACCCTGTCCATTAGTCTACTCTAAAATTTATCATCGTGATCATATCCGCCATATTGGAAGTTCACTGCTGGACATAAGCTTCCTCAAAAAGGGGAAATTCCGTACATAATGCAGCACTCGGCAAGCGTGTTGGCAATGGCACAGCGTAGCCTTTGCAGCGGGGGTGCTGACGTCCGTCTGCCCGCTCTTTGTATTTGAGTTTTACTTTTCGGATTTTTTTTACTTTACCTGTCCGGTGGTACCCTATTCTCCTCTTATGATACCTGGTATAGGGGCAGGCACCATTCTTCTCTACGGTACCTACCTCTTATTTAAAAACAATCATTTTGATGAATTGATTCTTTGTGTTGAACTCAACACTGCGACTTAAACTTAAAAATTCTCATACCAAACAGCGCTCTTGACCACAGCGTTATACGCGTCGTTAATAATAATGGAATACAACACTATATTCGCTATAAATAGAAGAGTTCTGAGTCATAGCCAAAGACCAACACTGTTTACAAATACATGCACAAAATATCTCATAAACCATTCTGCTCTAACATTAACAAACAAAATCTAACTCGTTTAGCTATGCGACCAATGGAACACCTCAATTTAAAATTATTTATTTTAACGAAAAAAGATTAGCAATAATTAATATTATAATAATTAATTACTAGTTTATGAAAATTGTGATATTTTTATAAACTCTATTGAACACTTTCTATGCAAATCTATCCAAAAAGTTCGTTTTGGTATTTGACGGAAATGTTATAACCCAATTTTCGGTCTCACTGTAGGTTGTGGCTCAATATTTACACATTACTATTATGATTAACCCTGAGTCTTTTATTTTTTTAAGTCAATACCACGTTAAGATTTTAATTACCCATTCGAATAAAACCTTTAGCCCATTTGAATTGCCTTTTAAAGACGCAAAAATCAATAAAATAATTATAAGAACAAATAGCAATTGAAAACAGATAGTCTTTTTTAATTTGCTCTTTGTTGTTTGTGTCTTAAGCTATAAAAGATGGGACAATAAAGTATTTTTCAATACTTTTAATTTATCTAACTAGCAACTCTCTTATGTAGGTATGTAGTACCAAGTCAAAAGTACCAAGAATAAACGAGCGTGTATAAAAGTACTAGTGCGAGTAAGGGAAGAAAAAGACGTATGCCAAGATCATAACAAGTAGAAATCCATAGTCTCTGCCTACCCCGACGGGACACAGTCGTGAAGTATGATTAATGAAAATTTTCGTTTGAAAACACGTATATTTTATGAGAGTCAAAAGTATAGATTGACTTACTTGGTAGTAGCTTAGGGTAACTGGGTAATGTTGCTACATTTTTATTTATTTTGGACGTCTGATATTGGTAGACTCAAATAACCCTTCCTCTGCACCAAGTGTTGTGCAGAGGAAGACGGTATATTCACCTGGAATAACGTAAGCCAAATGCAACAGAGCGGGGGTGGGGAACATTATTCCCCCGTCACTAGACTCCGCCCTGCGGTTGCCATCACACGTGCCCAGCGCGGCCACCTTGGGCAAATCCTCCCTCCTATAATAGAGGTCGAGTTGGCATTCTACAATTGTCTAAATTATTTTAAGATAATATTTATGTGACGTATTGTATTTGTCAGCTTGCTTTACATTATTTTATGATTCTTCATATGTTATTGATTAAAAAATACTCCTCTATTTAGTAACACTTCTTATTTTGATTAATATAATAACACTACAAAATGTATACATACGTTATTTGAATATAACAAAATCTTTTTACAATATAGACTGAAAATAAGTCAATATCTCTTCAACCAAACGTCAGCTAGGAGATGATAGACATTTTAGCCATAAACACCGGTAAGTGTAAACTTAATTACAGATAAAGCAATATTTTTTTTGCGATGTGTTACTGTATTAGTATTATTCTTTGTATCATTCTTCTGTGTTTATTATATTAGTACCTTTCTACAAAAATAGATACACATTTTAGGATTTTTCTATAATGAGTTGACATGTATCTATTAATTATCGTATTCTACCTCAGGGTACAATTTACAATTCACGCTTTATCACGTGGATTTTATAACGCTTTATGGCGTGGGTAGTTATATGCACTAAAAAGTGAAAACTTTTTTATACAAGTATTATATAAGACGAACGGAACAAGCTTTGTAATAATATGTGAATAGTGACACTAAAATTATACCCACGTATGACGTATTCTTATTCTAATCTACTTTTCATACAATTTAAAATAATATTCCCCGCTCAGCTTATTCCACATACCACACGACGTTAAATAGACAAACAAAACCCAACGCGTTTAGCTGTGCGATGAATGGAACATTGCCATTCACCGGGAATCGAACGCGATACCATCCATACTGGGAGCTACACGTGAACCAGACATGCGAGGGAAATATTTGAGATTTTAGCTATTTGTATATTTAATTCTTTAGTCAAGGCTGAAGGTAGCTGCAACTGATCACGTCGATGACACATCTTTAGTGAAAATTGGATGTTCTCTTAATCCCGTTATTTAGTTGCTAATTACAATCTCTTAAAAAAGCTTTGAGCTATAATGTCAACTTTTACTATGTCAATACAACCAAGTTATCCAAGAGTCATTTGGTTTATTATTATCTTAGCAGCCTAAAACGTCCACTGCGAGACGGAATCCTCCCCAAATAAAGGAGACTTTGGTAGAGGCAATCGCATTGCTTGCCATCAAGATGGGAGTGCTGCTGCCCATTCCCGCCCTGGAGCATTTGAGCTACACTGCTTTGGATGGATATACCGACATCTGTCGGTTTCGAAACTTCAGTTGCCTCTTACGACACCTGGCACAAGAAGAGGTGCTATTTTACTCTACGGGCTCCACCCAGAAAAA
The DNA here is from genome assembly GCA_020976665.1 of Heortia vitessoides. NCBI lineage: Eukaryota > Metazoa > Arthropoda > Insecta > Lepidoptera > Crambidae > Heortia > Heortia vitessoides. The sequence continues at coordinate 6,687,155 of JACJUM010002971.1, forward strand.
TGCGTTAGGTTGTTCGACATACATTGTGACAATTGCAGAGCATAGCTTTTCGACGGGCATACTGCTGCTCATTATACACTATTGCATTTAAGCTGTGTTGTTTTACCTCCTAACACCTATTACATGGGGAGGTATAATAATACTCTTCTCTACTCTACCAACAACTCAAAGCAATTTTATTTTTATTTAAATATTATTTTATGAAAATGATCTTGAAATAAAAATGTAATAAATCACCAAACGAGACAATAAACAGTTAGCAAATAAAATATACAGTGTCTGTCATCTCTGGGAATGTACTGAATGGTTCACGTTTCAGATCTTTTTTAATTCATGTATACATATATATTTTATACATATATATACTACCTTAGACGAACTATTCTGCTACTATAGATATTTGACAGGCAGATGGTACCTAGTGTTCCTATCTTGTGCGCCCAGGAACGAATTTAAGGATTCCACGAGGCGTACACTCGTAAGTAGGATCATACCTTGGCGATCCCCAGCCAGGAAAAATATTTATAAAATGGATATTAGTATTTTTATTATATATATATATATTATAGTATAATGTTTGTAATTTCCGTAAGAAGCCTTAAGCGACGTACCGCGGTGTCTAGCCAATTTATGATATGTATGCGAATTTAATTCAAAAAATATATAAAGTACTGTAGTTACTAAATCCTGCAATAACTAGTATTATAACTCTTTAAAGCTTATTACAAACTTAAAACAGTATTTATATGAACAGTTTTTAATTTGTGTATAATTACAATGAATGAACCACTAATAAAATCACCGAGCAATTTCTAAGTTTATTTATTGGCAGACTTTGCATACTGCAATAGCCAATAAATAGAAAGATTTATTGTAAGATATACCACATTCTCTAACATTTCCGCGTTTACCACTTATTAAAAACCGCTTTTAAATGGCTTTTCTATTTTACGTTTTCAGATATCCAAATGGTTAAAGTAACAGAGACATTAAACAAAACACAAACGTGTTAAACTTGAAAAAATCAATTTTATAAATTTTTTAATAAATCCTATAAAATATCCAAATACGCCCTTTTTTCTTGCTTTCATCTGCTTAATAGTACTCGAACCTATTTGGCTCACTTATTTCTTAAATGAGATGGCACTGATCAAATCGTCTAGTAATTATTGTTGACTTTAAGAAATGCTTCTATATAATATGAGTTCTTTACATATACGAGGAATAGGAAAGGTCCCAGAATAGTGTGGGACACCCATCGAATACATGATCATTCCACGTTAACATTTAATAGATAAAAAAGACACATTAAAAATCAATTAATTAAAAAGCTTAGAATATAATATATAGATAATTGGATTCCGTATCACTTATCACACAAGAATGAACGGTACAGAACAAAATCCCACGATACGTAAGGGCGAGGCCACACTAATCGCGCACAGATAACGTCGCGTGCTATCTGACGCCGCAACTTATCGCCGACTATTAGCAGACTAGCCTAGGGCTGTTTCTGCTGGTCAGATTATATTTGCGATCTCTTCTTATTTATTTAAGCAACGAAGAAAATTTTCTGAACGCATTTGTTATCGCTTAATGATTACTTGCGATCTACTATAATTATGAAATTGACAATGCTTAAGATTTGTACTATTAAAACTATGTTTAATTGTTTTTTTTTTAAGAAAATTGCTTTTTTAGATCAGGTTGACAAATAAGGATACAGTCAATTTTATAAAGTAAACGTCACTGCAAGTTACCAATGCAGACGAACCATGTATGAGGTCTACTCCATAAATGTATGTTTATCTTTACCATATTACGCTTTTTAGTACACCATAAATATATAGAAAATAAGTTGAAAATTGTGTCATTGTAATCTTATTGCATAGAGAGGGCTATTTTTACTCAAATTTATATGTACAAATATAAAAACTATTGAAACAGTTGAGTAAGATAAATCAACCATTTTAAGGCACACGTGAAGTTAAACCAATCTTATAATTTAATAAAGAAAAATAAGATAAATTTACAAAAGACTATATATGCAAGATTACTCAAAATATTATAGAAATACAGATAAATAAATCAAAACAACTCAACGGTAACAAACCTTGACGACTAACGCCCATCTGCGCAAAGCCTGAGCCAACAAGCTGTGTGCATCGCGACGTGTAGTTTGGGAGAGCTCATTAATTTGGTGTACGTCTAAACCTTATGCTGTGTATTGTTCGTTATTTTTCTTTTGAACCTTATCGCCTGGTAATAAACGCCTACGCCTACGTACCCTAACAATTATAGATCAGCTCGCAGATAGATAAGGCAGTGATTCCACTTTTGCATTAGTAGCCCGTGTTTTGAGATATGAATGTGGCAAATTAATTTTGCGGATGGGAATTCACTTTTATATTCGTATTTAGAATAGAAAGTTGAACTCTTTCTCAATTCATGAAAGTATCTATATATATTTTTAACAAATTTACACATACATACGTTTACTTGACTCCGGAATAAGTTGCTTGAAGCACTCATGTTACGTATATCAGACAACAGGGGAATTACAAATATAATACTTAAATACATATATATATATATCCATATATATGCTTGTTTGTCACTTTTTCACACCAAAATTAAAGATGGTTTATATACATATATATATATATATCTATATATATACTTATATATACTTATATTCTAATATATATATCTATATGTACACATATATATACTTATATTCTAATACTCGTATTAGCCCAGGTGCTTTTGGTATCATTCCTGGTTTGTGCTTAAAGGGTAAAGGGTAATTTTAGATCCCCACCCAGGAGTTACATTTATATGATTAATATTTGTGCCTGACTGTTACATATAAATATATATATATATATATTAGTACAATATTTTCGATTCTTCTGTTGTCTGATATTCATAAGTGACATATCTCGTCAGATCAGTGTATTAGAGATTCTAGAGATTATTATTATGAGCTGAAAGATTTTGGTGTTTGCGTGAACACGCTAACCTCAAAACTACTGGCCTGGATTGAACATACGTCTATTTTAGTTTTGGATAGCAGATTCATCATCAAAAGGAGCGAAGCCTGCCTTCCATTAAAAAGTTTACGATTTAGATGATATATCCAGCAGTGGACGTCCTTCGCCTGAAATGATGACATTGAAACGTCACAATAGCTCTTCTATTCATACACATATTTTTTATGTAACTACAACTGTTAAGTATTTAACTAGTGAATTCAGGTACAAAATTATAACAAGCATTTAAATTGGAGATAAATTGTTACGACATCAGATGGATCTCTTATAATGGTAGTTCTAACGAGAAACAGCACAATTACTGAATAAACTGGTAAAATACAGACTGCGGATACTTTATAATAATTATTAAAATAATTGTTATTTCATTTTAAAAATTAACTAGCGGTGCCCCGCTGTTTTATCCGCGTAGTTCCTGTTCCAGTGGAAATAATAAATAATCTGTTTAATAATTAATTTGCGTTTTTTTATTCAAATTCAAATGCGTTTTTTTATTAATATTCAGATGCGTTTTTGTTATACCACATTTTATAGTGACTTCAATTCTCTTTGATGTTTTATGTCATGTCATACAGAAACGCGGTCAAACGGTATTCAAAGTATCCTAAATCCGTCTCCTTGTTCTGAGCTATCTTCCCACTAATTTTCAGGTAAATAGGTATGGCCGTTCTTCAGTTATAAATAAATAGTGTAACTAACACGACTTTCTCTTAGATAAATAGATTAAATATATTTTTTTATGTATCATACCTGATTCCGTGATAAGTCCCTTAAAGCACCTGTTTTGCGAATATTAGATAGCTAAGGAATAACAAATATAATATTTAAATATATATATTCAACACCCAGACACAGAAAAAACACAAATATTATCATATGAATATTTGTCCTTGTCTTTTTACGTATAAGAACCACTACCATTTGCGCCATTAAGCTTGTCAATCAAATTATAATTCTTTTATTTAATTACCCTCCCTGTATTTTCACCATTTATCTGTGTATTTATAGATTTTTAAATTGTTATATGTATATATTACATTTTAAAATATCGATACATCTGATATTATTAATTTAGTATTTTATATTCTTTATATATATTTTATATTTTTGAGACGTGAGGTGCCGGCGCAATAGAATAGTACCTTGCACTGCACCAGTTGTTGTAAGAGGCGACTAACGTACCAGAACCGACAGATGGCGGTATATCCATCCTAAGCAGTATAGCTCAGGTGCATAGAGCGGGGATGGGTAGCTGCCTCCCCGTCGTGAAAGCTGCACTCTGCGATTGCTCACACGCTTGCCCAGCACGCCAATTACGAGGAAAAATCCTTATTTCATGGAGAGGCCTAATATCCAGCAGTAGACTTTCAACGGCTGGTATGATGATGATGATGATATGTATTTTAATTTATAATGTCTTTTGCACCTTTTTTGTTCGTTTATTAATACATATAGTTTTGAAGCTATCTTAAATGAAAGAGTGTTTCTCTCATTAGCAGTAGGGGAATTCTGATAGCATTAGGTGGACTTTAACCGATGTGATTCCGCTTTGCAAGTTGTGAAACATGCAAAATTTTTTTTGAAAATCGTCCCTTAAGGGGTGGTGCTAATAAAGTATTAACTAACGCAGGTTTAACCGCGGAACGCAGCTAATTTAATTATAAAGGTACAACAATAGCTGCTTCATACATGTATAGACATAAAAAAGAAAGGAAAGCACTAATTAATATAGATGTATGTGGTCATCAAATTGACATGCAATCATGATATTATTGGGGTAACAAGTGCTTTGGTGTATATAAACAAATGTGTTTGTTTCTCATATATAAAAAAAATTATTTCGTCTAATTAAAGATTTCCACCACTGGACATGAATCCCTAAGACATTCCCGATAGGTCCAGTAGTCTGCGGCTTATTTAGAGATCGTTTTGTTTTCCAAGTTTAACGTCCAACGTAACCATCTATCATTTCCGTCCATCAGGCCAATATTTCTGCGCTCTACGTGCCTTGCTACTACCACTTCATTACATAGCTTAACAGATATTCCGTTGGGCTATACTTTGTTTTTTTTTAATAATCTCCTCACAACAATATCATTTCGTTACATATGAGACGAAATAATATTCAGAATATTGACTGAACAATTCTTCACCCTACTTTCAGCCGTAAAACAACTCACTTGCAACAACAACTCCAAGCAGTAATCACATATTTAACTTTGTTCAAATTCATACAACTACCAGTTAGCAGCAACAGCACTTCATATTATAAACGCCTATTTAAAAGTAAGTAAGCGACAAACGAAATTACAGCAAACACTTCACTTTAAGTGTCTAATTTAACCGCCATAACAGGAAATTATAAATAAGCACGCCGTTTTCATATCTCCTTAAGAAATAAATAAATGGAATATAGTGCAAAAATCGTCCCGCTAATTGCCTATAATGAGTCCTGTTTAAGACGCCATAAAAGATAAAAAGTGCTACTGAAATGTATAAAAATAACTGTTCGATGAAAAGCATGCTATGCTAACATAAAGATGTAACTAAGAAACGTATCAGCATTAGACTATAAGCCTTATAGTTCTAGCAATAGGAATGTACTGATCGTAATGGACTGAAAAGGTTCGAGTGTGAACGTTGCTATCAAAACAGTTTCTCGTGCTAACTTCTTTGATAATCAAGCACCTTTATCCGTGACATACAGGTTAGTAGAACGAGAAACAGAATTAATACTTTCCTTTTGTATTTGTTACATTTTAATAATTTTAGTTTAATTACGAACTTTACTAAAATTAATAGTATAATATGTTGAAATAAGTACCAAATATCTGTACTTAAATGTCCAATTACCCAATTTGTAAAAAAGTCTGTATGTTGCGTTTGTGTGCCTGATCGCATCAGCTATTGGAAGTCCACCAAAAAGGTGGAATTTTTCCCATTATTGCTGTACTGGGCAAGCATGTTGCCAATCGCAGATCGCAGCTTTCGCTATGCTAGGATGCTGCTGCTCATCCCAACCTGCATCTGAGCTGCACTGTATTGGATTGATATCCCGCCATCATGTCAGTTCTGGTACCTTAGTCATCTCTCACGGCACCTGGTACAAGGGTACTATTCTACCTTTGCCTGCCTAAAGGCGGTGAACTCTTATTAATTCATTCTTTGTTAGATTATTCTAATAAACGGATCTTGTATACTTACTTATATGTGAAAAAATATAGGCATGGATTAAGTAAACAATTCTGGATTGCGATGTTAACAGTTAAAAACTTCCGACAAAGAGCTGTACTGGCATGTACACTACAGGCTTCTACTACAGCTTAAAAAAACTCTTCATTCTGTACATAAAATATTGCAGCTGATTACTGTACTAGAAAAAAAATATAAAACTGTCGTTGATGGACGATCCGTCAACCTGTACAAGGTGACTCGAGAACTTCATCAATATCATTTTTTCTTGCAGGCTCTTGTCTAATGTATTGTGTAATGAACTTACACTAAACTTCTGTCTGTTGGCGCATTTAAGCGGATGGTGACGGAGCTTTTCCTGTCCCTGTAAATGCTGATAGAGCGGAGGACTGCAGTGTTTATTGTTCCAATATTAAAAAGTTTTAAGTAGTATTTTTGTTTATGTATTTATTGGAATTTTATTATATGGACATATATAGTACATATTAGTATTTAATTTGCTTTAATGAAATGGTACACTTTGAACTGCCCTATCACGTTTTCCTTTTTTATCCAAGGGTTGCTTGGAAGAGATTGCCCTAAGCGATAAGGTCGCCAATTGTATTATAGTTTATGTAATTGTTTTTCTATATATATTTTTATGTGTCCGAAAAAGAGTATATTATTATTAAACGTAATAGCCGTTCAGTGTTGGCAGTCCGTGCCGTCTAGTTTTAAGATAGGCTAGCTGCACGATAACAGAGATGATTTGTGACTCGGTCTGCGCAACGTAAAGTCAGTAGTCATGTACTAATTAAGGTCAAATTTCTTAAATTAATCACTCAAAGAACGCGTTTAATAGAATAATGTTGGGAATCCTTTCCATTCGTGTATCTAAGGTAAAACACGAGCCTTATCGAGCGTATCGAGCACTAGTGTTGCGTTCAGAAATGCCCTACCCGATACACTATCTCTTGGATTTGTGTATATATGCTGTGCATAAAACGATTTTTATTAACACTAGCTCTATAAGAGATGTCTGTAATAAGAGCAACGCGACGTTTCCCAATTAATTGTGCATCCTCGCCTTATAGAAGCCTGTGGTGGATTGTTAATTTTAATTCTTGTAATCCTCTTATGGATTTTGAAATCTTACAAAATTAACGGCTTTTTTAATTACCAGTTTAATGTTGATATTAATGCTTGCGCTTAAATTATTTTAATGAATGCAATACGCGATTCTGTTATTTTTTAGTGTCCACTTTTACTGGATGGGACGGTTGTTTTGTTTTAGAGGGCAATATTAGTATTTTAATAGATCTAGAAATGGTATTTAAAATGGCTACTTTCCTTAAGTTGTTGTAAATTGCACTATATAAGTTGGCCGTTTTGAGATAAAACATTTAAAAATTATCTATTTTATTGCCAAGAAAAATCGGAATTACTACCACTAAAACTGACGAAGATTCACATTTACTTTGCAAAATTCTCTTTTCTTACTTTATAAAAGAAGTTTTAAGGTATAAAAAATATGGTACACACTTTGTACGTCATATTATTTTGTCACAGTTAGGTATAAAAAATAAATCTTGTCTTCGTGATACCTAAAATTTCATAAAGAAAAAATTGAGACTCTAGCTTTTATATATAACACGAGATTTTGCTATGTGTAAGTGACCTTCAGCTTTATGTATTAATAATTAATTAAGGGTTTTTCGTTTAAATATTATATATATGTTATTGTTATGTTCATAGATTTTTAGTGAATACCTTTATCATAACAACCATTGTAAGTCCATTGCAGGACATAGGCCTCCCGAAGGAAAGAGGGAAATGGCATTCGCAAAACGCAGCTTTTACGAGGGGGATGCTGCTGTCTATCTCCACCCTGAGCATTTAGCTCAACTATTACTAACAGCTTTAAAATAGAACAGATATGAAGAATGACGAAAAAGCGAATCAATTCTCCAAAATTTTCGTATAAGACGATCTGAAATCATGAAAAGTCTTGATCTTGACGATGACTGATATCCATCTTCAAAAATATCAACAACGTTTATATGATTACGATATATTAGTCAAACAATATAAGCCGTTAGGTACTGATAAAATAGAATAGTACCTGGTAAAAATCAGGTTTAACTATCCAAAACAAAGTAGCCAATTAAAACTACACAGCTACACAGTACAGTTACAATGCTTCGAGTGGATATACTGCCATCTGTCGATACCGGTACCTCAGTCGCCTCTTACAACACCTGGTACAAGACGACGTACTAATTTACCACGACGGCATCATAAGTTTAGCTTTCAGGTCAGCGAGTATTTAATAAACAAGATCAAATTATGAGATGAAAATACCTAGAAAAAAGAGATAAAAACTATGAAGTATAAATATAAATAAATGAAGGTTTCAAGAACGGATAATGCTTAAATCTTCAACCCACGCTATCTGAAACACTAATAGGCTACTCTGTAACACGGGAACTTTTAAAATTGCAAATAGAGGGCGTCACACCGGCGGGTCAAGGGGCGCTATATAAATTATCGCCGGCAGCGTGGAGCGGCGCATTAGAACATTCATGAGTTATAACGTTTTAGCCGCGGCTGTCCCACGATCTGTTCACGACACCTAGCTGTAAGGCTGCGTTATGTTGGTGGATTTTACGTCATAACTGCGTTATATTGGTGGATTTTATGTCATAATATTATAACTGCCAACTGTCCACACAAAATATGAGGATTTATGTCCATAATTGCCGAGATGGGCATGCGTGGAGGCAACAGCAGAGCGCAACTTCACGACTAGGATGCCGCTCCCCATCCCCTATAATATTTAAATTGTGATTTTTTCCGGTACAAGGGGAGGTACTATTCTACTCTATTATTTTTAGATCTATATTATATTAAAATGTAGTTGGAAATATTGACAGGCCCGATGGCATAGTTGATAGGTATTCTGTTTTGTGTGTCAAGGCTCATGGGTTCGGTCTCCACCTAGGACAAATATTTATATGATGATATTTGTGTTTGTTCTGTGTTTGGGTGTTAAATATATTTATTTTTAGTTTTATATATGTGATTACTCTGTCTATTGTTTATAAGATGTATGCGCTTTGCGTTTATAAAAAATATTTATGCAGGTAAATTATATTTGTACATTTCGATGTTTTTTTTGTATATACAGATACGCGATGTCGTCGATGTCTTTCGGTCGGTCATATGTCACAACAAAAAAAAACTCAATTATTAACACACAAAATATGTCATACATAGACCTGACTCTGAAATAACGGGTAACAAACATAAGACAACATAGACATCATAAATATAAACCTTTTTTTTTATTTACACTCTTAGATTCAGAGTAATCGGCTCCATTTAATTGGATATTAACAGCTAATTAAACTAAACTTTAAAGGGCTCGTTATCAATCTTGAGAACGTTTGCCGCAAGATACCTAAAACATCGAACAAATAAAAATGCTATTTTGTATTATTTATTGTGCAATACCTTTTCTCTTTATCCGCGAAAACTTTATCGAATCCCTGAGGAACTCCAAGAATATCACTCCTTGACAGCTAAACTGTGCAAAAGTTTTATAGAGAAAACTAAAGAGACGAGACGAGATATATCCCAGGGGAAAGTTTTTTTTGTTGTGTTATTTCCACTATCAATCATTTCTGTGCTAAACCTCATCCAAATTTATTCAGCCGTAATTTAATTTTATATGTTTCGGATAAAAAAATATTAGAAAAATGGTTTTGCTCATGCATTATTTCTAATACTTAAAATTCTTTAAATATAGTTTTAATTACCAGTTTTATATGATTTCATTCGTGTGATTTTGTTTTCTTAATTTAATCCAATTTTTATCATATTTTTTAGATTAATAGTTCAGCCCCTATGAGCTTAGTATTAGTGATAACAGCAGCTCAGTCAGTCGCTCAGCTTCGTGCCCAGCTGTTTAAAAAAATGTTTCATTACACTCTTATATCGACAAAAAGATATTTCTTTTATTGTAAGTAGTATCAACAGTTAATTTAAAAATTATTAATTTGATAATACGCTTAGAAACTACTTTTTATTTATTTATCGGTAGTCGTTTACAAAAGCACCACAATTCTAAAGAAACCGAAGTACAAACAGAAACAGTATTAGCAGTTGCAGATAATATTTTCGAATTTTGATTTTTACTGTTGCTTTGCAAAAAATAGTTTATTATCGCTGAATAGCTAGATTGTGAAATTATTGGGTAAGGTGACAATATCTTCAAGTCACAAGGTTGATAACGTGTTTGTAATATCATTGTGATATTACGAGCTACGGTGACGCTTATTATTACGCGGACTGTCCTTGATTGTCTAATATATGTACATGGTCTAATAAAAAAAAAGTATGTAAATAGGTTCCTCATTCAATTTTATACAGTCAGTATGAACACGGTGTTAGCCGGCCACGAGTGTCGCCGTATAGTCCGATTATTGAATTGGAAATGGGATGACGACACGAAGGTTATACTGAAACAATTGAATATTGGCCCGAGTATACACGTGTGCTGACAATATTATTATTATGACACTTGTGTGGATTTTTCGCTTTTTCATGTGAAAATTATAAGAAATATTTTTAGCATACACTGAACAGCCGTCTGAAAATAGGCCACAAAGTTAAGGTTATGTACCCTAAAAGAAATATAGATGGATGGTGAAAGAAATTTGATAGCCTTATAGGGCCACTTTATTTGTTTCTATTTATCGATAAATAGCTATTTTGCATCAAATATAAAGCAGTATTCTAATAAATATTATATAACGTATTTTTTATGGGTTTTATTTAAATGATTAGCATAGTGTTCGTATTTTTGTGAGTAGAACAATATAATCTGCGAACAGAATTAGTAAATCAAGGCCGGCAATGATTTTAAAATCAATAAATAATTTATAAACTTAGAAAATATGTATTTGAATTTTATGTGACGCTCAACAAGGGCAATGCAATATTTGAGAACTGAATACTTATAATTAATATAGCTTAACTATTAAGATTTAATTTCTATAATCTAATTAACAATACAATTTATCTCAATAAATTAACATTCAATCTATAGCTAAATTAATTACAATATTTGGTTATTTATTAAATTACTAGCTAACCCGATAGAGGTTCGATCTAAATTTAAAAAATATATTTAAAAAGAAACATAAAGCGTTGTTTTTGTAAAAGATTTTTTAAGGGAAAGACAGTTAAAATTACCTATCACAATGAAGACAGGATATGAGCATTCTAGGAAAAGCAGATATGTCTATGTCATTTAAGCCAAAAACAAAATATGATGTGAGTATATGTGAGTATGTGATTTAGGGTTAGGGTTCAATTAGGGTAGAGTGACATATAGCCGTATAGCCATATAGCCATGTTGTCATTGCTGTGTTCTGGTTAGAAAAGTGAGAAAGGCAGTAAAATTACTGGACAACTCTGTGACTTAATATACTCAAGCGACGAGGTTGGCAAGGCGCCAGTGATTATAATACCAGTCATTAAAAATCCACTGTTCGACATAGGCCTTCCCAAGAAAGGGGATATGTTGCCCACAATTGCCGAGCTGAGTTTTTTGCATGGTTATACCGCCATTTGTTGGTTCTGATACCTTAGTCGCCTCTTACACATAGAGAGTTATTATTCTTCTCTGCCGTTACCCCACGGCTAACTGATTCGCTAGTGATCTCTATGTGATATTACTAGCATGTATATAGCATGTATGCTATGACGCTTACTATTACGCGGATTGTATGTTTGTTTGTCGACCTGCTCTGATAGAAAGGTTGTACGCCGCCAGTACCCCAAAACAAAGGCAACTGTAGACTCTTTGTTAACTAGTAGTATAAAAGTATAATAGTGTATTCCACTCTTGCAGTCCAAGCTTTACCTCATCTCGATAGCACGCCAGTCCACGACGCCTTATTAACGAATATAGTTATTGTTATGGTAAAAATTGCATAATTCGCGATTGACACCAGGGACCGACGTAATTGGCACGAGACGACCACATTGTTGTTTTGGTCGTGAGAAATTGTTTGCGGTGGATGAACATACTATATAGATATATATGTACTTGTATTGTTGGATTTTGTTTCAAAATTCTACTAGCAGCGTCCCGCGGTTTCACCAGCGTTAAGTTGATAAACTTTTCCATATTAACTTTATACCTCCCTTTTACCCTTAAAGGATTTTTTCCCAAAATCCTGTCTTAGTGCTCCTCTATTTTATGAAAGGAACCCTTGTGCAAAATTTTAAGGTTCTAACCCTTATAGTTTAGACCCATTGATATGTTAGTCAATCAGCTTCTTTTTTATGTATAGACTCCGCAATTCCATACGCGTAGCTCCTATTTCTTTGATGTCATTTGATGTTGTCTGGATGATAAAAGAATTAATTCTCAAATAAAACGTCAGCTTTAATGAAAGAGCTGTATGAAGCCAGGATGTGCACTTAACTTGGTCCTGTGATTTTGTATTACTCTACCGATCTGAGAGGCATTTAGCCAAATACGAGTATATGACATGTAAGGAATGACAATGCATCGCTTGATGTTAAACCAATTTAATATTATACTCAATTACAAATTTGATCCTTCATCTACTACGTCTTAGCTGCTGATCAATAATATCAGATTTAAAAATAAAGTCCCTGTCACAAAAAAAATATACGCATGGCAATGATGAGATGGTAATATTATTTTTTAAATACAATCAATAAAATAATAATAACTTTATTCAACAATAAAAGGAAACTTAAACTAAAATACATTTTGATACTTAGGTACCTAAACTAGGTCTTGCCTGTTCGTAAAGGCACCTATGCTCTGTAGTGTGCATGTAGGTGTGGATATGTATGTATATGGTCTAATGTAATACAAGGTGTATTAATACAACACATTATTTACGCACACATTACATAAATTCACAGAATATGAAGGCTATTTCAAAGAACACCTCATTATATTGATCTGACTCCCGAGATAAATCACTTAAAACACTAGTGTTAGTGACATCACATATCAAAGGAATCACAGATATTATACGTGAATATATAATTATATTTCACATCTAGAAACAAAACAAACAAAAATATAGATATATGTCCCGGATCAAACCATTTGCACCATCGAGCTTTTAAAAAATGTAAGATATAAACATATTTGCAGTACTTAACAGATTAAAATATAATATAGCAAATATCATTTAAGTATCTGGTTGTAATATCAAGTTAACATATTCAAATCAGACGCATATAGCAGTGATTATTTAGTATTTATATCGAAATGTTGCGGTCACGGACTGTAAGTTACTCGTATCAATTAAAAATGTATGAATTTGAAAACGTTGGATGCCTTATTCGATAGATGTACTTGCAAAAACAAAACCAAACTATAAAATTTTAAAGTGAAACCACATTTAGAAAAATACAAGTACAAACAATTCTCACAGCAAGATATATAAAATGATAACAGCACAACGTACTGTTACGGTTAATCGGAATCCAGATCAAGAAGTGAAGTGTAAAAAGTTAATTCTAACTATTTCATAAAAGGCTTTACTGTCCCGAATACCTTGCCATCCCAACGAGGAGCGAATGCTGGTGCACCCTTTTTCTGGACCCCTGGGTTGATAATAGATCACGTGTTCAGTTATTTTCCAACACATTTGGACCCACATTCATTCACACACGCTTTCTTTAGACTGTATATTTTTTGTCTCGTAAAGACATGTTGATACGAAGAGTTTAATTTTAATTAGGACTGTATAGTAAAATACCTTTATATTTAGGCTTTAAAGGTAGCAATTTACATCTATAGTATGTGTCTAGACTGAAATTTTTAAAGAAATATCTCGATATCTATATAAAAGTTGGCTGTCACTGTTATTTGATCCTAATCGGTTCCCAATGCCATTAGTTGTAATTTTTTTTAAATAGCTTGATTAGAATGACATTTATATCAATTTAGTAGCGTCACACGGCACACGACATATTTACAATATGGTATTTGGCATAATAATTTTTTATAACCATTATATATATATATTTTTCAGTTTTTTGTAATGGTTGACTGGGAGATAATGCCATCTGGCATTAAGTCCGCCATTTGTACATTTTGTGCAATAAAGTTAAATAAATAAAAATAAATAAATAAAGATTTAAGCAATGTATTATACAAAGTTAAGACAAGTTACAAGGTTCACTAATAGAATATTTTAAAACAGGTTACTTTAATACTTTTCATTCTAATCATCTATCTACACGAGGTAGATAGACCTTATACAGAGAACGTGTGCATTGATACCTGACACTCATTTATTTCTACCGCCAAATAGCAGTGTTCGCATTACTATGTTCTGGTTTGAAGGGTGAGAGAGGCAGTGACATTACAGGAAAAAGAGATAATATCTTCAAGTAACAAGGTAACGCGCTCAAGATATCCTTGTGATATTACGAGCGTCTGGCTGGAGGCTGCGTTGATGCCAGCAATAACGCGAACTGTATGCATGTTTGTCAACCTCGGTAAAAAAAACAATATATATTTCAAATTACCATCATATCTGCGGTTAAATTTCCCTTGTTGGATTTAGTTCTACCCAAAAAAGGAGGGTTTTTGCCCAGAATTGCAATACTAGACAGACGTTTCAAGATTGAAAATTAGCTTTTTTTTTTGTTTGTTTTGAGGCAACTTTTTAAAATTATCCGTAGTTACTTTACATACTTAAATATCTACTTGTAAAATATTAACTATAAAGATTATTGTTTGCTTTAGACATTTTAAACATAAACTTTAATTTTATTTATTTGTTTTGTATAGGATGGTTTCTATTTTTTTGTCAAGAACCAATGACGGTTCAAAATTTTCGCACCTAACGATGCGTTGGATATTTAAAAATAGATTGACGTTTTTTTTTAAATGTGCCCGCGCAGGTGGCGGCAAAGGAAGTAGCAATGACCATTGACCTCTTTCCGGCTTTTTCTATTTCTCACACCTCAAATAAGGTGATGATGGGTTTTTAATGCCAACCACCGTGGATCCGCCATGATTGCTGGCTGATTATACCGTATTAAAGAGATCGAATACTTGGGAACTTTTTGATTGCCGTTACAGTATTATATTTTAGTGTAATTTATTTTTCTGTTGTATGAAGTCATTTTGAGATGGTAGTTCGTTGTTATAGTGGTGCGAAGAAATTAGATTGCGGGTCAAGGTTCAGTGATTTTACAATTACAAGTAAAGTATTAAATGTGATCTCTATTCTAAATAATCTATAAATTAAAACTACTCTTTATAACGCGATTTATTAAAATTGCCAGCAACCATTCTGATTTTGATATTTTTGGATGCCGCAAGGTAAAATTTGGACCGTGTTTTCAAGCTTTTAATAAAGTTACTAGCTGCGTAACTACGTAAACATATAACAACATTACACTTAAACAGTTAAATTTACACAACATCTCATACATTTACTTGACTTCGTAATAAGTTACTTAACACGCTTATGTCAAAGACATCAGACAATAGAAATCACAATTTTTAGACTTGAATACATATGCACCCTCCGATTAACATATATCTATCTAATCGTGCCAATTACGTGGGTCCCAGCTATAATACATTATGTTATAATTTTTAGAATTTCAGAAACTTCCCTTTTTTCCCAATTTTTACAAAATGTGGAAGATACCTTACTTACAATTTTTTCTTTTCAAAATTCAAATCATATATGTATATTCGTCATATATATTTTTCTCGTGAATAGTGATAGAATCCACGACTTTTGGCGCACAAGATAGTGTCACCACCATTTGCGCCATCAGGCCCGTCAAGGAATAATAATAAATATTACTTTTTATTGTACACCTATAAAACATCACAAGAATATCACAAGAACATGAAATAGTAAAAGAGGCGGCCATATCGCTAATTTCAATATCTTACAGGCCAACTTTGGATGTAGAAAATGTTACAGCTGTGGGTAAATTGAGGTATACCTACTAAATAAACACATATAAAATTAAAACATTTATACACATCTATAAAAAATACGAAAAATACATACACAGACATAAATAGTTACAGAAGAAGAAACATTAGAATGATAGATAATGGTCCTAGATATGCTAGGAAGAGACCGCGCGGAATAAACGGATTGAACCGCAAATGATAGTATCTGTATATTAAAGAGATTAGAAAAAGTATATACGAATAAGATCCGTACCTCACGAGGTACTAGGTGTCGTAAGATAGCAGAATCGGTACAGATGGAGGTATATCCATCCGAAACAGTGCAGCTTAAATGCATAGGGCAAGAATAAGCAATAGCATTCCCATCGCCATAACTGCTCTCTGCGATTACCAACACGTGTGCCCAGCGTGGTAATTAATGCAACCTCTTTTTTTGGAGAGACTTATCACCAGCAGTGGACTTCCAATGGCTGGTGTGATGATAATGATGAATAAGATCTGCGATCTGAAAAAATAAAGGAAGATTTCGCGTACACATTATTTAAGATCTATGATTTATCTTCAAGACCAACGGGCAGATTCATAAGAACATCAATTATTCATGTAAAAAGATTCAGCAAATGTTGACAAAAAAAATATTAACGAAAAATACAAAAAAAAACGGCAACATAATTTATTTGCTGTAAATAATATTCAATAGGAACGGACTTAAAAGTAAATAAAAGAGAGACGAGCATACGCGAGCCGAGACTGATACCTATCCTGGTTCACGGTATGATGGCGAGGGAAACAGTTGTGTGGATAAGACGTTCAGTAATACCAATTAATACTTGCGGCCACATCCGATTCATCATCATTATTACACCAGTCATTGGAAGCTCACTGCTGGACATCATTTCAAAGAAAGGATTTTGCCCATAATTGCCACGCTGGGCAAGCGTGTTGGCAATCGGAGAGTGCAACTATGGGGGATGCGACGGGGATGCTGCTGCCCGTCCTCACCCTGTGCATTTAATCTACACTGTTTCGGGTGGATATACCGCCATCTGTTGGTTCTGGTACCTTAGTCGCCTCTTACCTGGTGTAGTGGAAGGTACTATTCTATTCTGCCGGTACCTCAAGTCTTTTGAATCGATTGCTTCAGATAAAAGATTTGTGGCTCGACATAAGGATATGGGACGGCAATATCTAGGTGTTTTTTATTTCTTTTATTAGACTAGGTTGACAAACAAGCACTCAGTGTGCGTAATAGTAACCGCCTTAGCAGTCCATACATGTTTTTAATATCAAAAATATATCACTAACGTGTAGCCAATTTCACTGTCTCTGTCACCCTTTAAACTGGAACACCATAATGCAAAAACTGCTATATACCGGGAGTATAGAAAGAGGTACCAATGCAGACGATATTTGTATGAGGTCTACCTCGATTACCAGTTAACTATTTTATGTCTTAGGTCGAGAGTAACTTTAGTCTTTGGCTAAATTGGCGTGGCATCAAAAATATGTAAATGCTTGGTTTAATTCACATAAAGATCATAAATTTTATCAATTCTATCTTTATTTTACAAATTTTTTAGTATTCACCTTTCCATTAATAGGATACAGGTTAACAAATTGAATGGACTAAAGAGTGAAGGCTTTTTGTCGCAACTATTTTAACTTAGAATCGTTTAAAAATATTAACATTATTAGAGGATTATTTACTTTTTATTTTAACTTTCTTAATACTTACCAATATCAATGCCAATAGTATAAGCCATTTAAACCAAATGTTGCTTATTAATAACCTATATGAGTGGAGTTGAGATAGATCGTAGCCAATTTGCAGAGTTCACAGAATCGAAATATATATTGCAGTCGAATGACTTCAAAGCTACGTTAAAATATTTATAAGAAAATATGATATGTATGGAGTCGTCAAAAAATTGTTTTATTAGGTATATCTTCGTTAAGCTAGCGAGTAGGTGCACAAGCGTAGGCGTCGATACGCGAGCGCGCATCGGCACGACCGCGCGGCTCCCATCGGAGCCCTGATAGCATTGTCGCAGACTGTGCCACATCCGGTGTCTGTTTAAACGTTTGTCATTTAGATTTCCAATTTCAACATTTATTTGTTTCACTATGATATACGAATTGTTAATTCTGATTTATTTCGTAGGGTAGTAGATAGATTCTTAACACACTTGTATAAGTCAATGTCTTCGTCATTGACGGGCCCATTGGCAAAGTAGTGATCCTTTCTTTTGTGTGAAAGTTCTAAGTAATAAGTTCGATCTACATCCAGTACAAGTATTTATATGGTAAATATTTGTATTTGTTCTGTGGTTGGGTGTTATGTATTTAAGCGTTATATTTGTAAATACTCTGATATCCGTAACACAAGTGCTTTAACTTATTTATCTCAGAGTGAGGTCAAAGTATGAGATGTCGTGTGAATAAAAAAAATGTCACAGCAGTCGTAGTACGTCTATTGCTTAACATAGGGCTCCTCAAGAAAGATCGCGAATCGCAAAGAGTAGCTTGGCAACGAGGTTAGTGTTGCGCATCCTCAGCCTGTTACATTTGAGATACTTGGCTTATTTTCTACACTGGTCCATTGATTGCGAATGATTTTGCGTTGCTTTGTTCGCGTTTTTCCGCCATTTATTTTTAGGCCACCTCAAAATATCTCAAGGAGCTATCGAGAAGGTAATGCTCAGAGTCTCTTTGCGCGATCAAATTAGAAATAAGGAGATTTATAACAGAACCAAAGTGACTGTCATTTCCCGGTGGATTAGTAAATTGAAGTGGCAGTGGGCAGGGCATTTGGTATAGCCGTTGGCCGACAGAGTTTGAAACAACTTACCAAAAATTGGAGCGTAGGGCGTCCCAATTGATGGCAGACGATCTGATTAAAACCGTAGGATGCCGTTGAACACAGGCCGCATACAACCGGTCCTATTGGAGATTACTTGGGGAATCCTATGTTCAGCAGTGGACGTCTTATGGCTGATATGATGATGATGATTCTATAGATCTGAGAATGTCTGTACAAAGAGTAATAATTATCGTTGAGTACATAAAATATAACAAACACAATAACACTCCATTAATTATACTAGTTAAGATTTGACCGCCATACATTTTAAGAGACATTATCAAAGTAGGCTTACTTTTTACCAATGAGGACAATAATATGAACGGAAAACAAAAGCGTTCTTTATTGCATTCACTCTTAACATTGACACGTCTATTTTTCTAAGCGTAAGACCTATTTTTCTGAGCCGGAGATAGTAACAAATCATCCAATATGCAAAGATCCCCGACGATCCGTCGATCACGCTAAATAACTTACAATTTGTATTTCGACATATAAGTTAGGAGTTCATTTTATGCTGGACAGTCATACATTTTTGATGGCCGAAAGTATAGTTTCAAATTGCTTCCTATTAAATTGATTTGATAAGCGATAAAGTTTAATGGTTTTAAAGTTATGGCGTTTGTTGTGTGAACTCGATCTTTTTTATAGTTCCGTGGGCAAAGACAAACGGAATGAGACAGGTTTTTCTATTAAGTTTGATATTTGACCATGTTTGTGATTAGCGGTAATGATTTCGTGTTTCTTTGTATCTACAGAACTCATTTATTTTATATCATGTATGTAAGTATTAAATATTGTGAATCAAATTGAATATGTTATTTTATTTAAAATGGAGATATTACTATAATATTAATATAAAGTTGGGTTTTTCTTTGTTGGTTATTTCGTATAACATGCATTAGTGTGATGCATGCAACATGCATTTACAAGGTGCGAGGCCAGAGTACTGGTACAGGGTTCGTAACACGCTAGTGATATATTTGTGACGACACGAGCGTCTATAGGCTGCAATCACGTTTACCATCAAGTGGACCGTATGCTTATTTGGTAACTTCACAATATATACGAGTATATTAGCTATAATAATTACCTAAAAAAAGTAATGGCATAGTTTGTATATACACGACGAAGAAGATCATCATGACATAAGCCATTGGAAATTTGGGGAAATGTATTCGTCATACTTCAAACTTGGTGTAGTATAATGAAATCACAGACATATACCTAATCAAACCCATAATGCTGCAAAGAGTTAACATATGTATACACAAACGCGTACAAAAATTCTCGCAGAATCAAACGATACATGTTGATAAGTCTAAAGCATTCCAAATTCAAACGTAATCCTTATTTAACTCCGCATAATCTCAAGCGATGACGTCACTCGGCACATTCCCACAGAATCCCACTGCACATTGTTTGAGCAAATGTCACCTCGGAGGAAGGAATACCTCATAAAGTGAAATCACGATCTCATTACAAGCCAGATTTAGAATTCGTAATCAAAGAAGGCTGTACCACTATTCTGATGCTGTAGATTCTGGTTGAAATATTAGACAATATTTCTGGGTCTGAATCCGTAACACTAAAACTATCTACAGTTTCTTCTTTCAACGGATTTTAAATGCTGTATATTTTTTTTTATTTAGCACACCGATTGTAATTATAATACTAATTTTGTGCTGAGTTCTGGGTAGTACGATAGTAGTGCAGTCTTTCAGTATAGGAAAGAAGCTAGTTCGAGTCCCGCCTGACACCTAAGAAAATTAATTTTTTTTCAATAAATATCATTATTTCTATTATGACTCCGTTGCAAATATATATATATATGTATATAGATTGTTCTCCGTAAGCCAAATTTCATAGTTGTAGATATACGGGAAGGTCTACCCTAGGAGTTTTTATTCCTTTATTATACCAGCCATTGCAAGTCATAGACCTCTCCAAGAAAAGGGTAATGTTGCCCATAATTACCGCGCTGGGCAAGCGTGTTGGCAATCACAGATCGCAGATTTCGCGAAGGGAATGCTGCTGCCCATCCCCGCCCTGTGCATTTGATCTGCAATGTTTTGAATGGATATACCGTTATCTGTCGGTTCTGGTATCTTAGTCGCTTTTTACGACACCTGGTACAGGAGAAGGTACTATTTTACTCTGCCGGTACCTCATGGCTTTTTTATTCCTCAAAGAATGTCAAATTATACGTCCTACGGTTAATATGATAAATGTGGGGTTTGAAATAAATTTGTGCTAATTTGCTGCTTGCTTAAGTAGAATAAACAATATCATTATTGATTTTAAATAATCATTTACCAACATCGTCATCATAGCAGCCGTAAAACGTCTACTGCTTGACTCAGCAATCATAAAGACATGGAGAATTTGCCTTTAATTGCTGCCCTGGGCAAGTATGCGTAGCTTCGCAATGCGAATGCAGCTGCCCCCCCCCCCCCTTGCTGTTGCATTGCGTTATACTGTTGTAAGTGGATACACCGCTATCTATCGGTTCCGGTTCCGCAGTCGTCCCTTACGACACCTGGTACAGGGGGACGGACTACTCTGCCAGTACCACGCGATCAGTCGCATTACTATTGGCCATATAGGCAATATATAATTTTATAAAAAATAAAACCTTTTTATAACATACTATATGATATAACATTTTATGCTTTGTAACATCAAATGCATTGGCTGCCAAATATGCAGGCATTTGAAAAACAACAACCTCAATCGTTTCAATCCTCAATTTCCAGACAAACAAACATTCCAAATACCCAAGTTCCACGCAATATTACATTTGTATGAATAATATCGATAACTGATCAAAATAGGTGCGTTACAAAAGCCGTGAACTAGATAAGCCATCTCTAGGATCGCGCGAACCGCGCCCGCGCGCGCCTCACACGCCCACGTCTCTGCGGATTCTTCATTACTAAGCAAAACGCGATTATATACGAGCTACAGGAGTTTCACACACCATATTGTTTTATACCTTATTCGATTGAAAGCGTATTTGTGATGACAGTATATTTAAATCTAGATAGACCAGGTCTTTTTTATAATAATTATGAAGTCAGCAAACAAGCAAACGTTACTATTATGCGGGCTGTTTACTTTTTTGTCGACCTTCTGAGGTAAACCTCTTACAGAGGTCATCTGCAATGGTACCTCACTTTCAACTATATCTACCGCCAAACAGCAGTGTTCGCATTGCTGTGTGCTAGTTTGGAGGGTGAGAGCGGCATTGAAATTACTAGGTAAATGTGACATAGTATATTTAGTTTTCAAGGTTGTCGGTAAAAAGCGACCAGGCTAGACAGAAAGCGATATATTCACTTGAAACAACGTACTGCAAATGCACTAAGTTGTAATAGGCAGAAGCATCTCGTCGCGAAGCTACGCTTTTCGATTACACATCAGTATTGGGAGGCTTATAATGACCTTTTTCTGTCTATCAATGGACTTCCAACTGCTCATATGACAACGATAATGAAAGGAAACAAACATGCATGTTTGCAAGGGGTTCAAATGTTTGTTATCTTCAACATTAAAATGTATAATTATTCGATATGGCGTCTCTTATAGTGCATAAATGTATTGTATTTATTTTGATCATTCTCATGTCACTGAAACCACAATAATATAAGCCCATTTAAGGACAATTTATGTGTATTTCTAGTTAATGACGGGCCGGATAGCGCCGATGGTAGTGATTAGATTAGATAAAAAATAGCAAATATATAAAATGATGACTAATATTGGTTCTGTGCCTGGGTGCTATCTATATGTATCTTAGTATAATAAATACCAATAGTGTAATAAATAACAAAAAAAAACATACTATACCATCGCATTGTTTACCAGCGTTTGATGCTTACCTGAAATTATTTGCGTAAATATATGTAATTAGTAATTTCCATTATAACATTACTTCATGTGGAGGTGGTAAATATAATTTATAGAAATTGTATTTATTTCTTCGGAAATTAAAGATATTAATTTAAGCCTTACAAATCATAGTAATACAGAATGAAGGATGCAACCATAAGCGTATATAGGGTAGCCCGAGTGGTCTCAGAATGGTCTAGTGCCCACCCTAGGCCTACCAATTTCAAATACTATAATATTATTAACTAATTTATGACAACTTTTCAAATTTATAGACTTTATATTTATAATTACCCTGCGTGAATTCATCGCAGGGGCAAGGCGTTCCAAAAAAACTTGAGGTACACCTCGTACAAAAGTTTGCATTGGTACCTCACCAATTAATTAGTCTGTAATTTGACATAATATCTTAAAGTCACAATTGGCGCATTAGTAATTATTGTTATATTAACAGCGTCTATAGGCTGCAGTGATGTTGGCGCGCTTTCACCATCACGCGGAAGCTTATGCTTGTTTTATCGACCTATTCTGATAATAAAACTAACATAGATACGCCAAAGCGTGCAACCAATCCTATTGGACATCACTCGGGGAGAAACATATCCAGTGGTCATCCAACTGCTGTTATGATGATAAAGAATTAAGCAAAAATCTTTCTTATGACCTTAGACCAGAGGTTGTCGGTTTAGGCTCAATCTAAATTTGTGGTAATCTTACAATATCCAGATGTGAAGAGTAAAATAGGTTGAGCTAAGAATGACATGATATCCTCGGGTTACAACCTAGCAATGAGCTAGTGATACTCAGTCACCGCCAATATGCAAGTCTGGTAGAGAAAAAAAAGTAAAATCATTGGTTAATATGTAACCAAATATTAATGATATATAGATATTATAATTAATATATACAGTAATATGGATATATACAAATATTATAATTACCTAGGGAAAACGACAAAAATTTAAATGTTGTTTCGGTAGTAGTTAAATAGAGGAATACCTTATTATATTCGCAATCAGCGTCATGATGTAAGTATATATTTTAGTATTATTTTTAATATTTGTTATATTTCACTATTTGTCGCAGTTATCACACTGATATCATATCATATCAGACTGTTTTACTTGACATAGTCCTAAGTAAAACGGTAAAAGGTATACCTTTAATGCTAACCGTACATTCATCGTTTTAAACGCTTATTACATACTTACATACAATATTATTATTATTATTATAAAACTAAAAGGTTTGTTTGGTTCGCTTATCTCAAAAACTATTGGTTCTAATAAAAAAAAAAGTAACTGAGATAGACCAAGTAGATGGATGAAAGTAGAATGACTGCACAAATATATATAGTGGAAGGTTTGGTATAGGACGACCGAGGCGAACATATCTTAACTTTTAGGTAGAAGAGGCATTAAAGAATGGCCAGGTCAGAAGCACCAAGAATAAACGAATGTGTATGACTATATAATGCGAGTAAGGGAAGCAAGAGAGGTATGCCAAGATCGTAACAAGTGGAGATCCATAGTCTCTGCCAACCCCGATGGGGCACAGGCGTGATGTATATACATACATGGCTTTTTTGGATGACAAACATATACATGTCTGCAATTCGCTGAGTAAACGGCTTAAGTTACACTAAAGTCATTTATTATTGTTAATCTCTAAAAAACGTCTGCGACTGTATATGTATAAATATATTTTTATATCATATGCATTCACTGCGTTTATTTATACAAATATGTATGCCACGTTTATCTATTTTGTATATATATTGTCTGCACCACTATATATATATTTTTTTTCTGTTTTGTGTAATGGTTGACTGGGAGATAATGACATCTGGCATTAAGTCCGCCATTTGTACATTTTGTAACATTTTGTGCAATAAAGTTAAATAAAAAAAAAATAAAAAAAGTACTCCCTATCCCTAATCGTATAACCTCTTTACGCTTTAACTACTGAATAAACCGTCTTGAAATTTTGAAAGTACGGGAAAAGACTATTGACCACTAGAACTAGCGATAAACGAAAATTTTAGTACTAGGAAAATACAATAGGTGGCGCTAAAAGATTTTAAAACTTGGAATTTCACAAGAAATGATATAGCACTTTTCATCACTAGACGAGTACTGTTTCTATAGGAAATATACACGATCGAAGCCGTGGGTAAAAGCTAGCTATTGTATATAATGATAGCGCGAGAGTTGAACTTCTAGCCTCTCAACCAGTGGACTTAACCAATGACGTGTGCCAGTCGTAGTATGAATTAGACGCGCCTTCGTGAACCAGATAAATCATCCGTAATATCGCACGAATTGCGCCCACGCAGCTCGCTCTTTACCTACGCGTCTGAGAATTAATTTGGTAATTTGGTATATGAATCATTTACTTCACAAGTGGTATCAAAATAAACGATCGTTAAATATGAAGTACATTTATTTAATATATATCAGTCTTATGTATACCTTACGCCGTTCTAAGGTAACCTGGAAGAAATTGCTTTTCGTCCATTGCTGGTCGCAGTTATCGTTCTTAATTATGTGTATTACGGTGTTTGGTGTATAACCATGCGTTTATTATTATTAATAGTAGATTTTTTGTCAATAAATAGAGATAATAGAATTTAGCTCTTCCAATTTTTAAAATCATATTGTTTTATTTCTTTGTTTTTGACAATTCAAAGGTGCTTGTGCTTGAAAAGCGAATATTTTGATTTAATTTGTTTTTTCTTAGTATATATATATCAAATACATACTAATATATATATTAACTGCTAAATCGTGTATTTCTCTGTCTGCCTTTATTATGCTGAGACTTCAGGATACAGAAAATTTCAATAACTGTTATCCAAGAGCTAGCCATGAGTAGAATATTATTCCTTAAATTTTAGATTTTGGGGGGTTTGTTAAGGTTAGTAGTAGGAAAAGTAGACATGCAGATGTTAAAATATATTTTTAACATCTAAAATGCTTAAGGTCAAACAATTATTAAAATTTAAATCACCAAAACAATAAATCGAAGACACGGAACGTGTAAAGGTCAATTAAATCATAAGTCGATGGAACAGCTAACAGATAATCCGTTTAATTTATTACATCGCACTTGATATTTGAAGCGGATAGGCACCTAAATGCGCACTGTTATTATGACGTGAGCATGACCGTGTGAGCAGTCGTGAGCGGCCCTAATGTTAGGGTTGTCAAATACAGTGGCTTTAGTAAGAAAATTTTATTGAAGGACCCAAAAGAGATAATATTTTTTATATTGATAACAATATTAATAAGAGATTATTTATATTGATAACAATTTTATTAATGAGAAAAGAAAATATACAGTGAAAATGAACACATTAATCAGAATTTAGTCTCAATATCTATTCCTACTACGTAATGGACGGGTTTTAGAACACTGTTATATGGAACAATAATGTACAGTGAAATATTTGAAAAGAAAACGCAAAAAATACAACAAATGAAGTTTTACCTAAAAATTAAAAAAAAATAATAAGTATATTAACACATTTAATCGCGCAGAAGTGACTTTTGAACTTAGTTGCAAACATATCGGTAGTTTGCTAGTTGTAAAATGCATTTTGAGAAAAAATCGTGTTTCCAGTAAATTTTACAAGAATATACATTGAAAATAGAAACCTACTAGATTACAAGCACTCTCTCTATATCACTACTTACGACGAAAAGAGTGATGGTTAACGTCTCTTAATAATATGTATTGCACCATATGGTACATGTGTTTTTCGTTTGGGCCTAAAGCATTGAGTAGGGAAACATTTTCAAACCAGTCATTAAAATAAAGGAATAGCTCAGAATATTTCTCTTTTTATGCAAAACATTTTATGGCAATGTCGTCACAATTTAATATTGGCTTTATTTTTATGAAAGCTAACAAATACATCTACTAGATGAGTATAGCTTTATAAATCAATTTAATTTGACGTAGAGCAAACCTATAAGTTTTCATCAATCCGTGGATCAATCCCCACCACGGACAAATCCATGCAATGAATATTTATGTTTGTTTGTTCTATGTTTCTATATTTGGATATTTAAAATATATATTAAAATATTACATTTGTGATGTCACAGTCTGAGTACAAGTGCTTTAAGTTACTAATTCCGTAGTTCGGTCTTGAATTAGATGTTGTGAAAATTTATTTATTATTATACTATCGACAGCCCTGCCAGAGTCGCCAACTCACCAACTCTCAGATCACGAACTAATTGTTTCCCGGCACTCAGCACAATGCGCATCGATAGAACGAAGCGCATGTGTGAGCCAAGATAACGATCGAGCCTTTTGTACAACACGAGTGACGTATACTTATTTGTTTTACTTGTGGCTCAATTGTTTTTATTAGATTTTCTTATCTTCTCGTGTTCATTGATAGCCTTCTTTTGTTTAGAGATTAGGGTATGGGCTTGTGAATATATTTCTGTGCTAATGATTTCGATATTTGTGTTTATACATGAGGTCCTCATGTATATGGCTGTTACTTTAACGTCACTGTGTTCCACATTAAAAAGTGAACGAGTTTTGCTTGTTAAGGGTAGATTATTAGAATAAAATTATTTTGGTGGTTCATATGCATGCAGAATTTATATTCATACAGATGCATATAAATTTTTCATATATATATATTTCCATCTACGTGACAAATGCTGAATAGAAACTCTAAATATTATTTTCAAAATACATATACTCAAATATTTTTTTGAATGATTACTTAAATAAATACTTTTAACTAATTCAGCTTAGAGAAGTTATCATTTAAAAAGTTCAAATATTTATACATAAAAATTATGTTTGTTAAATTGAATGAACTTCTAAAACAGCTAAATCAATTTTAATAAATGTTGGATTACTGTGTACAGTTGATCCAACTAGAGAAATAATAGTTTTCATCTCAATATAAAGAGATTATTTTTTTATAATTATGTAATGTATAAATATTATATATGAATGTTATACTAAAACTTAGTTTAATAAAAGTACATACGATTTCATTGATTGAATGTATTAAAAATTGAAATTTATTAACAAGACGAAAACAATATATGCAATCTAAAGAGGTCCAGCATATTTTAAATATATGTAACAAAAAGCAGGTTAACCGAGTAGAGGTCAAACATTTTGTTCTCAATCCGTTTTAATCAATGAAGATGCGAAAAAAAACAATAGTTCAATCAATCCAAGGGCGCGCCCACACCGTGTCATTACTTACTGATCAATCCGTCACCTTGGGTCTGTCGGACCCAATGGAAAGTAATTAATGCGGTGCTTATGGGTCTACGGGACCCATGGACGCCCACGCGGACTTGAAGATGCGTTAAGTGCTCTATGTGGGTTGAAATGTTTGAATCCATTCGATTTGTTTTTCAAGGGACACAAAAATGTAGGTTGCTATTAAAAATTTTTGGAATCATACTATTTAGAAATTATTGATGAAGGTTGTAAAAACATGATAAAATTGTACTCGCTATCCTAATATTCGTATACATTTTGTGTCACGGCAAGATCTTTAAAACTACAGTAAACTGATACATACATTTACACACGAACACACACATATATATATTTGAAATTATAATTATAGAAACGCAAAAAATCCATCTGATTAAAATAAAAAAAATAAAAAATATATGCACTTGTTACCATTCAAACCATAGCACAGTTTAATTAAAACATATATTAAAATTTTGTTCAAGGTCATTCTTTTTATTTTAATTAGATGGAATACTTGCGTATCTATAATTACAAATATGGCCAAGAAAAGTGGTTGCACAGAAAAGGCAGAGTGTTAAAAAGGTTGTAAATTATCGAAGGCTAAGGCTAGGACATTAATTTACTTAATATCCTATACTCATCTAACTACAAGTTAATTTACAACATGAACAGTAATTAGACATGTTATGAAACAAATGGTGGTAATGTGGTAGGCGATTGCCGACAATTATTGATTGAGTTTACATTGTAATTTAATGACTCTTATATCATTTACTTTGTAATTCTATGTTTCGTGCTCGCAGCTTCAAATGAATACTACAAATATTCATTTTCATCACCATCATCATTATTTCAGCAATTGGAGGAATTTTGCCAATAATTGCCATGCTGCTGGAATTTTGCCCGTAATTGCCGCGCTGGGCAAGCGTGTTGGCAATCGCTGAGCGCAGCTTTTGCGACGGCTTTTACTGCTGCCGTTCCAAGTCTTATGCATTTGTTCTGTACCGTTCCATCCATCGGTTTTGGTATCTTAGTCACCTCTTACGACACTTGGTACATTCGGAGGTACTATTTATTCTACTCTGCCGGTTCCTTGCGGCATAGTGGGAGATACTTTTCTACTCTGCCGGTTTCTAACGGTCACTCACGCTAAATATGAGTTGTCAAAAATATAACCTAAATACAAAAGGAACAGTATAACCTACGTTCGATTTTTAAAATATGCCCAGTTCCTTTGATTTAGGAATACAAAAACAAAACCATTAGCCGGTGAACAAATTTACTCAGGAATAATTGTCGACATATGTTCGGTGGGCAGAATGATATTGGATTAACTTATTACATTAATCCATTTGTGCACTCGTTAGAATTCTTAAGCTATTGTAAATAAGATCGAAAATTGAATAGGTTAACAGCTAATTCGAGTTAATTTGTAGTTTACAATAGAAGTAATTAAAGTTTAGTTAAATATGAACCAGAGGTCGTTATATTTTGTAATTGTGTGTGTATTAAAGTCAGCCCGAGACGTGGGTGGTGATGATAGTTTAATCCGTTTTCGAGCCTACGTTTTTGGTTTAGAATTAATTGATTAATTTTGGATGTCGAAACATAAAAACAATTATATTAATTTTCAAGGTGAATGTTCATCAAACGTTATCAAGTTGTAGAAAATGTTTGATTACACTGCCTTTATTTATGTCCATTTTAGTAAAACAAATGTATTTCCGCAAAAAAAAAATATTTTTTTATCATAAGCTATAATTATAAAAAAGATAGCACTTAAATGTTGTTTGAGTGGTTAAGACTGGCAATATTCTATATTAACCGCTGCTAGAGGTCTTAGGCATTTACTATTTTACCTATAAATAAATCCTTACTATATCCTTACTTATATTATAAATCCGAAAGTAACTCTGTCTGTCTGTCTATTACGCAATCACGCCTAAACTACTGAACTGATTTAAATTAAATTTGCTACACAGATAGACTAAAGTTTTAAAAAGCACATAGGTTAATTTTTCATTCAACGTAAGAGTTGTAAGGGGTCAAAATGGGGGATGAAAAGTTGTATGAAAGTATCGCTATTGTTAGACCTAGAAACTTAAAACTTATTATTTAGGCTATTGATTTGTATATATAAATAAATATAACATTTAAAGTTTATATAAGTTAAAGTAAAAACGTATGGTGCCCACAGGCGGGTACAGCTTTAGAGTAAATAACAAAAATTGCTTTTAAAACTACCGAATAAAAATGGTCCATTACATAATATTTTTTAACAATTACGCGTGTATTATAACAATAAAACTACTTTTAATGGCTAAAAACGCGGTTTACTTAACTTTTTAAATACTTTGTTCGTCGTCTTATATATAAATGAGGGATACCGGCAAAGCTGTAGGGTACCTGCAAAGGAAAAAAGTACTTCCGCTCCTGGATGGATATCTATTTGAATTATCGAGGCTTTCTGCAACAAGCTAAAATGCCTAATACCCCTTATCACTACACCGTATAAAAAACAGTCGTTTTCGCCTAACTGTCTTTACCTATGTATGTTTAGATCTTTAAAACAACGTAACGGATTTATGTTGTTTTTGACTACTGTGATTTAAGATTAAGATTTATATGTATAATATATGCATAATATAGTAGATATATACTCATAATTTTAAAAGTTGCTAATATGATGTCATAAATAAACAAAATGGGATAATGCGATCACTTTCTAAACGCTGGCTGAACTTGAGATTGATCAAAATAATGTAGGTACTATTATGTAGGTACTTTTTATGGTATACAGTATTGTACACCATAAAAAGGTCTACAAACAGTATCTAGGTTATCCCTAAGAGATCGACATACACCACAGTTTATGTCCATCTTTTAAGAATAACCCAAAATAACCACATTTATCCTGATTGCACCCGTACATAGCCAGATCGTGTCGCTAGTATTGATTAAAACCAATTTTAAGGGTTGATCTTGATTGAATCAAGTATATTTAATTTGAGAAAAATAACTAGACTAGTTAATTTGAGAAATATATATGTACAACTTATTGAACAAATTTTTTCATTACTATTTGTTTGACGTGACAGCTAAAACGTTTCCTATGTTAAATAAATGTTGGATAACTTACGAGATTTACATTGCAAATAAAAAAACTAGGTAATTTATAAATAGATCAAAATTAGTTTATAGAACAACAACAGACAAGTTCATAAAAGTATTTATAAACAAAACAAAACAAGAGATTTCACTTGCTCTATGAAAACAACTGAGGTATCACAAACAGAACAAGTATACCAACCACAATTGTAAATTTGTGAGTCTTTGTTGTTGAACCTGTTTTAAAGCGAATGCGTTAGAAATATTATCTTATTATGCTGTCGTACATTATGCTCATTAAAACCGATAACTTTTACACTGAACATAATAGATGACCGTAAAGGCATAAAACCAATGGTGTCGTAACAAAATCCATCCATCCATACGTTTGCGTACTATATCGCTCGTGATAAAGTAACAGACAATACTGCATATTGTTCAGAGAGCCTCAAAGTGAAACAATGTTTTATAGTTAACCTGAATTAAAACGTGGTATTGTTAACGACAACCGAGCGCGGGTATACGAGTAAAAACCGAATAAAGCACATCACTATTTGACAACATTCCACTAGCCACAATGCAATAAACCTACATATTAATTAAAGCTTGCAATAAATACCGAGATCCAAGATGGCCGACCTAACCCTGCTAGTACGTGAGGTCGAATATAACTAAATATTTCACACACAACTGACGCTCGCACAATGGACCGGTTATAGGGCAAATGAGCCCATTACTGACATAGCAATTAACGCGTAAACCTATCCGAGTGAACTACGGCTCTATTTGGAGGTACATGTGAAAATTTACATATTCATAAAATGCGAAAATGGTTTTAGATTATATTTTAGAATGTAGGAAAACTTAGGTTTAGCACCTTCGTTGTGGTACTGCAAATATAATCTATGAATGGAACATAATCTATATAAATATACATGCCTAGATATGCTACTGCACCAGGTGTCTTAGGTACCAGAACCGACAGATTGCGGTAAATTTACCCGGAACAGTGCAGTTTGATTGCACAGGGCGGGGATGGGCACAGAATCTCTATCGCAAAAGCTGCGCACTGCGATAACCAACACGCTTGCCCAGCGTGGCAATTATGGGCGAAATTTCTTCTTTCTTTGAGTGACCTGTCCAGCAGTGGATTTTTAATGGCTGGTATCATGTTGATGATATTAAAACCAACCAACTAGTTGCTACCAGTGTCAATACTTGTACAAATCAATGAAATCAAAGTTGTAATGCTATGTATGAAGTTAGTCAAGGAAGAAGTTACCGGAACTGACAGATGGCGGTATATCCATCCGAAACAACGCAGTTTAAATACAATTGCTACCACAATTGCCCAGCGCGCAATATTGGTAAAAGTCTTTTTATTTAGGGAGGGCTATGTGCAACTAGTAGACTACTTTCTATCTATAATGCATTTAAATTAGAAACATATACAGTTATAGTATAGAAAAAATGGAGTAAGGTTGAATGACTACACAAACATATAAAGCGGAAGTTAATATAGGGCGCTCTAAACAACAACCTTAACCAGGAAGAACAGGTATTAAAGAAGGGCCTGATCAGAAATACGATACGATACGATGGGCCAGATGACGCAAATGGTAGTGATCGTATCTTATGTGCCAGAGGTCCTGGGTTCGATTCCCACCCAGAGCAAATATTTATATAATGAAATTTGTGTTTATTCTGTGTCTGGGTGTTAAATATGTGTAGTGAAAAAGTATTTGTGAGTCCTCTGTTGTTTGGTGTCCGTAACACAAGTGCTTTAAGCGACTTACCAAGGAGTCAGGTCAATGTATGAGATGTTGAGGGAATTTTATATTTTTTATTTTTATTACTACTAAGGATAAACGAGTGAAGAAAGCGAGAGAGAATTACCAAGATCGTAACAAGTGGACATTCATAGTCTCTGCACACCCCAATGGGACACATTCGTGATATATATCTGTACTTATGTGTGTGTATAGTAAAATCTTAAAATCCTCATTATACCATTTCGTTTTGGATAGAACTTACGATGTTTTCGTTTTGCGTATACGATCTTTAATTTAGGTTTGGGTTTAAGCGTCTCTTAAGTTTCAGTGCGGGGCGCATTCCCGTCTGCATTTGTCGCTGCGTATTGTCTTCCCTTGTAGAGTACTTAACCACATATATGGATTCACATAGAGCTGTTATATTGTACATACACTTTAAAAAATTTGAAGAATCTCGTATTCTTATAGCTATTCTAACAGGGTAATAATAAACCTTTAGGAGTAATTTTTTGGAAATTTTTCAAATTCCCACGGGAGTGAAACCGGCGTATTATATAATGATATTAAAATAACTTAACAGGGGCATTTTCCGTAACTACACAAACAATAAAAACAATTGTTATTAAATTAATTTTGTATTTACATTACTATACTAACAGGTTTATTCTAACCTCAAAAGTTATAGTCATTTCCAATAAAGGTTTCAGAGTACACTTAAAATTATATATTCATACAAATGAACTATAATGAAGTAATATTTGAGGTACGCCACCGGAGTGTACCATATTTAGTCTCTTGTAACACATGATTTTATCCAACCCTAATCAGAGATCGAACAATTGGTGTGTTGGTGGCGATGGTAGGCGTGCGTATTGTGTTGAAAGTAATGAGAATTACATTTAGGCAACCAATGTTTAGAAAATATGTATTTGTAGCATATAATGTATTAAGAAACCATATGCTGATTAACAATCATGAAAACTAAGAATAAACTAAAACCTGAAGTATATCAACTTGTAATATAATTGTACTTTCCTTTGCGCCAGGTGTCGTAGAAGCGACTAAGGAACTGACAGATGGCGGTATACCCACCTGAAAAAGCTCGGTTCAAATACAACAGCGTAGAGATGGGCATCATCCTCATTTCAAAGTATGGGTAAATGCTATCTTATAGACGTAGAAAGACCAACAGTGGACTTTCGACTTCTGATGCGATGAAAGTAAATCAATATACGACAATTATGTTAAGTATGAAAACATACCTAAACGTTGAAATTACTTTAATGTAACTGTTACATACTAAAAGCAGAGAGAAGCCTTCGCGACAGGGATGCTGTTCTTCATCCCCGTTTTGTGCAATTAAACTAAACTGTTTCGAATGGATACTCCGCCACCTTTTGGCTCTGGTACCTCAGTCACCTCCTAGACCTGATGCAAGAGGAAATACTAGTCTACTCTACCGATACCTCACGGTTTAATAGTCTAAAGACGTTAATGGTCTAAATTAATTGCTACAGTCTAAAATATACGAGACAGCTATTAAAAAAAAACAAAAGAGCTAATGTACAACATAATCACTAAACAAGTTTTTCATTTAATACAACTTAAAGTCAATAACGCCCAAAAAACGGCGAAACCTATTTTGGCATAATAATTTTAGCAACTCTATAAAGATCATCTGCTTCTTCCAGGCTCCATCACCTCACACTCCAAAACCAACTCTAAGTAAATGAAATAAGATCCACATTAGCCTAACAATATAACTATTGGATAAAAAAAAATTGAACATTAACGTAAGGCTGAGAAGAAGCCCCAACGTTCTCAGGACAAATCGCTAATTTACATATAACAAATACTGAAGTCACGTTTTCAGTACAAAAATCATAAGTTTTGTGGAGGCGGCTGGGTTTGTGCGAGGAAATCTCGTCGTGTCTGGAATTATTTATTATAGAAAAATGTCTTATCGTAAGGATAGAAAGCTTTTCGTACTGTTTATTTTATTGTCGATTTATCAATACGACAAGTGATCTCGAATAGAAATGTTCAAGTGGACATGGCAGATATAAGATTAAAACAGTTTCACGTTATTTATTTTTTTAATTTTAAAAATCAAGTGAAACTGTTTGTTAAAGTTTATTATTTTTAAAAGCACGCTAGATTTTCTTAAAAGGATTTCAGAACAAAGTGATTTTTACTATCGACATGTTCTTTGATCTACTGAAACCGCAAAAAAAATTTGTTGCTGTATGTGCCGTTAGTTACTCATACATTGTTTGGATACATATATTAGGTAAGAGATATATTATAAAGATTAGTTAAGAGAGAGAGAGGAATTGTTCATTCAATTAATATTTTGCTGTGGGGTACCAGCTGAGTAGAAGAGTACCTGCCTTTATACCAGGTATCATAAATGGCGACTTAGGTATTGGAACCGACGAATGGCGGATGTTTAAGTTCGCTTATTTTAAATTGATAATATTAACCGTAAAACATCCACTGCTGGACATAGACCTCTGCGATAAATGGGTTAATTTAACGCTAATTGTTGCGCTGGGCAAGCGTGATGGCAATCGCAGTGCATGGCTTCGCGACGGAAGTTCTGCTGAAAATTTCCACAGTGTTGAGTTTGAGTTATATTACTTCGATAGATTTACCGCCATCTGTCGGTTATGGTACCCCAGTCGGTTCTTACAATACCAAGTAAAGAAGGAGCTATAACTCTACTCTTCCAGTACCACAAGGCAAATAATAAAAATATTTTCCTATTTCTATTCGTAAAAACCAGTATATAATTAAATTATCTTTCCTTGAATTATAGATATCTGTTCCAACAGGTAAATAAATAAATCCCCTCTTTCTTGAGAGGCTTGCGCCTTCCAAAAGAATCCCACATTTTATGAATAAACTTCACAACACATCCTGCGCGTTTAGACATCTCTTCTTCTATATGTGCACGCACTGGTTTTGACAACCGAGCGAGTGAGTATATTGTTAGTTTTTTTTTAATTTATGCTGTTTTATTAATGCAATATATATTTAGCATGGTGGAAAACTTAGGCAGTTGTAATACACACAGTTTTATACTAGCACTGCTGCCATTGATTACTTCTATATGAAAAACTTATTTTAAACAAAATGAAAATAATTAATAAAAATTGGAATTTTACAATCATTCACTAATTTATCGTTCATAAAGAATAGATTAAAATTATGATTTTCTATAAAAAGAACCTTTTACACGATACATAATTATGTTGTATTTAAGCGAGGTGATTGAACGCAACTTAGTTTTATATAATCTGTGTTTGTTTTTACCTGCCACAACTCAACTGAGTGACAACACTTCTTCCTCTCTCTGATTGTAATTGCTTTGTGAAATGATAGCTCGTTAAACACTGAAAGATTTTTAACCATAAATATAAATGGAATGGAATATTAACCGATTAATACTATACTATATAGACAATTTTAAAAGATAATTGTGTTTATGCTTCTTTGTTGTTAAGGCCCAAATAAACGAAAAAAAAGATTGTATATGAAAGTATTAATTAAGCAGTGAATTACAATGGTATTTTAGAAAATAATGTATCTCCGTATATTGATCTGATTTCATCCATGCCTTTCTTCTTTCTTCTTTTTAAAGGGTATCTTTTAAAGTGTATTTTATCAAAATTATATTTTACACAACAGTAAAGCTCAAATGTATAGGGTGGGGATAGGCAGCAGCATCCCCACCGCAAAAACTGCACTCTGTGATTGCCAATACGCTTGCAATTATGGGCAAAATTCCCTCTTTCTTGGGAAGCCCTATGTAGTATGTATGCAGCTGTAGACTTCCAATGGCTGATGATGACATTTTA
Source organism: Heortia vitessoides (assembly GCA_020976665.1). NCBI lineage: Eukaryota > Metazoa > Arthropoda > Insecta > Lepidoptera > Crambidae > Heortia > Heortia vitessoides. The sequence continues at coordinate 6,724,126 of JACJUM010002971.1, forward strand.
CTTAAAATTATGGTGTATAATGTTTATGGTGAACCAAACTCGCGTACAATAGCTGTTTAAAACATTCATGAGTTGTTACAACACATTTCACCCACCGGATCAGTGACCTTTAAACAACGTTACATTTCTGTCCGCAACAAATATAGAACCCTTATTCTTTTCATAACAATTTTCTCCGCAATCCGCTTTCCAACGGGCGAAGCATTTCGCGATAGTTCTGATTGACGGGCAGTTAACGCAACGTTTTAATCAAAGAGCCACGGTCAGCGCCGGCGGTGTCGGTCACGGGTTCAACTCCCGAGACGGACAGGCTGACATCGCCGGGTCAGACGTGTGTTGCATAATTCTGGGTTCTTTAACATTGTTAGAAGTAATCTTTTTCTTTTTCTAATACAAAACTAAATGTTTTGACGTGAAGGAGTGAAGGATGAAATTTATTGAAGCAGCTTATATTGCCAAATCGCTGCATGATTTCAAGTGACTTAATAAGGTGAAGATAATGCCACTGGGCTTTAAGTCCGCCAAGTGTACATTGTATTTTTTATGTCTAAAAAATTAAATAAATAAATAAACACAAAAAATTCTTACACATTTTAGTAATAAATTAAAATAAGTGCTAAACGCACATAGTAAGATTTTTAGAATATATTCATTTGTTTTAGAAATGATATATAAAACCCATAACTAACCCATACTAAATGAACCAATGGTTTTACTTTAAAGAGTATCTCAATATAATTATCAATATTGGATGAATTAAAATCAAAATGATAATCTAGTTCTAGCAACACAATATTGCCAGGTGCCATCAATTTCTTTTTTTTAATACCAGGTCGACAACAAGATTTGCGATATAGTAAGCATCACCGCAGCTTACAGACGCTCGTATTATCATATCATTGGGATACGACTTGAATATATGTGATATACTTGTAACTTAAACATATTATGTCACATTACCCAGTAATTTTACTGCCTCTCACATCCTTCAAGTCGCAACACAGCAATGTGAACACAACTTTTTGGAGGTAAAAATAGGTTAGAGTTAGGAACTGATACAAATGACCTTTGTATAAGGTTTACCTCTAGAAGCGAATTAGAGAACAAAATACAAGGTAGATAAGCACAAAAATATTATGTAAATTAAGTTCGGTGAATACAATCCAAAATATTACTTATTATTATACTTATTGGGAAAAATGTTGATGATGTATTGAATATACATAATAAATATACTGTATGATTTTGTATAAATATGCGAGCATCCTGATATAGAAAATTGTACTAAAAACTTTGCGTTACTAAAAATGAGTGCGAAAAAACTAAGAAAGTCAGCATTATTGGATCTTTATTTTCTCGTTATTTATTATAAAAGTGATATGTTAAACACACAATTCAAATACCGTACGTTAAAAGTAGAACTGCCGCATCCTTGTGGTGCACTCACCCTATATTTAAAATTCTTTTCCACAAACCAGTCAGCCATGTCAACACACTTAAACCTCTTTTACCGCAAAAAAATCAATTTTGAACATACAGTTCGTGTTAAAAAATCGTTTTGTTTGCCAAAAATGAGGAACCGAACGCACCCGTGGGGAAAGTTCCATTTTCAAATTTAAATATTTGACTGTTCGAAATATGAACGATTATCTCGTTTGCAGCGTGCAGAGATATACTTTAACTTTTTTTGATTGTAAATCTTAATGTTGTTATTATAAGGTGAACTTTGGCTTGTGTTTGTACAAAAATGAGATTGTTAGCGCTTTAGTAATTTGTTTAAGTTGAATCGGCGCCATTTTTTCGGAGTCGTGAATAACTGTATCAACGGTTTGACGAGATTTTTGCTGATTGCTTAATTATTGTTTTAATGTCAGTGCAATTTTCAAGTTCTGACATGTGAAGGAGTACTCGAAATTTTACTTCGTGATGTACACTTAACTCGCTAGCTAATTATAATTGTTATGCAACGTTTTGTACCATATTTATTAATGTCCATATTATAGAATCTGCCGAAGTCATTGCAGAATTTATTTCCAGTTGATAATATAAATGAAATACTATTATACGACAAATATATTTAAAAATTTGTTAGTTATAGTATCTAAATTTACAATGGAATGCAGATTATCTACACTATCTCTCAGATAAGTTGTGGGTAAGCTTATTAGGCACTTCATGTGTTTTAAATGAATCATACCAGATATTATAATTCCACTGCTGAATATAGGCCTCCCAAAAAGAGGGGGAATTTGCCCAAAATGGCCGCGCTGAGCAAGCGTGTTTGCAATCCCTGAGCGTAGCATTTGTGCTATACTGTTTCGGATAGATATATCGCCATCTGTTGGTTCCGGTAACACTGTCGCCTTTTACGACATCTGGTTCGGGGGATGTACTATTCTACTCTACCGGTACCCCACGGCATGCATTTTAAATGTATATCATGTAGTTTATATATACAAATGTATACTTGTGACAATTTATGATGCGTATTACACATACACGAATCTTCAAAAACAAATATTAACTATAAATCATTTACCTCATACAAATGTCATCTGCATTGGTACCTCATTCTTAACATTACTTCCGCCACACAGCTTTGTTTGTATTGCTGATCTGGTTTGAAGGGTGATATAGAGGCAGTGGTATTATTGGGTAATGTGACATAATATCTTCAAGTGACAAGGTTGGCGTTGCGTAGGGTAAAGGTACATAGGTTGCAGTGACGCTTACTATCAAACTGTATACTTGTTTGTCGGCATGGTGTAATAAAAAAAAACAAATAAAAGGTAATGTAAAAAAAATATTATGAAAATTATAAAAAAGAACTTACGCAGATATTTTTAGGCGTTACCGTTTTTGAGTGATTCGTTAATTGAAAAAAAAAATAAGTAACTGCTGTGACTTTTATTGCAACAGAGTCAAGGTAAATAAATTCACAGTGTATTATTTGATTTTAAATTTAACTGTACTGATAAAAAAGTTAAAATTAGATCGACGCGTTAGGAGGTACGTCTCCAAACACGCCTTTTCGTTGTATGCTCGCTTACAAACAGGAAAATACAGTAACTTTTATTAAATATCGTGAGACCGGAAAGTTGATTAATTAATACGTTTAATCGATTTCTTTTGGTTCAGCAATTATACTTGTAACAGATTGTTATGTATATATTAAGTATTATCAATTTTAGTTAATAGGTATACTATTTTATAAAACCGTAAGGTACCGGCAGAGTAGAAAAGTACCTCTCCCTGTAGCAGGTGTCGTAAGAGGCGACTAAGGTATCAGAATCGACAGATGGCGGTATGTCCATCTGCTGTAGCATAGGGCGGGGATGGATAGCAGCATCTCTCTCGTATAAGTTGCGCTCTACGAATACCAAATCGCTGTTGCCAGCTTGCACAGCGGGTTAAATTCCGCCTTTCTTGGGGAGGCCTATGTCCAGCAGTGGACGTCTAAAGGCTAATATGAAGATCATGATTATGATAATCGATTCCCACGAAAGATACTAGGACATTGTTAGATTCTCCCATTTTTAGTCTTCATTGAATACGCTAGAATTATAACTTGCATTAAAGTCCTCTTTCAGACTTGCCGAGGTTTGATTCTTAACATACTGGCTAAAACACAAACATTGGCTAGGTTTTTAGAAAAAAAGGTCTTAAAATATGCAGACCTTATTTGACTGTCGCGTATATTTCCTAATTGACAGAGATAAACCTCCGATTCAACCGTGTTCTGTGTTTAAAAGTGAGATAGGCAGTGAAATTACTGGGTTGTGTGACATAATGAACAGCATGCATCTATAAGCCAGACTAACGATTAAATTTACATTTCACATCGTTAAGCTGGATATAAACGCATAAAACCGGTCTTTGTAGAAATCTTTCAGCAAGACCTGTCTAATAGTGATCGTCTAATGATAGAATGTCTAATGAGAAATTAATTTTACTTTTAACGCTTTAATTACTAGAGATTCATGAAAGCTTTTTACATGAAATAGATCTCATACAAAGGTTATCTGAATAAGTACCTCATTTTCATCTATTTCTACCGCCAATTAGCAGTAATTGCATGTGTATGTTCTGGTTTGAAGGGTGAGAGAGGCAGTGAAACTACTGGGTTATGTGATATAATTTCTAAAAGTTTGGCAATGCGTTAGTGATATCCTTGCGATAATATGGTCCTTTATAGGCTGCGGTGACGCTTAATCATGTAGACTGTACACTTATGTATTTACCTAGACCAATTAATAAAAATATAATATTCGGTTAGAATCTTTTACTTCCTAATTTATCTATTATAACAATAACTTATTATAACAATGGCCAAAGTCAAGAACTTTGGCCATTGTTATAATAAGTTTACACAAGAGTTCATACATTGACCTAACTTCTAAAAAAGTCGCTTAAAGCTCTTGTTTTATGGACATCAGACAATAGAGGAATCACAACTATAATACTTAACTCCCAGACACTGAACAAATACAAATATTTATCAAATAAAGAAATGTTTTGGGTGGGGATCGGACCCACAACTTTTGGCGCATAAGATAAAACACTATAAAATGCGCCATCGGGGCCGTCAACTTTATCCTCTATTACGTGAGTGTATTAACAGTTACTAATAACCTACTGCATTGCGACTGCTTGTTTAACAGCTGTGTAGTAAAAAAAGCAATATCGTGCTTGGAGTATTGCACTAAATGTCTGCACAAGTGCAGTGCAGCTGGCGTCAACATTTCGGGCACTCATCGCTGCGGTCGACGGACAGCCCGCGTCATTGCTGGCGTGAGTTATTACCGCGCGGCTACGGTCATGGGTGAGAGCTACTAATTCATAGACCTGGTATCTTTAAGAATGCACAGTATAAGAGTTAAAGTAGACCTATCATCATTCCTCATCGGACAACACTTTTATTCTGCTTGTAAACTGCATTTCTCCCATTACTGTAAAGATTTTGAGAGATGACAGAAACTCTAGACACTAGCTTGGATATATGCTACTGATATCCTTGCAATATAGAGCGTCCAAGGTCGTAGACATGATCCAAAAAACTAATGCTGGTTGATTCTGATGTCAGTTCCACAGTAACCGGTGAAAGAGGCTAGGCCGTTTATTTATCACCTACGCACTTGCTAAGTTTGCGGCAGCAGAAAGAGCCCAACAACGATCACTCAAGTGCGCCTCTAAAGCACGGCACTCGGCTTGCGTAGCCATCATTTGAGAAGGACAAGGGGCTGAATTGCACTTAGTCATACTAGCGCGACCGGTATGCGTTATATAAAAGAGGAAAATCACTCGTCGGCAAGTGCGGTGTACTGCTCTGTTAGTGTGTATGTGTGAATCATAGTGTTTGGAGTACATGAGCCGTGATGGCATCGGGCAAGATATGTCTCGGCCCATATACACGATCGTTAACACTTTGCTTAACGAAATGGTCCGCAGCTTGAGCTTCTTCAGGGTTTGAGTAATGAAGCGCCTTGTCGTAGTGACGACGAGACACCTTAGGCACAAGCTCACAAATAAAGGGAGTTTTAATATTTAAGCAATAGGGGCATAATTGACAGGCGTATTCGGTAGCATCTCTATCTTGTATACCAAGGTTCGATTGCCACACAGGACAAGCATATGTGCGATGAACATTTGTGTTTGTTCTGTGTCTGGATGTTACATATATGTATTTAAGTATTTTATTGGTAAAACCTCTGTTACCAATAATCTGTTATACACGTTTAAACAACATTTGGAGTAAGTATGAGATGTATGTGTAAATATCTCTATCACCACTCAGCGCATGCGAACATATTGCGCCATGGAACGCTATGACGCGTGTTCAGTTAGTCTCCCATTTATAAACCCTAATGTATAGACAAATACTCAAAGATGTTATTTTCATGAGTTTGTAAGAACTTTTATGGCATGTTAGCAGGTCCATATCCCCTATTGACTCCTTACTTTATTCGCAGCTCTTAGCGCGCGTACACTTTTTGCGCGGCGGTGCGCTATGATGCGTTATGTCTCGCATTTATGAACCCGCGCGGTTGTGGCGAGCCATGTTTGTTTTTGTGCGGGCATGAACGTGTTTGATTATTGTCGGTTTATTGGGAAAAAAGTCATCGGTTTAACTTAGACTTTACGCGAGAAATGTATCGAGGTTTGCGGTGGTGAGGAATGTGTTAGATATTGATGTATGCTATGTTATATAACATTTATTTCTATACTAACTTTTGCATGCTGCTTTGCCACAAACAATGATAATATTTTGAAGGAAAAAATGAAATATAAATACACTTTGCTTTGATTAGATGGAGTTGCAGTATTTGGTTTAGTGAGGTAACATTATCACACTTTTTCTTCTTAGTTTCAGAGAAGTGATACATATATAATATTTATGATTAAATTTATCCATAATCCATAATCTTAATACATATTTTACTGCATATGTACAAACAATTATGAATAAGTAAACGATACTAGCTTACTTGACAGACATTGTCCTGTCTTAAATACGTTTATCATGAAAAATAAACGGTGCCGTAAGGTACCGGTAGTGCTGTGAAGTACCGGTACCTCTGTATACTCTGTAGTTTTCTTAAGATTCAACTGAGCTAGATTATTCCCCCTTTCTTGGAGCTTATGTCCGGCAGTGGACTCCCAATGATACAATAAAAAAATATTGTTTCTATCTCTCAAGTTGGATCAAACTGTACGCAGTTAGCCCAAAAAAAATAATTGAAATCAGGTCTTACTTGTCCTGTAAGTCTTTAACTTAACCTATTACATTTGATTTGATTTGAAGGTCCGGTACCTAATTCTTCTGTTATGACTTCTGGTGCAGGGGAAGGTAGTATTCTGATCTACCAATACTGCCCGCACACATATCAAATACAATATTTTGATTACAATGTTCAGTTACGTTAAGTGAGGGTTTTATACTAATAACAATTAAAAAAAAACTGTAAAATTCTACTCTTAAATCCTATTTCACTTTTATTGCCAACAATAAACATAATATATTACAACAAATATGTCTTACATCTAAACGTATGCACCAATTAGAAGTAACAATTGCGCTCATATCGCGTCGGAATGGCAACACATAAAACAGATTTGCGAGGCTAGCTAGTGTTGCCAGCTAAAACGTGCAATAAATCGTACAACTAAATATTAAAGACGGCACAGCACTCCGGGTGGTCTTGTTACGACTCTAATATAAAAAAAAACATGTTGGTTAAGGGTGAAATGAAGGATAATAGAGGATTCCGAACAAAATTATTGATTTGAATCATTGATTGCAAGTGTTCAAGCAAAGGCAATCTGACATAATAACTTCAATTTATAAGGTTGCCATGCTGACGTTTTTAAGCTACGGAGTCGTTTACTATCACATTTAACGTACGCGTCTTAAAGAAAGATACAGAGAGGCATATACTTCCGATAGTACTGGAACTGGTCTGAGTGGTCCAATATTATGTAAACCAAGTAAGCGTCGAGTTATTCCTTAATGTGGCATCTTAGTAATTTAAATGGTTTTCGCTTTTATTATATAGTAGGTAAGGTTTAAAATAATTCTTTAGAAACGGTCATCATCTCTTCTTTTTAAAGGTTAATTGCTATAAGAAGTTATTAAATATGCCAACATGAAAAGAAATCAGTTATTAAGGGCTAGTGGCTGTGGAGAGTGGCTGTCAGTGTAGTGGAAACACAGCAATTTTTAAAAAACACTTTTGACTAAATGTCCATTATAATCATCATGATGAATGAACCTTTGTCACAAAATCTCATATATATATATATAAGATGTTTGGTGAATTGATTATTATTATTATAAATTCCTCTGTGTAATTACAATTGAGAAAAGATACGTGATGTCATTTTGTTTGTAATTACTGAGATATACTTGCTTTAATTAGTAATTTTAACAGGTGTGGTCTTTATACGTGTTATTTTAGTAACGTCTAGTTTAGCAATATGTACTTGTAATCATAACTATGATGTTTCATATATGAAATCAATGTATTTTCACAAATAATTTCTATGTTAGAAAATATCTCTTTATTTTTTTTTATAATAAAACTTAGTCAACGAATATATATAAAGTCCGCGTGACAGTACGCGTTGTCGCAGCTTATTAACTTTATGACTAGGATATCACCAGCGTGGTGCCAATTATAGGACTTGAGATATCATATATTATCCATTATTTTTATTGTCTCTCGCTCAATTCAAATTGGAACACAGCAATGGGAACAGTACTGTTTGGCGGTAGAAGTACGTGAGAGTGACGTACCAACACAGACAACCTTTGTATGAGGTCTATACTTCTAGTATGGTTAAATCATTTTAAAAAAGATAGTATATAGCTTAGGTTTAGTTTAAAAAAAAGAATTTTAATTCATTGTATCAAACCAACTAAAAGACAGTCAATTAAAAGTAGTCGAATGTAAAAGTTAAAAAAGCAATAGCTCAAAGTTACATTCATATATATTTTTTTAGAATTTTATTATATTAATGTATATTTAAAATGTGTTAGAATTTAAAAATTGGCTGGCGATTTTATTCCACCATTTCAGTCCAGTGGTACCCAAAAACTGTACTCATAAATATAACATCTATTGTAACTAAAAATTAAAAGCGAATAATAACTGACAATAAATAATCACCCGATATAAATCACATGGTAATTGTTTCTATATTGACAGTATGGTATATCGATCCAGATCGGATTGCCCTCAAGCTGATTAAGCATTTGTTTTTCTAGTCCATACTAAAAAAAATACATTTTATTGCAATTAGCAGCACTTCGCAGTTTCACTCGCGTTGTTTCCATTGAATAATAAATTATAACAGTAAGTGTAAGTTACTCCTAATATCAGTTATCTATCATTAAAAATCCAGTTAAAATTGGTCGAACTGTTTCTCTATTTAGCCGTAATAAATAGACGACAGATTTTTTTATGTGCTATATAAGCTTTCATAAGAATTTAATGAAATGCAGTTTTTTATTTATGTGTATAGATTGATATTTTTATTGATCATTGAGTAAAATAGCCATCATCACTTCACAGCTTCAGCCGTTATCATTACCGTCGTCGACGTCCACTGTTGGGTTTCAAGTGATTCTAAATAGGACCGCATGTAAGTGACCTACATCCGGTGCGGTATCGCGGTTTTTGTAAGATCGTCGCCCTTTGACTGGCACTTCTTAATTAATTACACTTAACATACACTTCTTTCGTAGAGCAGTACACTGTGTAATAGGTTCATCCAAAAACGGCCCAGTTACTTTCTGCAAACTTATCAATTTCAAGTACTAAACTAAATTTAAAGTACGATAATTAAAACTAAAACTTAGTTTTCAGCAACATAGTGGATAAATAACATACGTCATAGAGGATTGTCAAGCTATCTGACACTAAACTTCAACTTTCTGTCACGCTAGCCACGCTTTTATGATTTTGCTGCTAAACAGGTTTTGATGAAATTTGGCATAAATAGATATAAATACAGGTGGATAAATTGAGCTCTCTGTAGTAAAAATTACGTTCGCTATTATTTATAAAATTAGTAGAGTTCGAAATTGATGACAGCATTAATATATGTAATACACTTTATGTTTTCGGAAAATAAAATTTTTGTCTTTTAAAATTGAATATGTAGCATTTGTTTTGAATGACTTTGTCCATTGGTAAAAATCGGTAAAGATATTTTTTTAACCAAAAGCGTACGTACACATTAAATACAAATAAAGTGGTTACACACAACAATGCAAAGAATAAACGCCGATATAGTGAAGTAATACATAGCTAAGAACTCGTTAAGTTAAGTAACAGTCAATAAATTAGCTTTTCATGTCATAGGTCGGCCTCATAGGAATCAAATTATTACCATAGAGTCTTCACACTATTTGTCTATAATAATCCGAGATTACAAATGAATTATTATTTTCATCGAGTATTTATGTTTACAATATCTGAATACAATTTTTGGATGGTATATGAAGTACTATAAATTAAAAGTAGGTATATTTAACGGGTCCGATGGTGCAGATGTTTGTAAACCCTATCTTATACACTAAAAGTGGGTTCGATGACCACTTAAAACAAATATTTATATGATGAATATTTGTATTTGTTCTGTGTATTATTTAATGTATTTAAGTATTATATTTATAAGTCTTGTGTTATCTGATATCCGTAATATAAGTGCTTAAAGCTCTTATCTCGAAGTCAGGTCAACTTAAAAGATATCGTGTGGATTTAATATTATTTATTTATTGAAGATTTAACAATTTATAACCGACGTTTAGGTGCCAAGCAGCAGTCGTTTTAAAATTGAATTAAGTGCGTCAATTATATCTTAGTTTAATAAATCGCGTTTCATAGTTGTTTTAACTAGATCGGATGACAAATAAGTATACGGTCCGCTTATTAGAAAGCGTCACTGCAGCCTATAGTCGCTCGCAATATCACAAGGATATCATTAGCGCGTTGCCAACCTTGTGACATAAAAATGTTATATGCCATTATCTAGTAACATCACTGCCTCTCTCACTCTTCAAATCTTGAGCTTCGGAGAGCAACGCAAACACTGCTGTGTGGCAGCAGAAATAGGTGAGGCACTAATGCAGACGACTTTGTTATAAGGTCTATCTTATGTAAACATGTTATTAAAAAGAAGTATTATTATATAGTGTTGAGTAGTGAACGGAATGTATGTTTATAATTGTTACCACACCAGCCATTGGGAAGTCCACTGCAGGACATAGGCCTCGCCAAGGAAGATGTTTTTTTGCTCAAAATTGCACTGGAAAAAAATTGCATTACACTGGGCAAGCTTGTGGGCAATCGCAGAGCGCAGATGCCCATCCCTGTCCTTTGCATTGATACTGCTCTGTTTCGGATGGATATACCGTCATCTATCGGTTCTGGTATCTAAGTCACCTCTTGCGACACCTGACGCACCTGGGAGGTACTATTATACTCTGCCGGTACCTTATGGCAATAATATGTATGTTATATATATTATTGTAAATTTAATTTGCGCTTTGTAATCTGAAATATAGTACTTTAATTACGTTTCTATATAGTTGTGATTGTATCCATAGGAAGTTATTTAAATTCAATTATAGTTCTTGTGTTTCAGGGTGACACATCATGATTTGGTTTCCGTTTCTGTTTCTAGGTCTAATTTTGAAATATGTGTTGATTACGCGTTTACTTAATGTATTTGTAAAAGGCTTAAATCTTTAACGGCGGATTTCTCAAAACTATTTAGTGTTGGAGAACTAACACCGAATAGTTTTGCAAAATCCGCCTTGGTATCAGAATTTTATATCAAATGATTCCAAAATTGAAAACTAAATGTTTGCACATATTTGATATTTAGAACTGATTGATAGTCCAATTGTTTATTTAAACTTCAAGTACTTATCCAACGTTTCAATTCTCTTTCGGTAACCGTCATCAAAATGAGCTTAAATGTGTATATAATAATTAAAAACATTTCCAAGGACTTTAGTACCTTTCCTTAACCAATAATTTTACAAGCTGTTATATCGATGCAGTGGTTAATGCGCAATACTGACCTACAAATAGCATCAATTTCACACAACACAATAATCAATTTGTAAAGCTTAAAACTCAGGATAGCCAAAGGTCGTAGGTCATCCCCCCCTCATTAGGGGCGACCTCCGAGTGAGCAATAAATAACGAAAGGCTGCGCGCGCTCATGTATCAAATAATACTGATTTCACGTACTTAATGATTATGTTTATTGGAACATCGGAAGCGATGGGTCAATGTTAGGGGTGAGGTGCACTATCATAATATAGTTTTGTTTTTTTTAGCGGTTTCTGTTTTTCGTGGGAACATTGTAACGAATGTAATATTTATGTCATTTTAAGCTACATCCTGTTTCGTAGAAACTTTTTTAAGGGTTTTGGATTTTGAACATTTAGTACAATTGCAATCTGTGTAACAGAACAAATTTTAAAAAAATAACTGTATTAATTCCCTTTTTTTGATTTTATATTTTTTTTTTGGTTCGGATCGTACGCGGGGCCACAGGAATGTTATTTTTTTTCAACTCAATATATTTATTTAAAATTTGATTTTCTCGATGAAAGTTAGTTACGTGTAGAATCAATTTGGTCACTTTTGGCCTTCATGTAAAGCAGATAATGAAAGTCATCATCGTTACAGTCATTGGAAGTCCACTGTTGGACATAGGCCTCCCCAAGAAAAGGGGAATTTTGCCGCGCTGGGCAAGCGTTCTGGCAATTGCAGAGCGCAGCTTTTGCGACGGGGATGCCGCTGCCTATCCCTACCCTGTGCATTTGAGCTACACTGTGTCAAATGGAGAAACCGTCATCATTTGGTTCTGGTACCTTAATCGCTTCTTACGACACCTGGTACAGAGGGAAGTATTATTCTACTTTGCCGGTACCTCACGGCTCATTATATGTTAACCAGAGAGCTTCTCAAGTTTTTTTGATTAGACCAGGTTGACAAACAGCATACAGTCAGCGTGATAGTAAGCGTCACCGCAGCCTCTAGATGCTCGTAATATCACAAGGATATTCTGGTGCGATGCCAACCTCGTGACATTAAAATATTATGTCACAATACCCAGTAATTTTACTGCCTCTTTCATCTTTCAAACAAAAACGCAGCAATGCGAACCTACTATTTGGCGTTAAAAACAGGTGAGAGTTTAGTACCGATGCGAACGACTATTGTGCAAGATATTTCTGATTTCCAATAGGACCGCTTGTGCATAAATCCTTCTTAAAGCAAGCGAGCATTCTTTTCGAAATTTTTAGTTTGTAGAAAAAGCAGTACGCATATAAAATACATGTTTTCGTCATGTCAAGCTGCCGTTCAGCAGATATATTAAAAGGCGTATTATGTATTACATATATAAGCGTATTAGGTCCAGAAGTTTGTCAGTTTACCAATTCAGTATCAGTGTATCAGTAAATATGTATGTTGTTCTATATTATTTGAATGTGTTTCTTATGGTGTGTACAATAAAGAATATTATTATTATTATTAAATACATACAAATATTATCTTTTAAAAAAAATAGCGTTCATATTTTTGTAAACTTTTCTATGTAACATCATAGAGATGCTACTTAAACCTCACCTTTTCACCATTAAAACATCATTATCATTTAGTTAATTTACAAAATCTAAAGTCTAGTCGCAGCTTTCCATACACCGAAGTTGTATTTTGGTTTTGGTATTTTTGCTGGCTCGCATATTGGCCACCTTGCGAACCGGCGCGTTCGCTCACTTAACTAATAGCCTGTGAAATTTTAAATCAATTTAAAAACAGTCATTATTATCGGAGATGCGTACGGTTATTGATTTTAATGAGCTGCACTTTCGAAGATAAGGGACTATTACAATGTATTGAATGTGGTAAACGCACTCATCTTTTGATCTTATATCGTAAATTTATTATAGACACATATAGACACTAAGTAAGGCCAAATATTTGAATCATTTAATGGTCCATAAAATGTATTTTAAATGGCCGAAATTTTTTAACAAGATTGAGACCATTATTTAACAGATAAAACAACTTTTTAAGGGCTTAATTATCAACCGGTAACTGTTCTCATGATTTAATATAAAAATTCAAATTTAAATTAATTTATTGTTTGTCACATTACATAAACATGATGGACAAAACACAGTATATAATAGAGTTTAATGTGATGCCCTGCGAGGGCATTGCAATTTGTTAGAATCAACTAGTAGCTAGCTAATAATATTATATAATCTAGTATGTAATAATATTAATTGCAATAAATAAACATCTAATCTACAATAAAATTGATTGCAATATTTGCATTTTTCAATAAATATTTATACATCGATCCTATATCATAATAAAACTTATACATTAAACAAAAAATTAAATACGTTACATTAACCGCGTTTTAAAGCCGTTAAATTAGTACTTTTATTATGAGTAGTAAACGCGTAAATGTTAGAAAATATTATTATTTAAATATTTGAAATACAGTCACCGGCTATAAATATTTTTGCTAACATAATTAGTTTAGATAACATCTGGTTTTGTTCTGATTCCGTTATAAAATACTTAAAACACTTGTATCAGAGATATCAGACAGTAGAAGAATGACAAATACTAACACACATAAAATACTCAAAAACACATTTTAACACCCAGAGACAGGACAATTACATATTTTCATCTTATAAATGTCAGTGGAGATGGAATCCACGACCCTTGGCGTACCAGGGACGCTACCGAATGTGCCATTGGGCCCATTAATTATTAGAATGCAGTTAAATAACTAATTATAAAATCGAATAATGTTTACGTATAACATTTTATTAACAGCTTTATATTTTTTTACAACACTACTTTAGGTTACAAGAATTTTATAAATTTAATACCAAGTTGTGCAGCGATTAATCAGTATACTTAACAATTCACTTCTTACATTTGTTTTTGTATGAGAATCATCGAATTGACTACTACATTGTTCCATAACTCTACTGATGTTAAACGTAAAAGATTCTATGTATGTTTTTTTTAGATTAGGTTGACGTACGCTTATTATCAAATACATTAATTTATTCATATCAAGCGAGAAAGGGGCAATTTGCATATAATTGCCACGATTGGCTAGCTTATTGGCAATCGCAGAGTGTAGCGACGCGACGACGGGGATGCTACTGCCTATCCCCGCCCTGGGCCTTTGAGCTACACTATAACGGATGGATATTTTGCCATCTATCGGTCCAAGCACATACAGTTCACGTGTAAGTAAGCGTCACTGTAGCCTTTGAAAGCCTATAATATCTTAAGGATATTACTAGCGCGTTGCTAACCTTGTGTGTTGCAGATATTGTGCCACATTACCTGGTAATTTTACTGCCACTCTCACCCTTTAAACTGGAACAACAATGCGAACACTGCTATTTTGTGGTGAAATAGGTGAGAGTGAGGTACCAAAGCAGGTGACCTTAGCATGAGGCAAAATGGTTTATGTTATGTTGTAAGATATTTGCACATCTGTACGGCTAAACAGGGCAGTGATGGGCAGTCTGGAATAACAGATAACCGCACATAATAATATGATTCCTGAAAAAAAACATTATCAGGTGGGTGAATATGTTGGTTTTTTTCGTAAAACAATCAACCCAACCTAATTAATTCCTCAACCCAACTTAATTTTTATATAAAGGCAGTTTAGTTCTCATAAAAGTAATAAAACATTTTTATGAAAAAAATTTTTTTTTATTTAGTTAGGTCTTAAAGCACTAACAGGTACTATGTAATAAAACAAAATTACGATGCGCAAATCGAGTAAAATAAATTATCAGTCATCAGGCTATACTGCCTTCACTAAACAGGTCTTACACCTATATACTTCAAACTAATTACGCGGTCCCCAAAAAGAGGGTGCAAAAAAACTGATGGTTATTATTATCATAGCTGCTATAGAAAATCTATTGTTTGACATAGACGAAGGCCTTTTTTTCTATAATTGACACGCTGGGTAGACGTGGTAGCAATCGTAGAGGGCATCTTCGTGATGAGAATGCTGCTACCCATGCCCACCCAGTAGTATTGAAGACGTAGTATTTCAGATGGATATATCTGTCGGTACTATTCTACTCCGCCGGGACCGCACAGCAGTGTAACAGTAGTATTTCGGTAGTATAACATAATTGGATAGTAAACCATGATTGGACAATACAATGACGTAATGAATCCAGCAACCAATTATTTAAATATTACACTAAAATCTTGCCGATAGCCTCATGTATTGACACCAAAACCTAATCGAATTCAACCTTTAATTTCACAGTATCTCGAACCGCATTAGCGGAAAACATACAAGTTAAAATGGTAAAATGGTGAGAAACTCATAGAACCGATAGATAAAGAGTCGTAATTTCACCATTATATTTATACATGCATCGCTAAAAACTATTAAACCACTCAAAGATAATTTCCATTAGAGGTGTTATTAGCTGTTATTGTAACATCTCATATTAAGGATCGTATTCACTTGTTGGCAATTATGTTATGTTATTGGTAATATTTATTGCACTGTGTTTTATGTTGTAGAAAATGGTTTTTGTTAGTACTGTTTGGTATATAAGGTAACCAAAAACCAATATACACATACATATTTCCATTACGTATATAAATGCGATGCGGCAAACCTAGTCTTGGGATACTGGCAGAGTTTTTTTTATTATAAGATCACCTGCATGCAAACAAGCATACAATCCGCGTGATAGCAAGCGTAACTGCAGCCTCGAGACACTCTTAATATCACAAGGATATCACTAGCGCGTTGCCAACCTTGTGACTTGTATTATGTCTTAATTTCGATTGACTTTTGCTGAAATTATATATATGTATATTTTTAATCATAAGATATTAAAATAATCATACTGGAACAGACAATATGGTTCATATTTGGTTAAAAGCTACAAAACATCCGTTATAGGTTTCTAGCATATACGAGCATAAAGTTACCCATTGGTGTATAAAAGGAAATAAATGGACAACGCGTTGTTAACACGTAAGGTTTAATGTGCCTTTTAAGACAACTGCAGTCTAAGTTAATTCGAAGGTTAATGGGCGTTTCACAAATCTACACAAGTAAGTGAAATTGAAGTATCTGTTAATGATTGACTAGTTGCTGCTATAATAAAGCTCATATCGTAACGAGATACTTGACCTACTTTTTTAAACTAGCTTTTCACCCGCGACTTCACCTGCAAGGTCTTTACTTTGTACCTCATACCTGAGAAACTTGTTGTTCCTGGAAGAAGTCACACTGTTCTTATTTAATATGTAATATCTCATTTTATCGGCTATTAGTAGTCCACTGCTGGACATGAGACCCCAAGAAAGAGGAAATTTCGCCCATAATTGCTTCCGCGACAGCGATGCTGCTGCCCATCCCCGCCCTGTGCATTTGAGCTATACTGTTTTACATGGATAAACCGCCATCTATCGGTTCTGATACCTTAGTCACCTCTTACGACACCTAATGTAGTCGTAGGTCCTGATAGAGCTTTTATGCTTTACACGAGAGTCCGATAAAGCATTTAAAAGAAATGTTCAGTCAATAGGTACAACGGGCCCAATAACATATCCCATGGTGTCTCTATCTTATACACCAATGGTAGTAGGTTTGATGCCCACCCATGAAAATATATATAAGAAAAATATTTGCCTTTGTTATAAAGTTTGGTGTTAAACATGTATTTGTGATTCCTCTGTTATCTGATGTCTGCACAAAAAGTGGTTTAACAGACTTAATACAAAGTCAATGGAGTCTATATGATCTGATGTGATTATTTTGAAAAACATATATCTCTCATATAAGTAGAACAGTGTTAGTTTTAGCGGACAAATAAAGATACTGCAATGGTGACCACGCACCTACAAGCGATATATGGTGTCCACGCACGAGATGGACACACGATGTGACTTGAACTGCGGGATCACGCTGGATGCAGGCCACAGTCCTATTGAAAATAACTTGGGGAAGCCTATGTCTACAATCCATGATGATGATGATGAAAAATGTATGCGCTGGTGAAGATTGCGGATATTCTTTGAAAGGTAGAAGTTTTACATACACCACACAGAGTGAAATTGAACCTGTGTTTTTATACTCGCCATTGCATTAACCCTGTTCATATATATATTTATATTATAAGTAGTAGTATATTAATAGGGCAAAATCTAGTTAGAAATAGGTTATTTGACGGCGCGTTGGGTAGTGTCTCTGTCTTGTGCACTAAGGATTGTGGGTTCGATCCCCACCCAGGGCAAACATTTATGTGAGATGAGTTTGATCTGTCTGTTTGAAAAATATTCGTACCTTAATATGATATTTTTAATTCCGCTTTTGCTTGATATCCGTATAAGTGATTTAAGCTATTTACCTCAAAGTTATTTGTTTACGTATAGACAGACAAATGTTCGTATTTCTAATATTAGTGTGGATATGTATGGAAGTCTATTAACTGTTGTCCCATAGTGAACAGGTATCTTAATTCTCTCCAGCCATCCGTAAAAGTGGTATCCAATGTAAAATCTCACTAAAACACTTGAAGTATCGAATGTAATTGAAAACCGATGCGTTAGTAATGGATTTCGATGAACGCGGCGGCAATTAACGCGAGGGGCAAATTGTAATTAATAATTTAATCTTTGTTAGTATTGAAATGAGAGAAGCAGGACCTGTTCGGAGGTTGGACCCCATTTGAATAAGTTTTAGTTTGTTTTTTTTTAAAGGGTGGTTTATTGTGGTCTAGCAATTACGGTACTTGACGGTATACGTACAATGGACGACCGCTGGATGTCCAATGTTGGATATAGGATCCCTATCGCCTTATCCCATCCACTGCGATCCTAAAATTTTACAAATCGTCTTGGGTCCTACGCTGCTTTTGCCAGTGCGTGTTCTTCATCCAAAAATTTTAAAGCCTCTTCAGCCAATCTGCTTGCTATCAAATAGGTCTTCGTTTAGTTATGTAAAAATTGTTTGTTTACTCAGTGAATATAAAAAGGTCAAAAATGCTTGTTGTAAATGTATCTAAAATTAATCCCTGCTACATAAACTTAGCCTCTATAATAATAAGTTACAGTATTATCTGGGCATAAGTCGTGTTAATGCAAGTCTGTGTACTGTATTGCTAATTAAAGTGCTTTAGAAGTAGCAATAATACACTTTTTATTCTATACAATTAGCGACCGTATCGCTTAAAGCGATAAAGCGAAACCAGGTGACCTTTTAATAGAAAATACGAGTAAAATATTTCAGACAGTTTTAATTACATAAATAAAACATATTATGCCAATCAACAGTGAAAATAATATATTGTACTTTAACGTACAGTCGTGTTACATTGTTTTTATTACAAAAAAACATAAAAATAACATTTGTTTTTTCAAATTAGCCACAAGATGTCCACTGCCAAATATAAGCCTCCCGGAAAGATCTAGAATAATTTAAGAGCTTTGTCCAGTAATCGCCACGCTGGCCAAGGGTACAGGCGATGATTAGGATGCTGCGGTCCATCTCCGCTAAATTGCATTTAAGTTATGTTAATCGCTTCTGTCACAGCGGAAGGTACTATATTCTACCGGTACCCAAGGCCTTTATCATAAGTCTAAATAATAGGTAATATCAGCAAAAATCGGGCACGATGACTTGTTCATATATACATAAATAAACAAAAAAATAAAAAAAGAAAAATCAGCCTAGATTACTCATAATAATAATAACAGCTATCGGACAGTGAAAGTCATGTTAAAATCAATGTAGGCGTTTCACAGATTTGCTGGAATAAAAGGAAAGAAGTTAATTGTTTTAAATTAAATTCAGTTTAAAAAAATGCTTTGTTTTTGTAAATACTGTATATACTTTCATATGCATTTAGTAAAAATTAATAATTTAGGTAAACAAACAGGCTCTTAAATTTTATGTGTATAAAATAAAATAGTTTACCAAAATAGTCGCATACCCGACGGTTTCAGAGGGAATTCCTCCCACGCTACGCTAAGATTGTGGAATAAGCTTCCTGCAAAGGATTTCGCAAAGGACTGCAGTATAGGGTTCCTCAAAAAATGAGTAAAGAGGTATTTAAAGGATCGGCAACGCGTGAATGGTGCCTCGGTGTTGTAAACGTCCATAGGTTGCAGTAATTGCTTCCCATCATGCGGGCCGCACCCTTTTTTATTACACTAGGTTGACAAACTATCATACTGTCCGCGTAATATCACAGGATATCTTTGTGACTTTAGGATGCTATACCACATTACCCAGTAAATTTAATGCCTCTTTCACACTTTAGATGTGCTATACGAACACTGATATTTGGCGGAAGAAATAGAGTACTAATACTGACAACCTTTTGTATGAAGTCTACCTGGTTGTAGACCTCATACATGTTATGTATGTTTACTTACTGGTATAAAAAAATTAGGTGAGCTTATTTTTCAATGTTCTAAAATATTTGTAAAAACCCACTCGTAATGATCTGGTCATATTTTGTTAAGTTGATTTTAATATCGATGACTTGTATAACATTGATTAAGACACAATGACGACTCTCCAGTGGGATCAATTACCGCACCAATAACAAAAAATGTATTGGATCCGGGTGTTTGTTTGTTGCTCCTTTCCTAAATATCAAGGAGAAATACCTTGTGTAAAATGAAATTACTTATCTGGTATATCTTTATGTAATTTCGTGTCTATTGTGAGGCATAAACTTCTAAACTATTAAACCGATTTCAATAAGTTTTTGCTTATTATGTACAGTTTCATCTAACTTGAGAGGTAAGATAGATAGATCTGAATTCATGGCTTTTTTTCGTGATAAACATAATAAGACAGGAAATCGTCTGCCCGGCTAGATAAGTAATGTATATAATTTTCATATGTATTTAGAAGAAACACTGTTATATGATGGGTCCAATGGTGCAGATGGTAGTGATCCTGTCTTGTGCGCCAAAGGTCGTGGGTTCGTGCCCCACCCGGACAAATATTTATATGATGATATTAATCTTTTTTCTGTGTCTGGGTGTTAAATATATGTATTTAAGTAGTATATTTGTGATTCTTCTATTGTCTGATGTCAGTAACACAAGTGCTTTAAGCGACTAAATAGTAAGTCAGTTAGTCGTGAGGTACCGGTAAAACACATCTATTAAGTATATACCTCCTTATATTTCAAAGTCAAATGAGTTAGAAAAATCGACAAATGGCGGTATAGCCATACAAATCAGCGTAGCTCAAATAAAACTAGATGGATTCAAGCTATTTGCACCACCCTTGCTCATCTATTTGATATTCCACAAACGAATTATATTTCTATATTTAACCTCAATCCATATATAATATTCCATTCACACAACATCTCATATATTAAACTAACTCTGAGATAAGTCGGTTAAAACACTTGTGTTATGGATATCGGACAACAGAGGTATAAAAATTTAATATTTAAATACATATAAGCAACACAGAACAAATACAAATATTTTTCCTGAGTGGGAATCGAGCCCACAATCTTTGACATACAAGATAGGGGACTATAATAGCCAATTACAATAACAGCTTTTAAACTAACGTATTTTTCAATAAACGCAATGATTTTTTGTTTTATTTTTAGTTTGATTTAAATTTTATATACTTTTTACATAAGCTATTTATCTCAGAGTCAGATCAACATATGAAACAAAATGGGAATTTATTAATATTAAATTATGTAAGTTTGTAATATAGAGGTATATCTATACATGCATACGAATTAAACCCGTCATTTACAAAACTGCATAAACATAGTGACCACAGAGCGTATTGACTAATAATCAACTTCACATTTCTATTCAATCAGTGACGAGCAGGACCTCAACCAATGAACACAGAAGAGGTTTCATGCAAATCATATGTTCCCTGATTGATTCTAGATTGCTACCATCAAAGCATCGGAACAAATGGATCATCAGATCATTTCATACGAATCTCATACGGGTCGGACATAATTGGGTTTCAGTCACGTCACAGAGTACCGTGCGAACCGACCGGGCATGATCCGGACTGTAATCTAATGTAACTATAATAAGTTAAGGGGTATATTACGGTTTTAAGAATAAGACATAATCAAAAATCACTTTAGAATTTTTAGATTTAAAACTATTTCGTATAGAAAAACAAGTATGACAGTTAGAAAACTTCACGGGCATATCATTTTTCCAATATCACTTAATGGCATTTGACATAACTATCAGTGGGTTGACAGTTGGCGCGATTGACATAAAAATTGGATATTTATTAATACAGTCTGTCGGATCAGTCAGCTAACAATAACCTATTTTAAGTGACAATGATGCTCATGACCGGGTAATATAAAAACAAAATAGGTTTAGAAATTATATATAAATTGAAGATTCTGTGAAAGTTTACAGAATCTTCAATTAATATATAATAATATTATAGATACTCTTTGCGGTTTTAAACGACAATTATATTGAAACTAATAATATTTCTCATAGAAATAATCATAATTTTTAAAAATATATACGCAGATGAATGCCACGGAAAAAAATTAAACTAAATTTTGAATATAACAATAATATTTATTAATAAGTTAAGCTTTGCCTTAAAAGCGATGAATCGAATAAGCACACAGCAATAAGTCGGTTTAGAACAGAAGTCAGAACCGAGGCAACCTTCAATTATTGCGGCTATTATTAAATAATAATAAAAAATAATATAATTCAGTTTAGTCAAGTAGACAAATGATTACTTTGGCGGAATCCTTCCGAGCGTTAGTCATGGGAATAATACATTGTATATATTCAACTTATCGATAAACCTACACGTTGTTAAGACGTTTTGCGACGAGTTCAATTGCTTATTTATCTTCATGGTTACAATGTTACAATTTCAAGGTTTTTTTTAGCTATGAATCACATAATAAGCTGAAATATATACATAAGAATTTACTCATAAATTAATAAATATACTAAATTTATTATGTTTTAGGTAGAGTAGAATAGTACCTCCCCCTGTACCAGGTGTCATAAGAGGTGACTTATATACCATAACTGACAGATAGCGGTATATCCTTATGTAACAATGTAGCTCAAATGCACGGATAGACAGCAGCATCACCGTCGCGAAGCTACGCTCTGCGATTGCCAACACATTTGCGCAGTGTAGTGCAGTGAGGAATTTTGCTTATAATTCCATGAGCAAAATTCCTCCCTACTTGTCTCTTCAAGATAGAACATAGACATACACTAAGTGTGTCTAACAGTCTGGCTTTCAATGGCTGATATAATAATAAAAAAGTAATAAATTCTAGCACCAAACTTACAATTGATTTGTATTCTGACATATCATTGAGGCCAAATCAAATCAATCTCTAAAAAACAAGAATTTAATTACACATTAAACACATTAAACAATAAATTATCGATACTTTTCATTTCGCAACACTATTCCATTACCTCGGCGCCGTCTGTAATCCGGTATCGTTTTATTTTCGCAAATCAGCTGCGGTGAGCTTAGATTGGCGCACGGTAGCCCTCGCTTTATACGGATAACTTATTATATCTAGATCTTGTACGATTGACTTACTTGATTTCTATCATGTCTGTCTGTGTATCAAATTATCTAACGGTTACATTTATTAGATCCTTATTTAATATTCAATTGAAAGCGGAGTTGCTTTCAATTGAATATTCGTGTCTTTTGAGTCTTGTATTTAGATGAAGCTTTGTTTGATATGTTATATTGTTCGTCGCGTTCACTGACCACACTTAGGCACAATAAGGCTCGATTTATTTTTTAAATAATACGATTAGTAGCATCCTACGCCTTGCTTTTTATTAGACTAAGCCTACAAAGCACACGGTTCGCGTGATAGTAACCATCGCTGAAGCGTATACATGCTTGTATTATCAATGATATCGTTGCCAACCTTGTAGCTTAACGATATGTTGTCACAAGAATGAGAGTGTCAATGAAATTACTGGCTGTAATTTCAATATTCAATTGACTTCACCATCATAATATCTGGAATATCCACTGCTGTTATGTCTCTATCCAGCTCTTTAAGCTTTCTAGATTGAACCTAATGCTGAACTTCTTATTTAGCGATCCTATTGCCTGAGCATTTCTTTTGTTCTGTCTACTAGATTTTCATGAAAAGCGTATAGGCTCCCTCAGGGTTTACTAGGTTACGACGAGACTGACTTAACCTAGGTCTATTGTTTTTATTTTTAGCTCATGGTTCATTTGGTTTGCAAAACAAAAGAGATTTAAGTAAGGGTTCCTCCGACAGGGTTTACGAGGTTTGACAGCAATCACTTAGGCCTTTATTCCTAACTCATGGGTCATAAGGTTTGCAAGATAAAAGAGATCAAAGTACCCCTTACCAGTAAGTTCACCTACATATATTACATTACACCATACCTCACGTTGTATTCAGTTCGGCCTATAGGCATATTCAATAAACTTCATCTAAAAAAAATATATGTATACATTCCGCTTTCGCATCGATAAACTTGACCAAGCGTAAGGGCAAAGGTTTTTCGATCGATAAATTTAAAACGTTTCGATATCAAGAGCGGAATATGCAAGGGTGCAATTTGCGCCGGCCCGCGCTAGATGTGGGCGGGCATTAATTACGTTCACCACCCAGGCTCGAGACTCGCGGCCTGCGTGGAAATTGATGGAAACGCCTGTGAACTTGTGGGATTCATTTAGCAATCAAATAGCATATCGCAGATTTTATCTGTTTATTTCTTGGAAAGAGAAATATGGGAAAGTTTGCTATTGATATTATTTAATCTGATTTCGAAATTCATTCCATAAAACGGCACAAAAGCCTCTCCAAGTAGTTCTAGTATTGCTATATATCTTAAGTTTGTCTAATGTAGTTACACAATAAAATATATATTTTCTCTCTATGACTTTCTATTGAATCTCTCATACCTATGTTGAAAAGCTTACAAAAATGTAGTAATTCAATAATTTCTTTACGTAACAACACATACAAATTATTTTATTTTAATATTGTAGACCTATTAAAATATGACTGATAGATAACAAACATAGGAACTCTGTCACAAATTTTAGTTTTTTTAAAATTTATAAATAACATTGCAATTATATTTAAAGTCAAGTAGGCGTTTCTTTAGCTACTCAAACTCAGTTTAATAAATCAACATAAAAACATAATAATACACATAATTTCTATTTTAATAATAAACAAGAAATATTTTTTTTAATATATTCAGATTTAGTGAAGAACATTTTTCATTCCCTTCACATTTTCTTGTATAATTTTAGGCAGATGTCGGTTGGAAAATAAGCCTATTGGGCAGTTGTTGCTTATAACAATTAATATTATAATATATACTTTAATTCATATAAGTTATTAGTTATATAACGCTTCTTACAATTAAATGTAATATAATGTAATGTAAAGTTAAATGCCAAAATTCACCCACTCATTACACTTGTATACTCTAGTTCATACAAATGTACATATAGATTTCAACAAACTATTATATTGTATAGCAAGCATATCTCAATTCTCAGTTCGAGATGATCAAGTCCTAAACAAACCATTGTTACTCCAGAACGGACTCGGTCGGACGATAAATCCACACGGTCTCGTAACTTTAATTAAATATTTATTCGTGCTGGGCGGGGCGGGGCCGCCTTCCCGTAGATATCGATATTGTTTTCTAGATTTAAGATTACAGTTGAAGCCAGGAGACTGGCGAACAGTACGCCAATGATCTCTAATAGGGGGAATTTGTTGGACACGGAAATATCTAAGAAAGTGGTAGTTCCGATAAAAAGCTAGCTATGTTAGGCAGTTAGCGATTCAACTCTTTATTTCTTGTGGATATACCGTCATCTGTCGGTTCCAGTACCTCTGTCGTCTTTTACTCTCGGCCAGTATTCAACGGCAATATTCTTGATAGGTGAAATATATTACCTGGCATGTTTAAATGGAATGTGATAGATGTTTAGAAAGGAGAGCGAGAACAGAGAGCTTAATTAATAAAGCAATACAGGTCTATTGAGTAACACTTTGAGTGTAAAATATGATCAATTTTTTTTATTAGACCAGATCGACTAGCAAGCATTCAGTTCGCGTGATGGAAAGCGTATCATTTGCTCGTTGCTAACCTTGAGACTTGAAGACATTTTTACATCAACCAGTAATTCAATAGCCTCTCTCGCCCTTCAAACTAGAACACAACAATACGAACAATGTTTTTGGGCGCTAGAAACAGGTGACATAGAGGTTCTAACTTATAATAGAGACCAAATGTAAACTTCATTTATATGTTGTCTTCCCCATGCTAAACACAATATTGGCGCGGTATTTGTAGAGTGACTTAAATTTACCAGTTTAGGAACAGCGATATAGAGATTATAAAAAATATAATCACTAAAGTTTGATGGACGAATATTACAACAGAACATTTAGAACAGAAACACCAATGTTGAATAAAGTTTGCAGAGTTACCTTTTAAGAATTTAACTTGGTTATATTTATAAAACATTTTAAAAAGATCTGGTTTGTCTAACTTTATCGTGTTGATGGATGTGGCGAAAATGAGATTAAACAATTAGTCACTAAGTTAATTCATTAAAAGTTGTATGCCGCTTGTTTTGCAAAAATGGAATATCTTTCGCGGGATTAGATGGTTGACTTCATGGCCACTGCCCCAATCATTATGCGTTGAATGATAAAATTTCTTTTCTCTATGATGATTTATCTTTTCTTACACTTCTTTTTTTTTCCGGATGAACCTAGTGCTGGTCTACTCAGACGTCAATTCCAGCGCCACCGAAAAAGAGGGCGGGGCCTCTCATAGATGAGAGGTCCGATGCCCGTAAATAATCTCGCGTGCCCCGCGGCCGCGACCGCGCGTCAGCGCGGTCGCACTGGGCCGCGAGGGCTCGCGAGATTTAAGCGGGACCGACGGCGTGTCCGAGGGCGCCTGTAGAGGCTCGGTACACCGCGTTCGCCGGCGAACGCGGTGTACCGCTCTGTTGTACGAGTGCATGTGTAGTGTAAGTGATCGTGTTGTGGTGCCAGTGAGAGGGCGAGAAAGGACTGCGATTTTCGCGGTTGTGCTATCGGGCGGGTCGTCTAGGACGTGACGCGGTCTGCGAGATCGGGCGTGGACGTTTTTCCGAGCGACGTACTTTGCGGCCTTGGAGATTAATGGGTTGGGGTGATTTACGGCCCCATCGAAGAAACGGCGCGACGCTTCTTTCATGTATTCGCGAATCGTGGGAAGGTCGAGATCGTGATGTAGGCTCACGTTGCGGACGTACCACGGGGCGTCGGTCGCCCTGCGCATGAACTTGTTTTGTACCACCTGAAGGGTTTTAATATGACTCGGGGCCGCGTGAGCGAACACGGGGCTCGCGTAAGTCATTACTGTGCGGATACAGGCCTTGTAGATAGTCCTCTTGTGGCGGAGGGACATCTTACTTTCGCGGCCAATGTAGTAGTTTAATCTACCTAAGATGTAGGCGGCCCTATTGCTGACTATTTTTATGTGAGGTCCGAACGTCATGCCGCGATCCAGAGTGACACCTAAATATTTGACTTTGTTAACAGGGCTAACTCTACGCCCGGAGAGCTGGGCATATTGCACGTATAGAGCGCGAATAGGATCGGAGAGAGCACGGAACCTTGGGGGACGCCGGCTGAAATGGGGTGTCTGCTGGAGTAGGAACCCTCGACTCGATACCTGAACGATCGGTTCGAGAGAAAATCTTTAATAATTAGACAGAGTCTGTCCGGCACTCCCTGAAAATGGAGTTTAAACACTAGGCCGTT